>CM041776.1:281746814-281843594 GCA_023374045.1 Limonium bicolor
GGGTACGGGTGGGACTACTGGTGGTGCAGGTGGTGCTCCTATATGGATACCTCCCCATCTGGGCTAGCTGAGCGAAGACGGCAGCTACCGTCTCGGCCACGCCCCAGGCTGGGGCCTCCGGAGGTCCTGCTCCAGGCCCGCCTGCCCCTTCCACCACCTCCTCTGCCTGCTGATCGCCTCCCAGAAGACATCTGAAGAATTCAAATTTAAAGTCAACACTCGGTACAAATACCGTACTTATCTCTCAACCGTAAGTTCACAAAGCCCTAAAGGCATAAACACATTGTCCCCGACAATCTCCTAAACTCAAATCATTTATAACAATCTCCTAGGTACTGGTGTGTGAATAACCTAGGCTCATGGTACTTAAACTACTATCTCTTGTAATCAGAGCGGAGCTCTGATACCACTTTTGTAACACCCCCTACTAATTTGGCTCCTAATAATCCTGTAAATGTCGCACAATATAAATAAATCGCAGCGGAAAGTAAAAGACTGTCGCCCTAATGGTGTCACTGTTATCACTCGCCCATACGGTGATAACGATTTACCTGATAATCAACTTGCGAAACGTATTCCCGCAGTGATCACAAGAGATAGATAGCAGTACTTAAACAATTTAAAACAAATCTAACAACAACCAATTATTACAGACCGTGAGCATCTAAACCAAACACACCTCGGTTAAACACCCGAGTCCAAAACAACCTGAGTATCACACCACCGTACCAAGTCTAAACCAACAGTAATATCACAATAGTCACGCCTCGCTGCGACCACCAGCTAGTCACCTGCATGAAAGTGGTTTGTGGTATGGAATCAGCCCCTGCTGAGTATGTCATCACATGCCCCGTCATGCCCCCAAAGACCCCTCAATTATTTGGTCGAGAGCATGAGGTTCATTACATGCAATACCGTTTTAATATTTAAAACTGTAAAACAATTAACAGTAACATCCATACATACAAACCAACCATCACCATATATAATATAACCACATGTATAACCAATGAACAACCAAGCGAAACAACGAGAACAATAAACAAGTACTAGTTCTCGTCCATGGTGTAGAAACCAATATCGTTCGCCACTGTATAATTCTTAACTGTATTATTTGTTCAGTTATACCTAGTGACAATGTCTCGTTAAAACGACATGTCTCTAGTTACCCATATATTATGGCGGGTCACCCACGGCAGTAGCCACTCCAACGGTAGAGTCTCCGACCAACGAGCCATTCTAGCTCACGGGAAATTTTCTTGATACTTGGGACCCGTACGCGGACACCTGGTATCGTTTTTGTGATCACAGCGCGCACAGCAAGAGCCACATCCTCCTGGCTTTACTTCCTTTCCATTAATTAATTATACCATCGCATCGCATTACCATTTTTTTCTAACACAGCAGACTAAGGTCATTAGTCCAATCCAGAGTCTGTAAACTCGGGATCCAGTGTTAGATACGAGAGCGGCGTTAGAAAGGCCAATGCTCCGTATAAAAGTCTCGGATAATATGTATATCTTATTATCCTAGTGCTACAACGTTTTTCTGACGATCCTTATATCTCATATAAGATAGCACATAGCCGCTAGTTCGTTTTATATATATAGGTCATATATACGAACCGGTACTGTTAACTCGACAACAGTAATGATAAGCAGCTATAAATATACAATTATGCATATTAATTATCACATTCAGACAAACAATCTTATCACAGATCACACAGAAGTCTGAACTGAGGAAGCCCTCAGAGACAATCAGAGACACATAACAACATACCGTTCACCCTGATGTATTACGGTGGAGTATGAATCAGCAAGATCCTATGCTCCTTGGTAGTCTCTAACAGTCTAAACAATACATAATGCTACTGATTAGCACACGGTATAACAATACAATCCTACGGTACCCCGTACCGTCACTAACAACTCCCGGTTAACCCCCCGTTATAAACTGTCAATGTTTGTCGGCTTTCGGTTTAACTCGAGATTTGAAAGTGTTACATTACATGCGTAGTCTTATCTAGTATATTAATATACTTATTGTTGGACTTTGTTATCGCATGTAACTTATGTATAATTGTAGATCGTATAGTTTGTTTCTTTTATTGCATGTATGATTCTTTGTCATGCACTATACACCTCACCTTAGTATTTATTTTTTTTCTAAGGTTTGTCTCTTTTTTTTTTAAGTTCAATGTGGTATAATTATATGTAAACAATACTTTGAATTAAAATCCTTATCATCCCATGTATACTCTTAACATTAGAATTCCACATCTAATGTTTGTAATTCTTTCCCTTTTATCATGTGTCATTTTAATTATGAAAACACATGGTCATAAACCATATTATATTTTTCCACCATAACATATATTTATTTATGTGTATGTATTTGTGGAACTATTTTCTATATGGTAAATCTTATAATATATATTCATTCTTTTAATGAATACCTCTTATATTATAAATGTTATAACTCTTATAACATTAAAAACCATATTATAAATTCCATTTAAAAATGTTAATATTTCCGAACAGCACCCATGTTCTTAACATTTACAAAATCCACCACCTAATTAATATAATGTTACATTATAGTTATATAACATATATTATGACATTAAGTCATTAAAACAATTATAACCTATAGTTATATTTTGTTTATAAAATACCAAATAGTCCCTTATATTTTCGGCTTCCATTATATACCACTAAACTTCTATAAATCACAAATCTTCCCAATTTATAATACATAGTTTTCTAATTTCATTACAACTATATATTATACACATATCTTTATAAAACCTTTTATACCATTCCAAAAAATTACCAAACTATACCAAAAGGTTATAAATATTATTCCAACCTAACTATACTTCCTTTAAATCTCGGTTTTACCCCTTTGTTACCCATTTGTAAACAATGTTATAAAATACCATATATTATACTTATATAATTCATATAAACTCCAAATTTAACCAAATAAACTTCTAAAAATTCCTAATAGCTTAAGGTTATTCTAAATTCCATTTAGTACCCCTAAGTTTTCGGAAATTACATTATAGCCCCATTTTTATAAATCTTTTACATTTATACGTATCTTATTATAAGATAGTATTTTAATTTCTTAAATTTTCCAAACTTGGTCAAAGTCTCCTATATAGTCAACTTGACTTCTAATACCAAATGGGAACCAATTTTTCGGTAATCACTAATAATAACCTATACTTTTCTATTTTTACAATTTTGATCCAAAACTTTATAAAATGTTATAATTTTTATTAAATTCATTTAAAAACCCTAAATTGCTCTAAATTAAGACCACGGCTTTCTAATTTCCTAGTAATTACGAATTGGCCCCAATTTTAATTATAAGCATAAATAAAACTAAATAAGCTTATAACTTAAATTAAAATGGCCTAATGACATGGCCTTATTACAACCTTGAACTTGCAAAATAAATTACACAATAAATGTCTCAAAATATAGCATATATTCTCGGCCTCACCTTGGTTTAATTATTTTTCCACATAATGTCATAATTTGACCATTATGTTAATTAAATCTCTTAAATGACTAGCTTAATTTATCTTAGCCATTTTTTTCCATTTTTAGGTCAATATGACCTATATATGTAATTTCACTCTCGGCCATATATATATATATATATGCTTAAAAATTATAAAAATCATAAGTTTAAGGTGTTTATATACCTTGGTTATTCCTTGTATGGGCTCGGTCACTTGTAGGAAAATTCACCACTTGATTTAGACATGTTTAATACACAAAAACAAGATATGGTTACACTCCAAGCTTGGAGTTTAACCATAAGGAATAATTAATGTAAGATTTAAGGCAAAAATCACCTTAAAATGCAAGGGAAGTTCTAGGTGGTTTCGACCTGAACCAAACACACCAAAGGTGTTAGATCAACCATATTGACATAGGAAATAGTTAGATCAACAGCTACCTTGTTATTAGGTTTTACCTTGGAAAAATGCCTTAAAAGAGGGTATTTCTCTTGGATCTTGGTCACCCTTGCTCCAAATGGCTAACCACTGAATGAACATGTAAATATGAAGATTATGAGTGTATAAACTCATAAAATCAGAGGAAGAAAACCGCTTGAAAGATTGAGAGGCTTAAGGTATGTTTTTACCTTAAAAATGCAATTTTGAGCGACCTTGGTCCCTCTACTTGCTTCAACCAGAGTTTAGCTCTTGTTCTAACCTTAGAACACTGAGAATAAGCCATAGGAATTGATGAGCCACGAAATCTAGGTGTTGGTAGTGAAGAGATGAAGAAAAGGGCTAAAAATGACCTTAAAAACACTTACCTAAGAGCTTAGGAGCTAGATTTGCCTTCCATGCTCAAGAACCAGACTTGAGAGCTTCTTAGGAAGGGAGGAACTCGTCTTGGACAGAATGGAATCGGACAAGGAGGAAGAAGAGGTGGGTAAGGTTTGAATAAATATAATTGAAGTAAAAAGTTTTTACTATTGTAAATTTGTGTTAGGTATCAATTTGTCTCATAATCATTGCAAGCTGTCTCCTCTCTTATTGCCAGCGATTTCCTTGGTCCAAATGGGTCAATTATTGACCATTGACCATGCTTGGTCAATATTGACTCATGCGGGCCCCACTTTAGGGTTTTATTAATATTTTAATATTAATTTGTAAAAATTCGTAAATTTTTGGAATTAAATTCCTAATATGATATAATATGTTAAATATCATATTTAAGGGTAATTATAATTTTTAAGCCCATTAAAAATCAATTTAGAAGGCAATCTCACAAAAACGTGCTTTAAGGTGTTTTAGCGCACATTTTTGTCACACAGGGTGTTCCTGAGCTTAGTTCTCCTTGAGAACGGTTTTGCTGTGTTCCTTACTTCATTATAATACTTAGGAATCCACTTTGGATCCTATTTGAGGTCATACAACCTTTATGGTGTCTTAAAGCACATTTTTGGCTTTACCGATCTTAAGGCGTGTTTTGCCTTGTTGAGATCTTTTAGATTGTTCCCCAATAATATTTAGATGTTTATTAATCATCTTAGATCATTAATAGATCATTTAATTATATTTTAAAGGTTAGGGGTATTTCACTAGAAGCTTGTTTAGGAATACTTTTTGTTAGCCTGGCTTTGGATAAAAGGAGGGGAGTCTTCCTTTGACCAGAGGAGAAGCATGGGTTGAAGGGGGGGGGGGGGGGGGGGGTTGGATCTTGGTCTGCTTCTTGTAAAATTGGGGTTATATCCTGTGGGGTGTTTTTGATTTATGATTCTGGGCTGTTTGGTATATTGGGTGGGGACCCGGAAGACCGAAGTCAGACAGGGGCAGCATTCCAGTCGAAGTGGTGATAAACCTGGTTATTTTGTGGGATAGTGCAAGAAGTTGGATCTCTGATAGAATCAGTGGGCTGGGGGAATTCAGGGAGTAAGTTTACAAGAACCGAATGATATTGCACAGGAGGAGGGGGAATTGGTAAGTGCCTTGAATCCTTTGGGTTTAATAGGCTAGGGGGAATCATTGTTATACCCAAAATTTCAACCCCCCGGAGTAGTCTCTAAGGCATACGTGTTACAAAGGGCAAAAGGGGTCAAAAAGCACCAAGGCGGGATTTTCCAAGGACATTATCGGGATTTTCTATTTTAATATGACTTGTTCATTATCTCCAACACTTCCAAATATCATAGTCATTATGAAAGGTATTTCATGATTCTCTGATAATATTTATTCTGGAAATTTAGCTTTTAATTCATATTATAAGCTAATTTCTTTAATTAACACATGAAATAACCACAAAATAGAAATAATAAAAGGTTTCCAAAATTAAAATAAAATTGGCACATGGTAGCATGACTACAACAGTCATAACAAACCTGAAACCTGATTATTTTATTTGGTACCTTAGCCCAAAATTAAATTTAAAAGAAATTCAATCATTTTTGCAATTTTCTCTCTCCTATGGAAAATACCGAAATTAAAACAAAACGTCATGAAATTTTAACACAAGATAGAGGATGTTTATTAGAGACTAATGCCGTTGGAATTTCGTTATTTCGACTTTCCAATAATAAGTTATGAATTATGGAGATTCCAGATTGCAAGATTTTTATCCAATCGGTTATTTATCAAAATAACCCGATTCCAACTCTCAAAATTCCTAAAAACTCATCCTTTATCTTGAGTCATAATTTATCTCGGCCTGAAACATATTTTACAAAATCAGATTCCCTTAGAGCACGAAATCAGCGTTTTAGATAAAGATCTTGCTCTATCAATTTGACCATGCTCTTTCTATAAAAGGACCCCAAAAACGAACTAGGGCAGAGGAGAACACCTCCAAAGTCATAGAACACAGCCAAAAACCTTCTTCCCACGTTTTTACACTTCCAAGCCTCAACATCAATACCGAAACACTGCAGAAATCACCCCAAAATCACCAAAACTCATCCTTTCACTCCTTTCTTCTCCTATTGACTTCCAAGCACCAAACACACAAAAAACAGAGCAACCGTCCTTAATCATACAGGAAGAAGAAATCATCAGACTCGGGTCGAAGCTGAACCGGATCGGCTACCAACGACGCGTTCAAGTTTCCCGACGTGAAGGAACAACCAAATCCCGAAGCCAAAACAGGTTAGAATTCGAATTCTTTAACTCCACTGATCACAATACGCTTCTGGTTGAAATTCCTATTCGAACTGACTTTTCTTTGCTTCTGAATTAAAGTTGGTTTGCGTTTCTGTCCACTAACTTGTTCAATAAGTTTCGTCCTTAATTCATAGTCAAATTGAAAAAACTTTTGATCACTACATGTTTAGAATCTTTCACAGGCTACGTACCCATAAATTTTGAGCCAAAAACCGACGGGGAACAGCCTTAACGCCGCCGTCCGAGGTCCGTCCGCACCCACGGACGCTATGTCCGGGGTCCCGGACGCTCTGTCCGAAAGCCGGACGCCCCCGGACGGTGGCGGGTTATTTTATTTTCAAAGTTAGGTTTTTATAAAACATGTCCGGGCCCACGGACGTCCTGTCCGTGGCCCCGGACTTTTCAAAATCTCTTTCTGTTTAAATTTGACCTTTTTGTGTAATTAGGTTAACTGGGGTCCGTTGGTTCGGACATTAGGTCCGTGGCCACGGACGGAATAAAAATTTGACCTAATTCTGCCTCTGAAACCCTAGTTTAGGTAACTTTCAATTTCACTTTAATTTCCTGTCAAAAAACGTTAAAAAATAAAAAAACAGAAGCGCGCACCTAGGTTAAAAAAACTTTGTAGAAAGCCGTAAACGAATCAAGTAGAGGAAAAACGACCTAGGAAGGGTAATGAAAGTAATTTGAACCCTAATTAAGTCGAATATCAAGCCCCCAAACCCGAACTCTCCTTTCCTAATTTGATCTAGGTAAAAATTAGGTGGCGACTCATAATAGGTTCCAGTGGGCTAGCTTAGGTTTAATAATTATTGTTTTATGACATAGTTATTAATCTTAGGTTATAAGTGGACCTAAAACCCGACTAGATCCCAATCAATTTAATCAACATAGGATAGGGTTTAAAATCGAGGCTCACAGACTGGCGACTCTGCTGGGGATAAATTCTTAATTTTAACTTGTTTAATTTAAGAAAGAGGGCTTAACTTGAAAAATTGTTTATTTATGGCTTTGTTACTTTGTTGTTTACTTTCGTGCGCACTTTAAATTTTTGCACCCCTGCATCATATGAGAGCGAGGGTCCACCTAAACTGATTTCATCCCGGGAACCGTTTGAGGGTCCCCTGTCAGGGACTCACACCTTTTAGGTGATGTGAATAAGCGGGGGAAAAGAGGAGGATGTCGTCTAACCACATCCCCTTAATACCTGGGCCTTAGCCCCAAGCGTTTTCCTGGCAGTGTCCTTACCTAGCCCATTGTTTGGTCAGTCAAAGACCCGGCCGCAGACGCACACCTTCAGGTGATGTGAAAAAAGTGGGGAAGCCCAAAGAGAATAGCGTGCAAGCCCTATTCCTTTGAGGTGACCTGGGCCCATGCCCCAAGCACCTCTCCGGATCGATCCATACCCAGTTTGATTTAAACGCCAAGTGAGGACATGTTGAATTTGTGTGGGCCTTGTTTGCTTGTATGATCGGCCCACTACCCAGCCTAGAGATTGATAGGAACTTCTCCTACATCAACCTAGCCCAACCCGAATTGGCGGCTCTGCTTGTTTGCGGCCTAGAGGTCCTGTTTGGTTTAATATGTGAGTCATTCGGGCTTCGGCCCAAAAGCTTAGACTTAGGTGATTTCTCTTCTGGCCCAATTTGAATTATCCAATTAGTTCTAGGCCCCAAAAAAAAAGAAATCCACCTGAACTTGAAATAACCCACAAGTTCTGAAAATAAAATCTTTTTCTGCTTAGCAACCATCTTCTCTGGCCCAAAGAAAGTTAGGCCCATTTGTGATTTAGGACCATTCCAGCCCATGTGCTTTACTCCAGGCCCAAACACATTCCGGCCCAAGGGCTCATTCTAGTCTAGGTAGACTTCTATTTCGGGCCCTGGTCCAAAACCCTAGATCTAGGTGTTATCTCTCAGGCCCAATCAAAGCCATCTGTTTACATTTCAGTCCAAATTCCAGTTCATAGTCTGAGAGATACTCCAGCCCAAACACCTCATTCTCTAGGTATCCTGGCCCACTCTGCTTTCAGCCTAAGTCTGTTTGATCTATCTCGTGAAGCGTCATTCTCACCTTAGTATCTTTCAGCCCACTTCCTTTGTTAGCTAATAATGGACACCTTGAACACAGGTAGACTCAAGTCCTAAGTGCGGTCCAATCGACATGGAAGCCCAGCTCGCATTTTGGAACAAAAGCACATGGCCACCATTGAAGCCATGGAGCAGAGGCATAGTGCTGCCATGGACGCCGTGGAATCTAACTACGTTGCTGTTATCGAAGAGTTGAAAGCAAAGGCTCTTTCCCTCGAGTCCGAACGTCAAGCTCGGGATGAGTTAGTGGACAAGCTTCTCAACACCCTTTATGATTGCATTGAAGTTGGCTCCATTAGGGTCCGAGGATCGGAGGAGAATGTCAAAGAAATTGCTACAGAACTTAGGAAAGTGATCAGACAACCAGGAGCAGCAACTTGCATCCAAAGCTGCACCCGTAAGAGAACCAGGCAACATGAGGAGGGCAGTGATCGACAGTCAAGAGGACCTGGTTGGAGCGTTGGGACAGTAGAACCCTCCCGACGGAGTTTCGACAGAGAGAGTTTTACAGACATCGGCCGAACACCAAGACAAGCACTTGAGGAGCTTCGAGGAAGATATCCGATGCAACCGCTCGCCCTGAGGCCAGGAACTACTCATTTGGGGAAGGATCTTAATCAATTTTGTCACTTTCATCATCAGCTGCCCGGTCACGACACTGACCACTGCAGAGCCCTACAACACAGAATCCAGGATCTGATTGACCAAGGGCTCCAATTCTAAGAACATGGTGGGGAGCGTAGGGCACGCGTGCCCAGGCATCATCAGAAATGTTGTTTTTTAGTGTTTTTCTCATTAAATGCATTTCTTTTCTTGATTAGTTGTCTTTCAACTTTTGTAGTAGTTAGTCCCCTTGAATCGTTTTCGGTAGTTTCCTGAGTTTGTAATTTCCAACATTATTCTTTTTGTTGAATAAAACATAGTTCATGTTTCATAATTTGGTACAAGACATCATTCATTTATTCGAAAAAAACTTTTTTTTTAAAAAAAAAGAGCACTCACGTCTTTCAAGGATCACGAAGTAATCATTTTCTGACTATGCAATGGAACGACTTGTCTCTTGTTTCTAAAAATTCGAACATGGCTAACCAAACACCACAACTCACCACATAATATCCAAATAACCCACGAAGCGGTTCCAAATCCACATCCGTTTAAGTGTTGTCATAAACCCCAGGTCAATGCTGGGGGCAATCTGAGTTCAGGATCATCATCTTTAATCTTTCGTTTAAGCGTGTGAACTAGTCTCTGAGTGAAATTCACGAGAGTGTCTTGAGCGGAAAACCACGAGTGAACGAGCGTGTCATTTTTACACGACTCCGGTGAGACCACATTCAAAGGTAAAATAAACGGCATAACTCCGACCGAAGGAGATAATTTGTAAATTTACTCTTAGACCTGCGAAAAGTAACAAAGAGCGGATACACAACTATCAAGAATGACGAAGCACCTAGGTACAACACCACGTAGCCAAAAGCTTGTGAACCCTGACATTAAACCCTAGGCACCCCCGCTGAGCCTTTCATATATTCCTTTTCGATATTATGAACTCCACAAAATAACCCAGCCAACGATGAATGTCCGACCCGGTGACCAAAGGACGCGAGGAGTCCGGCTCTCAGATAACGTTCTCGTCAGTCCAAAGAAGCAACGCCGCTGTCAGCATGACAAAGTGATCCGCAAATGGTCCAGAGTGACACAGGATCCAAAGAGCTCACATCAAAACAGCTCTCGAAGCCCAAAACCGGGAAACACAAGAACCCCGAAGGCAAAGTCAAGAAAGGATAAAGAAAAAAAGGCAAACCCGAAGCGCCTCGAAGAAGTCCAAATGACAAAAAAGAGAAATGGTGTAAAGGACAACTCCAAAAGTCCAGGTCCAGAAGCTCGAAAACAACGTCAACATGAAGCAGCCAGACAACTTCAAGACAATAAAGATGAATCTGAGAGAAGACGCAAGTTGCAGCTTTGGTCACCCATTTAAGCTCCACATACCTCAAATATCCCTCCATGATCCCGCCTTTCATCACACCCTATGGCCACGTTATAAGCTTTAAAGACTTCCGACTTGATAGTTGTGTGTCCAATCACGTGAAAGTAACAGATCAAATGCGTAAATCCATCAAATATCGAATTCAATGGTTTAGAAGTTATGACCATGAGCGAGAAATGAGTGCAAACACCGACCACATCGAGTGTAGGTTAGGAAGCACCACATCAAAGAATAAGCCTCAACCCTGTGAGGATGAGACTTGTTCGCACGTTTAATCAAAGAAAATACTGGGGGCAATCGATCGTTCCGATCGATTGCCATGAACTCTAGCTCGGATTGTCCTAAGGAAAAATACTGGGGGCAATTGTTGGTTCCAACAATCGCCATGTCAACACCAATTGAAACCCAAAGCTTGAGCACCACCATCCCACCACAGACACACATAAGCCCTTACCACCACACACACACTCTCAAGCCCATCATAAATCACAACCAATCCCTGGTCTATCACAAATCTGGAACACCGGCAAAAGCCTTTAGCACCACAACAAACACCACACACTTCCACCAATGGCATGTTCATTTTTCAAGAAGCAAATTGCAGATTTGAAATTTTTAGTCAGGAAATGATCATTTCACTTTCCTTTTTCAGCAGGGTTTTTCTCAAGCATTGCCAAGTTCGGCACCTTTTCCAACAGTTTCCTGTTTTGAACGAGTATCTTTCATATATTTTGATTGCATACATCTTATCATCATTGCCATGTTTGGCACTCCAGTAATCAGTTTTCATCATTTGCACGAGACCATTATCTTCCTAACTCATTTAGTTCGAGACCCAAAACAGTGAGGCACAGTTTCCTCATTCAGTACGAGACCCACCATCTTCATCAGTGCGAGACCCATCATTTTCGAGACTTTAGTACAGACATCTTCATTCAGTGCGCGACCCAGAATCAGTGCGGAATCCAGCTTTTTCTTCATCCATTTAGTACGAGACTTCAGTGCGAGACCAAGCATCTTCATCAGTGCGAGACCATCAATTTCGTCAGTGCGAGACCCATCATCTTCATCAGTGCGATACCTATCATCATCCAGTGCGAGACCAGTACGAGACCTAGTATCATCTTCAGTGCGAGACAAGTACGAGACAGAGCGTGATCTAAGTTGGCGGGGCAGAGGCAATAAGTCCCCATCTTCATGTCAACTTCTTGGGAGAAACAACTAGTGGGCAGTGGCAATAAGTCCCCTTGGTAATCTAGAAGTTATCCCCGCACCCCAGTTGGTGGGCAGAGGCAATAAGTCCCCATAGTATACCAACAAGGAGCATTGGAACGGGTTTCGGTCCCCAGAAGCATCCGAACGTCATTTTCATATCATCCATATCATTTCATCATTTTCGTCATCTACATTTGCATCACTTTCATTTTCATCATTTTCGTCATCTACATTTGCATCACTTTCATTTGCATCATTTTCATCATCTACATTTGCATCACTTTCATTTGCATCATCTTCATATCATCCATCTGCATTATCCAGCGCGTCACAAGACCTGGCGACAGAAAAGTTGGCGAGGTGATGGCAATAAATCCTCCTTTTGCGATGTCAACTTATTTTCGGGATCAACGAATGGTGGGCAAAGGCAATAAGTCCCCAAGGTTTTTACCAGGAGTTATCCCTGCACACCGGCTTGGGGGGCGATGGCAATAAGTCCACATTGGGTCCAGCCAGGAGCATTGGCACGGGTTTCGGTCCCCAGAAGCATCCGAGCATCATCAACATTCTTGCATCTACACATTACATCGTCTTTTAGGTTGTCAACGCCTTAGAATCGCTTGACATTACTTCGTCTTTTAGGTTGTCAACGCCTTAGAATCGCTTGACATTACTTCGTCTTTTAGGTTGTCAACGCCTTAGAATCGCTTGACATTACTTCGTCTTTTAGGTTGTCAACGCCTTAGAATCGCTTGACATTACTTCGTCTTTTAGGTTGTCAACGCCTTAGAATCGCTTGACATTACTTCGTCTTTTAGGTTGTCAACGCCTTAGAATCGCTTGACATTACTCCATTTTCATCATTTTAGGTAGTCAACGCCTAGAATAGCTTGACATCATTTTCATCACTTTAGGTGGTCAGCACCTTAGAATAGCTCGACACAATCTGCATATAGGGACTTTTAAGATCCAAAATTTTGGGGTATCACTCAGGCATCAACTAGTCTTTTCATCTTCATTACAAAGCCTAGTTGACGGGGGCAATCTGTTATACCCAAAATTTCAACCCCCGGAGTAGTCTCTAAGGCATACGTGTTACAAAGGGCAAAAGGGGTCAAAAAGCACCAAGGCGGGATTTTCCAAGGACATTATCGGGATTTTCTATTTTTATATGACTTGTTCATTATCTCCAAACACTTCCAATATCATAGTCATTATGAAAGGTATTTCATGATTCTCTGATAATATTTATTCTGGAAATTTAGCTTTTAATTCATATTATAAGCTAATTTCTTTAATTAACACATGAAATAACCTCAAAATAGAAATAATAAAAGGTTTCCAAAATTAAAATAAAATTGTCACATGGTTAGCATGACTACATACAGTCATAAACCTGAAATTATTTTATTTGGTACCTTAGCCCAAATTTAAAAGAGAAATTCAATCATTTTGCAATTTTCTCTCTCCTATGGAAATACCGAAATTAAAACAAAACGTCATGAAATTTTAACACAAGATAGAGGATGTTTATTAGAGACTAATGCCGTTGGAATTTCGTTATTTCGACTTTCCAATAATAAGTTATGAATTATGGGAGATTCCAGATTGCAAGATTTTTATCTAATCGGTTATTTATCAAAATAACCCGATTCCAACTCTCAAAATTCCTAAAAATCATCCTTATCTTCAGTTAAAATTTCATAATTTATCTCGGCCTGAAACATATTTTACAAAATCAGATTCCCTTAGAGCACGAAATCAGCGTTTTAGATAAAGATCTTGCTCTATCAATTTGACCATGCTCTTTCTATAAAAGGACCCCCAAAAAACGAACTAGGGCAGAGGAGAACACCTCCAAAGTCAGAGAACACAGCCACAAACCTTCTTCCCACGTTTTTACACTTCCAAGCCTCAAATCAATACCGAAACACTGCAGAAATCACCCCAAAATCACCAAAAACTCATCCTTTCTTCTCCTATTGAACTTCCAAGCACCAAAACATCACAAAAACAAAAACAGAGCAAACCGTCCTTAATCATACAAGGAAGAAGAAATCAGAAACTCGGGTCGAAGCTGAACCGGATCGGCTACCAACGACGCGTTCAAAGTTTCCCGACGTGAAGGAACAACCAATCCCGAAGCCAAAACAGGTTAGAATTCGAATTCTTTAACTCCACTGATCACAATACGCTTCTGGTTGAAATTCCTATTCGAACTGACTTTTCTTTGCTTCTGAATTAAAGTTGTTTGCGTTTCTGTCCACTAACTTGTTCAATAAGTTTCGTCCTTAATTCGTAGTCAAATTGAAAACTTTTGATCACTAACATGTTTAGAATCTTTCAGGCTACGTACCCATAAATTTTGAGCCAAAAACACCATCGGGAACAGCTTAACGCCGCCGTCCGAGGTCCGTCCGCACCCACGGACGCTATGTCCGGGGTCCCGGACGCTCTGTCCGAAAGCCGGACGCCCCCGGACGGTGGCGGGTTATTTTTATTTTCAAAAGTTAGGGTTTTATAAAACATGTCCGGGCCCACGGACGTCCTGTCCGTGGCCCCGGACTTTTCAAAATCTCGTTTCTGTTTAAATTTGACCTTTTTGTGTAATTAGGTTAACTGGGGTCCGTGGTTCGGACATTAGGTCCGTGGCCACGGACGGAATAAAAATTTGACCTAATTCTGCCTCTGAAACCCTAGTTTAGGTAACTTTCAATTTCACTTTAATTTTCTGTCAAAAAACGTAAAAAATAAAAAAAAACAGAAGCGCCACCTAGGTTAAAAAAACTTTGTAGAAAGCCGTAAACGAATCAAGTAGAGGAAAAACGACCTAGGAAGGGTAATGAAAGTAATTTGAACCCTAATTAAGTCGAATATCAAGCCCCCAACCCGAACTCTCCTTTCCTAATTTGATCTAGGTAAAAATTAGGTGGCGACTCATAATAGGTTCCAGTGGGCTAGCTTAGGTTTAAATAATTATTGTTTTATGACATAGTTATTAATCTTAGGTTATAAGTGGACCTAAAACCCGACTAGATCCCAATCAATTTAATCAACATAGGATAGGGTTTAAAATCGAGGCTCACAATCATATGTGGTTTTTTTTTGGTTTCTCTGTTTCTCATTGATGCTGTGTTGACACTTAGTTTGATAATTTACTATTTATTTATGAAAATTGACCAGAATAACAAATAATAATAATTACTATCTTCTATTCAAACTATAAATCATTTAAGATGTATATAGACTTAATCGTCTTATTCATCTCTAAAACGACTTATATTTTGAATAAGAGGGTAGAAGATAGTATATATAGAAACAGTAAAAAATTCAATATATTTGAATATGGATGAAGTATTTGATTAAGGTTTGAATTGTCACCCGGTCCAAGTGACAATCTGTTGCGACTTAAGAGCGACTTCTTGAATGAGGGGAGAGAAAGGGTTCAGTCAGATTTGTGTGCTCCACATAAGTAGTTACAATAAGAGAAGAGTATAGATATGGGTTACTCGTTGATCAACATTTCTAATCTTTTTTACATCACTCGGTTTTAGACTAGGAATCAATATATGATGTTTTCATTTTTCACCCTCTCAGCAGGTTGTCGGCAAATGACCTTCTGCTCATCCATATTCCCTTCTTATATGCGGGTATTCTAGATCGACTCAATTGCTGAAATTTCATCAGTGCGCTTTCTCCATCCTAATCTACTCACAAGTTAAGTTTCAATCTTTCTGGTTATTGCTTTCGGTTATTTCCAGTTCTAGCGTTTTCCTGTCTGTCTTACCATTGTTGCTTGTCTGATGAGTGTCCTTGCAATTAATTGTCGAGGTTTAGGACTCTCCTCAAATTCCCGACGGGTCTCGAATGTTTTCCATTATCAGTCCCCTTACACTTTCTCCTCATGGAAACAAAATGCTACGAGGCGGAGATGACACAGTTCTGTCGGCGCCAAATGGGCTTTAAAAGCTTCATCGTTGATAGCACGGGAAGGAGTGGTAGAATTTAGCTATATATTCTGGCACGACACAATTGAAATCCAGATTCGCTCTTTTATTACCCATCATATAAACTGTTGGATTGAAAGAGGTATGGGGTTAGAATGGAGATGCACTGGAATCTACGGATGGCGTAATACGAGTGATCGATGGGAACATTATTTTTTCTAAACAATTTTCATGATCTAGTGCCCAACCATGGCTTGTGTTCGGTGATTTTAATGAAATCGCGTTCAGATATGATCAACGTGGACAAAGAGATCGCAATAGTGGTATGATGACTGCATTCAAAACTTATTTGAGCAACTACGGATTGATTGACCTGGGTTTTGTTAGAGATATATGCACTTTAACAAATAAAAGATGGGGGCTCCATAACACTCTGAGTTGGCTTGATAGATTTTTTGCTACCCATAGCTGGTCCAATCTATTCCCCTCAGCTCAAAACATACACTTACGATAGGGTCGACTAGATCATAGACCTATTAAACTTAATCTCCAGCCAATGTTGCACAGAGGCCCTCGACTCTTTAGGTTTGAAAACTATTGGGCTAATGATCCAGTATGCAAGCTGATAGTCAATGACTTCTGGATGAACTCAAACCCACCAAGAAACTTTCCATACCATTGCTATTATTATGGAGCTATGCTTAAACACTGAGGGGCCACAAATTTAGAGATGAGAGCAGGATGTTTGAAAAGATCAAGGAGGAACTTAACTTTGTATGAAATACCCCAAACTTAAATATGGTGATTAAAATATTATAATATAGTACTTAAGGGCCTAATAGTGCCTAAGTAATTTTAGTAAAGGAAATAAATTCAAAAGAAATGAGAAAACACTTAAAAAGCGAAAACGCTAAAATAAGTGTTATGTGACCGTAGGAGGAATACAACCTCGACAAGGGTCTTAGATGAATCCTAAGGCTTAGTTAGGCCTAATTAATATACGGGAACAATTTCTGAAGAAAACGGATCCATAAAATGAATTAAAACGCTAATAAAGCTTTAGCGCATGTTTTTCGAGAAAACCCGAAAACGTGACTTTGAGTGGTCAAATGAACCCGTAAAAATAATAGTCAACCAAATAACTATAACTAAACATTAATGGGAGCTTAAGAACCATTAAAATTAAAGAAACGAGAAAATTCCAGAAAACGGGCCGGTTAGTGAATAGTGCTAAAACCGGATAAATTAACGAGTGTTTTCTGTAAAAGACGAAAAACGCTCCAGCTCACATGTATAAGTGGGGGCCGGTTTTTAAGGCTTAAATTAGCCCCTCACATACACTAGACTAGTTTACTATTAAATAAGTCAAAAAGCAAAAAGTAAAAAGAAAAAGGTGCATATACCTTTTTGCTCTCTCTCTCCCTCATTCCTTACCTTTCCAGCATGAGACTCCCCCTCTCCTTCCTCCTTCTGATTCGTCTTCTTCCTCCAGACGATTCTTCCACCCTCCATTGGCAGCTCACACTTCCAAGCTTGCCAAGCCGCATTACAACTCCAAATCAAAAACAAATTATATATTCTTGCTCCTCTCATCAAGATCTACCATTCCCTCTTTTTAAAATTCCAAAAGAATGAAGTTCATTTCCATGGGTATACCCCATTGGTGAAGAAAATGGAACTTTTATGGAGCGTGGAGTCCCCTCTCTCTTCTAAGGTAAACTATTCAAGAAAAACTCATCTTTCTTCATTCCATCCATCTTTCTTGGCCGATTTGCCCCTTTGTAATACCTTGTTCTTCTCTTGTTTGAGCATTGTTTCAACCTTACAATGGGGTGGAAACCATCTTCTTGATTCAAGGGTTGAAAAATCCTCTGAAACTCCTAAGGTAGAAAACCCTAGATTTGTTGGTGTTTTAAGCATTTCATTGAATTAGTATTAACCCAAGGATTTAGGATTTTAATTACACTCATTTTGTGTTCCTTGGATGATGGGAATGGAGTTTGGCAACTCCATTGCCCACTTGACCGAAAATGGCAAGAGGAAGAGAAGAGGAGAAATGAGAAGAGGAACTTGTGAGATTAAGGTAAGAAATCCACCTTAATGTTATTTAATTGTTTTAGAATATTGGGAATGGGTAAATGAATGAATGAACCAAAAGTAGAATGGAAATGTATTTGGATGAAGTAGAAAGAATTTGTAAGTCGTTGTGTGAAATAAGGGCCTTAGAGCCAAGTAATTTGAATATGTATATTGGTATTGTTGTTTGATGAAATTTTGAGGAATAATGTGTGTGCGGTGGTAGGACCCATTGTGGGTGTGTCTAGATTAGGATTGATTTGGATGAGAATGGATGGATTTGGGAATGTAAGGGTTGTAGGTAAGTTGTGGCAAAATTTTGGTAGATTTTATGGTGTTTAAGAGATGTTAAGAGTAAGGAAATGACCAAGGGTTAACTTGGTGTTTGAAGGGAAACCAATTTGGTTAGTAACCCCTTAGGAGCTATTTTAGAGATGAGTAAAGTAGTGAGAAAATCTGTAGCAAAATGGGTTGTGAAGACCTTAGAGTTTCATGAAAAAGAGTTAGTGTTTGTAATCTTGGAAATGGAGATTGGACTTAGGTATAGGTAGGGCATCTGCCTAGGATGGAATTGTAATGGTCAATAAGTAATTTGGTGAGGTGGTAGAAGATTGTAAACTATCAAGAGGAAGTTAGAAACTGCACAAGTGTGCAAAAATGTAACAGTGAGGATGGAATTGGTAGAAATTGAGCAAGGATTTGAGTAGGGATTTGACCAATGGTTTGAAGAGGTTTAGAGCATAATTTAAGATATTTAAACATGTAGGAAATATGTGTAAAGTTTAGGGAATGATTGGAGGTGAATTAGGGGTTGAAAACTGGTGAAAACTGTAAAATTTGATAGTTCCAGGGTTGGTCCGGATTTGCAAATCGGTACACAAACCCGGACCACCCCAAAAATTAGGCAGAAAGTCACCCCAGGGACTGGTCGGGTTTGTAAACCGGTACAAAAACCCGGACATATGCAAAAAGAAGGCAGAAACGTATTCCTGAGTTTGGTCCGGGTTTGTAACCCCGAACACAAACCCGGACCAATGCAAAAATTGAGCAGAAAGTAGTTTTAAGCCTCTGAATGATGGGGAATTGATTGGGGATGGTTTTAGATGATGTTTAGGACTTATTTGGTGACTTATAAAGGTCCTTGAATGTGTAAACAAAGTTTAGAAGTGAATGAGGAAGTTGAGACCTTAAGGACATATGAGTAAAACTAAGTATAACGGGACAACGGGGTAAGTACGGAAGTGGTGTTTATTTACCTACCATAAAGTATTGTTGTTAATAGAACCATTTGACATGTAATCAGTTGATCAAGTATGAACCGAGCAATGTGAGGTGACCGGTAAAGTTAAACCAAGGTGTAAGGTATGATTTTCTCATGCCCTGTATGCTAACCGTGCTACGTTGATTTGTGTGCTTGTGTGCCGGCTAATCAAGATAAAAGCATGAAAATGGTTTATTGCATTTGATTGTATGTCTTGCTTTATGATGTATGAGCTAACCCTTCTTGAATGATTGTGGCCTAACTTAGTGCGTAGACCGACTCATAGACGAGTCTTGTTGATTAGTGACTCGTAGAAAGAGTCATGTTGCGAATTAGTGAAAACATGGAAATGCACTAAAACTAATGAACCAAGAAACGATAACACAAACCTATGGACTCACTAGAATGTGAGAGAGTGCACGGGATTAGTAAACTCCCGATAACGGTTAGAGAACCAAACTGATTCAATCCACCAAACAATAAATAGTGGAAGTATATAAGTAACCTCTATTAGAGGAATTGATGATGATACAAGGCATGAACCATGAGAGTAGTAAGGAATGATGAGGGATCTCCAAGCCCCTTAGAAAATTAGTCGCCCCACACTGAGAGGACCCGACTAATGTAAACAATGTCCCGAACATGAGAGTATTCGATACGTTGGGGGAACCCCTAAATGCTGAGAATACTAGGCATTGGTAATTCCCTAAGCTAGTAGAGGTTATCGAGAGAGATACTTCTAGGCTAATCCATGAGATTGTAAAATAACTCGAGAGAGGAGTGTTGGGAATTTGAGTAGTCGGTAGAAATGGACATTTGAGTATTTTAGGTGCTAAGTGTATAGCTCCGCTTGCATTTGTAAGCCCGGTGGCGAGTCTTGTGTATGACTCTGCCGGAGGCTATGAGTATTGAGTAATGAGTATGTACGAGTAAAGTAATGAGTATTGAGTAATGAGTATGTACGAGTAAAGTAAAGTAAGGAGTAGTGAGTATGTACGAGTAAAGTAATGAGTATTGAGTAAGGAGTAAGTACGAGTAAAGTAATGAGTATTGAGCAAAGCACGAGTAAAGGAATGAGGAAGGTAACGAGTAAAGTAATTGGTGAAGTATGAGTAAAGCAACAAGTAAGTAAGAACATGGTTGGTGTAAGCCTTGTGAACCCGAGCGAGGAGAAAGAGAGCATCCGATTAGACCGGATGAATGAGTAACTAATATGAACGGTTGACTGACGAACTGTCTTCCCTCGTAGGTATTAAATCTTGTGTATGTATGTAAGTATTGTTGCTTGTGTATGATGTTGTAGTATTAGTATGTATGTATGCATGAAAATGAACTCCATGTATTCGACCAAAGTAGTCGGCGTACCCCGGTTAGCACGCGGGGTATGCAAATTTCATATGCAGCAATTTGCTGAGCCCCTAGGGGCACCGTTTTTATTTTTCCAGGTACTTGAAGCTGAACACCGTTCGAGAGTAGGACGGGGTTGCTACATAAGCATGGGTAGAAAACTTAGTACATTTGTATTGATTTGTAGATGTTGAATTGTAAGACCAATTGGTTATCGGTGAACTTGAGGAACTTAGATACTCGATATAGTATTGTATGGATGTTGCATTGTATAAGAATTCATTTGAAGTTGTAATTGTACTAAGTTTTGACTAAGGAATTGGAATGTATTGTTTAGCATAGTATATTCGGTATATTCAAGTCATCAGACCGATAGTATGTAGTATTGTAACTGGCCTTGTTTGTCACGTGGGTGACTAACGGCATTGTACACCCACTGTTGAGTATGTAGTATCCGCTGCGAAGGTAAGTAATTGTAAGGTAATGACGGGATTAGCTGTAGGGGTGTTACATTGTAGCCAACTTGACTCCCACTGCTGAATCTATAGAACGTTGAAGATTCTTCAATCGGGAGTTGGATACCCTCCTTCTTTGGGAGCAATCTAGGTCAGTGCAAAGAGCTAGGCATAGATGGGTGCAAGAAGGCAACCACAATACTTCGTTATTCTTCAATAAGGTCCAGGCCCGACGTCTAAAAAAACACTATCATAGAGTTAAAAACAGTACAGGATGACCTCTTATTGGCACTCCATTGAGATCTTAGCTCGTAATCATTTTGTTGATTTGTTCCGGCCTTCACAACCTCAGCAAAACCCTCATCTTCTTGCTTGCGTTGAATACTGGGTTCCGCATGATCAATTTGAGATCCAAAGGAAGGAAGGAGGTCATCACGACCCTTAAACAAATGCATCCTAGCTAGGAAGGCCCTAGACCTAATGGTATCAATGAAGTATTCATTTACTCTTTCTGGGACACTATCATGAACAACTTTGTAGACTATGCCTTGGAGATCCTCAACTCGAATGCTATGCCGATGGACTTGAATCATACGCACTTTTTTCTAATTATGAAATGAACGGGAGTTACCTCAATCAATGATTATTGACCTATCTTCTTATGCAATACTTTCTAAAGAGTGGTCGTTAGAGTTTTAACCAACCGGGTCAAGGATACTATTAGCGTTGTCATCTTAAAGAGCCAAGGAGCTTTATTTCCTGGGAGACTGATTTTTGACAATATTATTACCACCCATGAGCTCATCCGCTCTCTGAAATGCTCCAATGCCATCAAAAGGGGTCATTTTGCCCTCAAGCTTGATACGGAAAAGGCACTTGATAGAGTCAAATGGCCATTTGTTTTGACCTCTTTGCAGTATGGACTTTCATCCTAAATGGATAAGGATTGTTAAGAAATGCATCACCACTACCTCTATTTTAGTTTTTATCAATGGCCATCCGGGACACAATTTTTTTCAGAAAGAGGCCTAAGGAAAAAAGACCCTCTCTCCCCATTTCTCTTTGTCTGCTGCATGGAAGCGCTATTTTCAAGCCTTCGTGCCACTGCTCAATCTAGAACAATCAGAAGATTTTCTATGCGAGGTATGAACTTTGACATCACTAATCTTCTTTTGCCGATGATTGTGGTATATTTGGTCAAGCAAGCAGAGATAACGCTAGGAAAATTATGTACATCATTGAAGAATTCCATGAAGCGTATGGACAATGTATGAACCCGATAAAATCCGGTCTTATGTTCTCTAATAAACTGGATGGTAACGTCAAAGGGGATATCTTAATATCATTGGAGCATAGAGGTGAATGACATGGGATTGTACCTGTGTTTCCCTAGTACAATTGACAAACACAAGAACCGTGTTTTGGATATATTCGTGACAAAATCCACAAGAGAGTCCAAAGTTAAGACTAAGCTTTGTCCAAAGCAGCATGGGGATTCTCATCAAATTAGTATTACAAGAGATCCCCTCCTATGTCATGGGTATCATTCGCCTCCCCAATCCCTCATCAAAGAGATTCAGGGTATTATCAGAAGATTCTTGTGGTCAGGCTCCTCTAGCCTGAAGGGTATATCGTGGAGAAAATGGGACGATCGTTGCGATAGTTTAAATGAAGGAGGCCTAGGCTTTCTTGATCTATGAGCTTTCAATGATGCTTTATTAGTCAGGCAAGGATGGTGTATTATGCAGCAACTAGCCCTTCTCGTCTCCCACGTCCTCTCGACCAAATACTTTAGAGGCTGCTTGTTCGACACCAGGTGGGAGCAAAACTATTATAAGAAGATTCTGGTGGTCAGGCTCCTCTAGCCTGAAGGGTATATCGTGGAGAAAATGGGACGTTCTTTGAGATAGTTTAGACGAAGGAGGTATAGGCTTTCTTGATCTACGAGCTTTCAACGGTGCTTTATTAGCCAGACAAGGATGACATATTCTGCAGCAACCAGCCCTTCTTGTCTCTCAGGTCCTCTCGGCCAAATACTTTAGAGGCTGCTTGCTTGATGTTAGTGTGGGAGCAAAACCCAGTCCAGTCTGGAGATCCATCAGTAGTACTATCAGACTTCTCAAGCTAAGAGCTAGGAAAGTGATTAGAGATGGAGATACCACTCACATCGCAGATCGTTGACTTCTTAACAAAAGAGATGGTAAGCCCTGGGACTAGAAACTACCACCTCTCGCCATGAGTTATGGCGATGTGGCTTGGCTGATCAACCAAGAGGATCACTCCTGGAACATAGGAAGAGTTCACAACTGGATTTCGAATGATGACTGCAATGCAATTTTAAGTACAATACTTCTTTCTTCCCTAAGGCCTCACAGTTGAAGTTGGGGATGGAAAGAGCACAGGAAATTTGTAGTGAAGTCAGCCTACTTCATGACTAGGAACTTTTCCTCTATGGAAGTTGCTTCCTCCTCGACGGGCTCGCTAATTGATTCTACAATGAGGAGACTTAGAAAACGACCCCCTCCTCCGCGAGTCAAATTATTTGCTTGGAAACTCTTCCAAGGCATCATAGAGTGTAATGATGTCGTCTCCCAATGATGTAAATAGCCATGCTATTGTCCTCTCTGTGGACAGTATGAAAACATCTCACACATATTCACCAAATGGAAGTTTGTTAAAGACTGGTGGATCCTGGAGGGAGTTACTCGGCCCCATACTATTTCCGATGACCGCTGGTTTCATGACTAGATTCTTTCACTCCGCGCCCATGGATATCTCAATCTAGCTCAGAAGACTATCATGTTACTTTCGAAGTTGTGGTATTCCCGAGGCTAGGTCAGTCATGGCAAGGCACTCTCAATTTCTCATGGTATGGACCAAACAACCTCGTTCCTTGAAACCTCTACTCCAACCTCCACTCTCTCTATATGCGGATCGAATGAGGTGGTACCCCCTCAGGGTTCCATCAAAGTTCATGTAGATGCTAGTAATTCCCATGGAGGCACAAGGCTTGGAGTCATCTAAAAGAATTACTCAGGTAAAGTCCTTGCGATTGTTGTCTCAATTGACTCTATTCCCTGGACACCACAAGTCACGAAGGCAAACACCCTCCTCTTGGGGGAAAATTTTCGCCGAAATACCATTTGTAAAAAGAAATTACTTGCGGTGGCTTTTTTAAAAAAAAATTACACGAAGTGCCAAAACGATGCAAAGAAACCGCATTGGGTGGATGCATCTTACGGAAAACCGCACCAGAGCAATGCAGTTACTGGTTTTTTGCCATAAACCGCATCAGTCAAACACATCTTTGTCATAAACCGCATTGGAGCAGTGTGGTTTCTTTACAAACTGTATGATCTGAAAACAAATTCAGATTTAATCTGAGTCGTCCGTTCGATAAAAATCAGTTTTTGAAGTATTAGTTGTTTAATTAAGTATAAAATTCAAAATTAAATATAACCATTAATTTATAAGTTATTTTTCATCAAAAAAGTTATATAAGTTGGCTAAAAAAATATGTACACATGTAGTTAATTGTTTAAATTATTTTTTGTAAGTTTTAGTTGTTTAATTAAATATACAATTCGTATATAATTATGACCATTAATATAAATAATTTTAATCAAAAAAGTTGTATAAGTTGGTTAAAAAATATGTACACATGTAGTTAAATGTTTAAATTATTTTTTTAAGTTTTAGTTCTTTAATTAACTATATAATTCTTAATTAATTATGACCATTAATATATAAATAATTTTTCATCAAAAAATTGATTTTTACCTATAACAATATGTGTACATATTTTTTTATCCAACTTGTTCTCCTATCTTGATGGAAAACATATTATACATTAATGGTCATAATTAATTACGAATTATATAGTTAATTAAAGAACTAAAACTTACAAAAAATAATTTAAACAATTAACTACATGTGTACATATTTTAAGCTAACTATATTATATTTTTTAATGAAAAAAACTTATAAATTAATGGTTATATTTAATTATGAATTTTATACTTAATTAAACAACTAACACCTATAACAATATGTGTATATATTTTTTTTACCCAACTTATTCTCCTATCTTGATGGAAAACATATTATACATTAATGGTGATAATTAATTAGGAATGGTATAGTTAATCAAATAAATAAAAATTACAAAAAATAATTTAAACAATTAACTACACATATTTTTTAGCCAACCTATACTACTCTTTTGATGAAAAATAACTTATAAATTAATGGTCATAACTAATTACCAATTATATAGTTAATTAAACAACTACAACTTACAAAAAATAATTTAAACAATTAACTACATGTGTACATATTTTTTAACCAACTTATACAACTTTTTTTGATGAAAAAATATTTATATTAATGGTCATAATTAATTGTGAATTATATAGTTAATTAAACAACTAAAACTTACAAAAAATAATGTAAACAATTAACTACATGTGTACATATTTTTTTAACCAACTTATACAACTTTTTTTGTGAAAAATTCTTTTTATTAATGGTCATAATTAATTATGAATTATATAGTTAATTGAACAACTAAAACTTACAAAAAATAATTCAACTTATATAACTTTTTTGATGAAAAATAACTTATAAATTAAATGGTTTTATTTAATTATGAATTTTTATACTTAATTAAACAACTAATACTTCAAAAATTGATTTTTACCGAACGGACAGCTCAGATTAAATCTGAATTTTTTTTCAGATCATACAGTTTGCAAAGAAACCGCACTGCTCCGATGCGGTTTTGACAAAGATGTGTTTGGCTGATGCGGTTTATGGCAAAAAAGCCAGAAACTGCATTGCTCCGGTGCGGTTTTCCGCAAGATGCATCGACCCGATGCGGGTTCTTTGCATCATTTTGGTACTTCCGCGTAATTTTTTGAAAAAAAGCCACCGCAAGTAATTTTGTTTTACAAATGGTATTTCGGCGAAAATTTTCCTCGTCTTGGGCATACAACTCGCGGTTTGATTTCAGAATTCAGGTATATGTTTCTTCTTCGATTGTCTCTCTATTATTGACTGCTTAGACGGAAGAGGACGAGTTCATCAGCATGTTGAGCTCATTCTTATGGAGGCTCTTAGACAGGGGCGGACCCACATGGGGTCCAATGGGGGCCCAGACCCCATAGCTTTTTACAAAATAAAAATAAAAAATTAAAACCTTGTACAAGTATAATAAAATGTCATAACTATCAAATAGTGAATGTGGTTTAGTGGTTAAGAACTAGTAGTACTGATGGTCTAGAGTTTAATTCCTCTTAGTTGTCACTTTGTTCTGTTGTTTTTCAGAAAATATTTCAGCTTCAAACTTAGCTTCTTTTTTCCCTTTAAAAAAATTACAAGTAGAAGTAGCTTTTATTTTTGAAAACCAACAATAAATAATCGTAAAGGTCAATTGTAAAATATTTTAAATATTAGTATGAAAATCACTTTGTTCTGCTTTTTTTCAGAAAATATTCCAGTTCCTTGACGCAACCCAATCCAAATAATTTTCTTCTTCCAGAGACTTCACTACACTTCAAACTTACTTCCCTTTCCCCTTTTTTTGTTTGTTTGAGCATTCTGTTTTTTTTTATGCAATACGTTTTATTTGTTAGTTTAAGATTTGTGGATGGACTAGTTATGTGAGTCGATAGCATTATCTAAAAAGTAGAAATAGCTTTTTTATTTTGAAAACCAACAATGAAGAATTGTAAAGGTCAATTGTAAAATATTTTAAATATTAGTATGAATATCAATATATAAATATTTATATATTTATATGTACATGTACTCTAAAATATTGGACCCATATAATTAAAATTCTAGGTCCGCCCCTGCTCTTAGATTACCCTCAGGAACTCGAAATGCTAGCTGGAACTTCACACCTATAACTAATAATACTGAAGTACATCTATTAGCTAATCTAGGTAGAACGAGGGAACTTAATGGTGTTTGGCTCGATAACTTCCCTCATGTATTATGGACTTTGTTGTCTAATATAATTTCTATTTTTGAAAAAAAAAAGAGTATAGATATAGTTGGCATGATGGGGTAACGGGGGGTAAGTTCAATATTTTAATTAATTTGAACTCCGAGCTGTACATGGACGGTGTGTAATGTGTATATGCCTGCTTAGAATATTCTTCAAGTGTAGCCGTGCCGTATGAAATTGAATCGAGAAGTGGTCCTGATTTTCATGGATCAGGTATTTCCATTGATTAACTATCCAGACGAGTCCTTGTTCAATTGGTATTACTGGTGACATTTGTCCTCTGTTCTTGAATGTATTGCAGAACAAAACCGTACCCTACATTTTTTTGACAGAGCTCTTATTGGTTATGTTGTGAAGTTTTTAGTGCAAGTATGATGGATGTCTACTTGTTGTAGATCTACAAAGTAATTATACCATTAACCTGAAGAGTGGGCGACCTGTGGGGACACGTGCCCCATAGGTTATTCAAAAAATACAAGTATATATATGTATATATAATAAAAATAAAATAAATGTTAGATAATTAAATATTGTAACCAAAATATGATGTTTTAATATTCAAAATAGTACATATTAAATTGTAATATAAATATTAAATATTGTTTTAAAATTAAATTATTATATTTTTTTGACAGATTGTTATTTGATAAAAAGTGTCCCGCCAAAGGCGGATGGGGCTCTAATTCCTAGAAACTTTTGAAAATTAGCTAAATGACCTTATAAATTTTAGAAAAATATAAAATAACATAATATTTTAAAATGTGATAGTGTCTATTTTTTTTTTTTACCCCATAAACAAAATTTTTGAATTCACTACTAGCCCCCACAGCCAGATTTGAAAGTCTAGATCCGCCACTGAACGTGAATAAGCATGTTATCAAACAATCATATTTTAAGTTAATTAATCTTTTCTCTTCGATTTTCTTTCCTTAAAACATCATATTAAGAAAGTATTGAATCTTACTTACATTAGAGAACTCATAAAAAGATTATCTTAATAGGTAGTTTTGTATATGGTCAAGTTATTAGATTTATTATAACAAATTATCATTACCAAAAATAAATAATCGTAATAATTTTGTATCCTATTTTTAAAGGACGTAGTGGTTACGAATAATGTTCATTGATAACGATTTATAAACAAATTTGCATACCAAAAAACTACATCATATACTATATGCTTCGTATGTATCTGTCATGCATGCTTACAACTATTTCCTTTCATTGTATATTTAATACAATTGGGTCGGGAGGAACTTGTTGCGTCTTGTCATTATATATTGCTGCTTAGCTGGTGGGAGGATCTTCAAATAGCATTTGGGTATTCAAAACAGACGCAGCTTCACCGGCCTATTGTGTTTGCGGAACTAATTTTCGTTTGTTTTTCTTACCAACCAAGATTGTCATGCTGACATGGCCTATGCATGGATATGATTTGTTACTATTCTAGGGAATCTTAATTTTAATTTAATGCAAAGCTAAACTGACAATGACTAGTGAGAGTGACAGAAGTAAACGACAAACTAGAATGGGATTAAGATTTGCTTTTGTCAAGTTAATTAGTTTAATGAGATATTGATTAGGATTAGGAGGGGAATATGCTAGATATAGCTCCCTCCGTCCTGAATTGACCGTCCTGTTTACTATTTGGACATGTCGTTTGACTTCAATTTTTAACATATAAGATAAATTAATTTTGAAAATTTAAGTTTTGATATGATTCTTACATGATAAACTATATGTTACAAAATTTAGTTTTATAAAATTATTTTATATTATATGCTTAATATTGAAGTGGAAAAACGTGCCATAAAGCAAACAGGACGATCAATTCAGGACGGAGGGAGTATACACTTTAGTTATGCCACTAATTAGGATTTCAGTCTCATTAAATTATAGATCATCGTGGTCTGTGTCATAATTTCAGTCTTACTGCTTTCAGTTTCACAATGATGTTTTCTTATTGATAATTCACAAAAGGCATGTTTTGATTGTGATTTTTTTTGGAAAATTCACGTATACCTCTGTTTTTTCTTTCGTAATTCACAATATACCCCTATGATTTTCGTAATTCAATTTTAAACATGCTTAAATGTTGTCCAAAATTGATGAAACTTTACATGGACGATGCTAAAGTGTTATATTTTGGTCCAATATCAAATTTGAATTATTTTAAGCTCACATGTGACCTGTGGGACCCAATGAATATGTGATTGTTCATTGGGTCCCATAGAGCACATGTGAGCTTAAAAACTTCAAATTTGATATTGGACCAAAATATAACACTTTAGCATCGTCCATGTAAAGTTTCATCAATAGACAACATTTAAACATGTTTAAAGTTGAATTACTAAAATCACAGGGATATATTATGAATTATGAAAAAAACAGGGATATCTCGTGAATTTTCCAATTTTTGGTGTCATCTTTACTCATTTGATGGAGGCAACTATTATCAGCTTACTATCATTTTAAGATTATTCCTAAATATAAAGTTGCTCTCTTTTGAGCGATTACTAGAGTAGTGACTGCAAGATACTTATTACTTTCTGTCGCATCTTATTGTTTTCTGTTCACAGATCAACTTTTTCCATATCTTTCACATATCATCTTATGACCTTTCTCAGTAAAAAAGCTTGAATAGTTTGTCATTAAAATTTCAGTTTTGGTGTTATTGAAGCTTCACTTTCTTTTGAAATATGTTCTCAGATGTTATAAGTTTCATATATACTTTCAAAGTGAAGATCTGGTTATCTCTGAGCATCTTTTTTTTTTGTTCACAGATCAACTTTTTCCATATCTTTCACATATCATCTTATGACCTTTCTCAGTAAAGAAAGCTTGAATAGTTAATTTGTCATTAAAATATCAGTTTTTGGTGTTATATTGAAGCTTGGCTTTCTTTTGAAATATGTTCTCAGATGTTATAAGTTTCATATATACTTTCAAAGTGAATGTCTGGTTATCTCTGGGCATCTTCCCATTTTTTTAATCAATATTCTATAAGGCTATCCTTCTTGTATGTGTTCTACAAATCCTGGTATCTTGGAATTAAGTCTTTTGTTTATTCTTATGATTTGGGCTCATTCTTTTGTAAAAATTTAGTCGGTTTACGTATTATCAGTTGGGACGATCAGTTCAACCCATTCTTTTAGGTGTATTATGAGTCGGGTACCATCTACGCATGAAGTTTATTCAAAACAACATCATCAATTGGTTAATCAGTTGGTTTACACATTATCAGTTAGTTAATCAGTTAGTTTATGCATTATCAGTTGATTAATCAGTATAAAAATTCTAATACAAAAATAAAACAAATTTACACAATCATGTAGTTTTGAAATCAGTCATCAATCCGTATCAACTATTAACTACCAGCTCCCAAAAGTCAAAAGAATGAGCCCAAGGTATCCATGGTTTAGTATTATCAAGGATTCTATCTTAAACTGAATGGTTTATAATTCTGACATTTCTTCTTTACCCAAGAGACTAACTTCTAGACCATTGATTGTTTTTGTGTTAGTAATCTCTCATGTACATTTAGCGAGTCTCATTTTTTTTTTCTCTTTACTCCTTTAAACTCTCACGAAATTATGATTATTACTTACATCTGATATACCCAATAGACATAGGTCATTAATGTTACTCATGAATTGTGCTGATTCTGACATACATAGTCATATATATATATAGCCAAATCGATCAAGTATCCAACATAAATAAATATTTGTCCCACAGCTAGCTATACACACTCAAACCCTACAGCTACAACAACACCAGTTTTAGACACGGAATTCTTATTTGATATATTGAAGGGTAAAAGGAACTCACTCAAAAAGAGAGAACATTCAGATCATTCTTTAATTATCAATTTCATCACATTGTGAAAGTGCTTAATGGGTCCACTTATCTTTTACATCCTTCTAGTACTACTGCTAAAAGCCGGATATAGCGCGTGACTTCAATCCATAACCCAAGAACTGCCTTTTTATTTCTAGGTTATACCACATCAAGACATGAGGTCATAGAGTCAAGAGAGACCGCGTATCTACGCCAAAATACTACTTGATACCAAAGTCTACAGCTATTTTTCCGTGTTCTTGTGCTCATAAATTTCTTATACCTTGAGATGATACCTAGTTTGTCGATTGTCACCATGTGCGCATAATCTTGCAGTAGCTGGTGTGGTCCTGCAACTTAAACCAGAAAAGCTTGCTATTGAAAAGTTGAGATCTCCCATGTAGGCGAGTCTATTAAATTAGGATGTATGAGTTATAGCGCAGTCTAATGGCTAATCTACTCACCCTCTTTGAAAGAAATCAATAGAATTCACATGGTGGCATTGGACGAGAGGATATATATAGTTCTCGTCTATCTAATAGCAACTTGCGATCGATGCTCCAAGTGGATGTTTTATTCGTGTATGATTCTTGCTTATTTGTCATCTTGCACCCTTGTGGGATGTTAGTGTTCTTATCCTTTCACTTAAAATTTAGGTTTGTTATAGTCTTAAATTTAATCCTCCCTGAGGGAATCTGTCAGTATAACTTTGAGGGATAGTGGAAGAATGAATAATATCATTTGACAGAAATTAAGATGCTTTGGTTGGTGTTTTAGTAGAATCAATACTGACTCCTTCAAAAAAGTTATGTACAATGGTGCAGACCCTGAGATCGAGAAGACTCTATTTTCATTATTAGAAAAAGTCAGAAAGAATCGAGCATATTATTCAATTGGATTGGATCAGACAACCATATCTGACGCAAGATATGATGCAATTTATGAGAGAGGTGGGGATTAGTAGATTTCATATTCTACCATTCTTTGAATTAGTGGGTCTCACGAAATCTCAAATTCAATTTAAACTACTGATCTTTTCACACTAAACATTTGTTAATAATTCCGGCGATTAGTATCAACTACTATGAATCTGAAAATCTAATGATAGATTTCTCTTTCTTAAGAGGTGCTGCACATTGGATCCTTGGTGGTGATGGAGTTGTCATGGAGAATGGGTATGGTGACAACTTGTTAATGAAAGGTATGGGAACCGGTCATGACTGACTTTTGTCTCTATCTCGGCATTGCAAAGTAGTTTGTAGTCCTAAAGATGGGCAAAAAGCAGATCATTTCATCCCATCATCAAGCAATATAATTGCTGCTTTTACCAGTTTTACCCTCTTCTTCTATCATGACCATATAATCATCAATTGTACCCACAGTCCATACTACACCCAAAGTCACGATCTGACAAAACAGCCTACAGCTGATGAGAACCCAACTCAGTGCCGATGGTGTCTATTGCTAAATTTAGGATCTACCCCCATTTCTCTTTCTGCATCGATCCTTGGAATGTGGTAATTGAATCCTTACTCAACAGTAGTGCAGTAAAAATATTCTGTGGCAGAAACCCACAGTTTCCATGGTGCAAGAAGAAAAGCTGTTAAATCTTCGGTGAATTTACAACAAGGGTTTTGGTACATTAACCAACACATTTGCATCAAGAGGCAAAAAGAAAAAAAGACGGACAGATTATCAGTATCGATCTCTAACTACAAAACACCTCAAACAAACAAAGGGGAATAGAAGTTTTGGGGGGATGGGTAAAATTACAGGAATGGGTTTGATTCAAGATCTCTCGACATACTGGATATAAGTTTTCTCTAATAAAAAGGTCGAGATCTCTTTAGACCCAGAAAGAAACTGTGGACTGAGCTGTGGAACCATGAAACCATCATGAGCATTATTATTCATTATCATCTTCTTTCTACTTGATGGTTTCTTGTTGTTTTCTCTCCTTTTGCTGTCTGGTGGTGGTTCTGTATAAAACCATGATTCATCCCAAATTCTATGTTGGTGCTGAAAGGAGTAGAAGGCTGTAGTGGAAGTAGTGGTGAAGGTGCTTGTGGCACCCATAAACCCATATTCTCAAAACTTCTGTCACGTTCATCATCTTTGTTTGGTAATAGATCTATACCTAGAAAACTGTTGTCTTGTATCTACAAAAAAGCAAAAAAAAAAAAAAATCACCAGAAGAATTGTCAAATTAATCAAACTGTTGAATCAGTGAATCAAACTCGATCAGAAAAGAAAAGTAAGTTTTGGTGTGAAGATTGACAAACTGACTGACTGACCTTAGAGTAGCTAAAAGGAACTGATGAGGAATCCTGCAGCAAATCCTCAACTTGCCACCCTGGCAACATCTCTATCAAATACTCTGAAATACTGCTAGTAGTTGAACCATCACTGTTATTACCACCACTTCCACTGTTGCTGATTAATTGGATGATGCTTCCATCTTTTGACGCTGTTGTCGACTTAACATTTGGTGCCGGTCGCTGTGACTTATTATTATTAACTTCGTTGGTTAGAGTGCTAGAAATTTCTGAATAATTGGCTGAAGAAGTATATGCCGAAACTATTTTCTTGGTGGAATTAGACTTGTCAGATTTGAAATCAGGAACTTGGTCAAACCCGCCACTATTATTACTTGATGACCCACCGGTACCGTCCTTGGACATCTGTTTTGTGTTGGTGCAGTTGAGACGGTGGCGACAGGTAGATTTGAAGCTGATGAAGGAGATAGCTTGATACCAGTCAACAGATACCTATTATGTTTCTGGGTATACTCGTTTGATGCGTGTATGGAAATGTCACAATCCCTACAAAGGATTGCTCTATCTTGTTGACAGAACAACAGGGCTTTCTTCTCCTACAACCAACCAAGAGAAGAATGATATTCAGATTGACTGATTGAAACAGACAAACACACACACAAAAAACATAAAAGGTAGAGAGAGTGAGAGAGCAGTGAGCACCCACCTGGCAAATGTCACAGAGGGGGAAATCGGAAGAAGTGGGTTTGAGAAGAGCGAAACGTTGGTGTTTTGAAGCAAGTTTGTTGGCTTGATGGACTTTAGGATCACAGTCAAGACATAGAGAAGCCTCATCCGCGGAGCAGAAAACAGAGGCTTCTTTACTATTACAAACATCACACCAGATCTTCATTCCAGACTTGACTTTTGTAAAGAGATTGTAATTCCCTGCTTCTATAGTCTTTCCCGATCTGGATTAGGATTTCCACTAGTGCTAGTTTGGTTTTCCCTTTCCGTTTCAGAGGTGTGGTGTGGGCACGGTACTATTATGAAATGATATGGTTTTGTGAGAGAGGAGAGAAAAGTGGAAGGAAAGAAGAAGGTGGAACAGAGGGTGGCTTTTATTATTGGAAATGAAGAGGATGGGTACTACTACTGCTGCTGTAGGGACAGGGAAAATGATAGGCGGAAGGTAAGGTGTTGTTTACTACTATTAGTAGTATATATTTATAAAATTGACTAGTTGCAGGATAGGGAAATCTGAATCATATGCGATGAGTCTCTCTGGAAGAGGGGTAGAAGTGGTAATTTTGCTAACAGTCTCAGACTCTTCTATGGTTCTATCTCCACACACTCCTTCCCACCAATTAAGGAAGTGTGATTAAAATTCTATCTTGTGAATTGTTCTCGATCTATCTATTAAAGTGTTATGGGTGTCTCATATACAATGCTAATAGTATGGGTTTGGTGTACAGTACTAGGTTTTTATCCCCCCACCCCATGGTCTGGATCTTTTCATCACATAAGTTCCGATAGGGTCAAAAATCTATCCTGTGAAATGTCCATAAAACCCAAATTTCCCCTTTTTTATTCTTGATCTTGCCCTGCTGCTGCTGCTGCCTCATCCTCTCTTGATTGGGGGAGCACAACGCAAGTGTGCACTGTTCAGGAGTAATGAACATGGATCGACAGGTAGTCAGGAGAGGAATGCGCCCATGCCAGACAGATTCGAACAGTGTATGTATGGGCTCGTTATAGTGGGATTGCACTGGAGCAAACAGTGCACAACACCTTACTACTGTTCTGTATAAGATGTTCCAGGTTTTAAGATACTTTTTTTCTAAAGGAAAAATAATGTAATATGGATGATGTGCCTTTATTCTTTAATGATAACGCTTTGATGTGTCTACTACGCAGAGCATCATCCTCACCGAATCTAATGTCAATATATCCATCTATCTGTCAGTCAGTAGGTTTTCTCTCTTTATCTTGTTTATGGTGTATTACACTTTTACATTACACCATTCTTTGTTTCGAGGAATTTTCTTCTTGGTGTACATTCCAGAATGGTCCTAAAGTTTGGGGATCTGATCAATATATCAATTTGTACCGATTACTAATCTGCCCATTCACAGAATTTTGCACATTCTTTTGGGGAGACTCGCGATGATGTTGGAATCAGCAGAAGATGTGTTTTGGTTATTAAGATCATACAGTTTGGTTGAAACTTTAAGTAAAGAATCTTACTATAACTCTAGATCTATACAAAGATCTTGTCCATATACTAATTTTTTTCAATCTCAGTTGACCATTACTGCCTGCTTCTGATCTGTGTAACGGAGGGAGGGAAGAGGGGGACGTGAAATACGCGCGACCAACCACCCGAGTTGCTCGTGGCCTTCGGGAGGAAGAGTGGCCCGCCAAAGATGCTAGCCTAGCTAAGCTAGCCAACATGGAAGGGAGTGATGTGATTAAATTTGCCGAGTTATACAGGCAAATATAGACCAAATTCATAGAACTATTGAACTGACCCCACGTGTAGCTTGGGGTAAACTTGACAGCGAAAAGGCATGTGATGTGAGGAAGCTGCGTACCCTGGTCTCATTTTATGCTTTATCTTTGTGAGATATTTTCAAGTGACATTTGTTGTTATCATAAGCATGTTGAGTACTACATAACAAGCGCTGCCAGAAGAAAAAAAAAAAAACGTGTAACAATCATGTGGCATTGTTAAAAGAATGGAGAAAGGTTCACATTCACAACCAGAATGAAACCTCAGCACGTTCATGACGATTTGAGCATCAATGGTATAACCGGCCAGTCCTCTTCTCCTCCCATTATTCTAAGGCCGGCTCTCAGTTGGAGCTGCTCGATCATGTCTTGACGGCTAGAGATGATTTTGGCCAGAGCGGAGGACACTTGGAACCAGTAGGAAACGCATGATGGATCACGGACATGGCTGCAAAGGAAAAATCAAATAGAAAGACGACTCCACACTCGGAGAACAAGAAAGAGAAAAATCGGTTTCTCCTAGCCAATCTTTAGTTCTCACAATTGAACTCATCCACGAGAAAGGTCCAAATGCCACTCCAAGTTCCACCCCAAGCGACTATACCCATGAGATTCACCGTTAAAGATTAACTGTAGTTTGTTAATTATAGGGCTTGCCAAAGACACTTTCTTAATCTTGTTCACTTATGTGGCCCTGTTTTTTTTACTTTTATTGTGCCTATTATGATAGTTTTTCGTGATTGGTTATATCAAATTTTGTGTTTTATTGTAATTGTAGTCTAGGAGCGGTTGTTTTGGCGTTAAGCCACCCCTCTTTCAACCTGATGTTTCTTAATGCAATGGGCATTTAAAAAAAACCATCATTCTAAACAAGAACCATTTATCATTTGTTGATTGCTATCAACATTCATTATTTGAAATAGTTTTTTTTAAAAAAAAAAGCAAATTTGAAATATTCCTATTTAACAAAAAATGTTGATCAGATTCATGATTTATTTATTAATAATTGATTTTGTAAAATAAAAAAAAAACAATCATAATAGTAGTAAGGGTATAATAACTTTTACAATAATAACATTTTTTTCCACTAACCACTACCCCTCATTGATAGGATATGGAGTTTACATTTTTTAAAAAGGAGGACGGAAGTGTTTTTAAACAATTGAGTTTGAGTTGTTTGTTGATTCCATGTAAATCAGAAAATCTAGCATCTCAACCCGTAAAGTGGCAAAATCTAATCCTTGTATGCTGGACTGTTAGAGATTTTTAAGTAAAAGTTAATATAGTGAGATATTAACCCAATCCTTTTTAATTAAAAAAAAAATATTTTGCTTAAAATATGGAGATCATATAATTTATGGCGTAGGTTTTCTTTTTGAAATTAGATATTTAATTAAAATGAGAGAATTTTATAATGCAAATGCATATTTGTTTGATAGAAAGGTAGATTCTTATTAATTTCTTTTTAATTAAAAGTGTAGTTACTTAATTAAAATGATACATTTTTCAAAATATAGGTGTAGCTTTGTTTGATAGAGTAGATTTTTAGTAATTTCTTATTTAAGTGAAGTGGTAGATTTTGTAAAACGTAGGTGTATATTTGTTTTAAAAGTGTAGATTTTGAAATTTGACAATTCAATTTTTAAAATTAAGAGTGAAATTATTTTAGTGAGTAAGAAATAATACAACCGAGCAAATCCACTTGTGTTTTTTTTATCTTTATTTTAAAGGGTTGATGTCAAAAGATTTCTAATTACTTATTTTTAAGCAATTTTCTTACAGTGGATTCTATATCGTTTTTTTTGTAACGAATAAGCTACATCTCCATTTAAAAAATTTTATGATGTTTACCTCTATTTTTAAATTAGATCGTAAGAATATAAATATTAATTTATCTTTTAATGTGGAAGTGTACATATTTAATAAAATTATATATTTTTAAAATATTGGTGAATATTGGTGTTTGATAAAGTGTAGATTTTACATTTAGACAGTAAATTTTTTAACATGAAAGTGCTTTTTAGTTAGTAATAAATAACTCACCTAGCGAATTCACTTGTGTATTTTATTTAAGGAATTAATGTCAATATTTTTCTAATTGCTTATTTTAAGCAATTTGTTTAGAATTTATCTGTCTTCTTTTTTTTTCTAGAATGAAAGTGGTAGATTTGTTTGGTAGAATTGGTAGACTTTATTAATTCCCCATTTAAGTAAAGTGTAGATATTTAAGTAAAATGATAGATATTCAAATATAGGTATATATTTATTTAAGTAAAAATGCTAGATGTTTCAAAATGTATGAAATACCCCGACTTAAATATAGTGATTAAGATTATTCTAATCCGTATTTAAGAGCCTAATAATGCTTAGGTATATTTTATGAGGAAAATAAGCCCAAAAGAAATGAAGAAACGCTTAAAAAGCGAAAAAACGCTAAATAAGCGTTTAACTAACCATAGGAGGTATGAGACCTCGTTTTAGAGTGTAATATGGGATTCTTAAGGCTTAATAATGCCTAAATAATATATGGGAACAACTCCTGAAGAAAACGGATCCAAATAATGTATTAAAAACGCTAATAAAGCTTTAGCGCATGTTTTTCGAGAAAACCCTAAACGTGACTTTAAGTGGTCAAACGAACCCGTAAAATTAGGCCATCAAATAACTATAAATAAACATTAATGGAAGCTTATAACCATTAAAATTAAAGAAACGAGAAAATTCCGGAAAACGGGCCCGGTTAGTGAATAGTGCCTATACCGGTAAAATAACAAGCTTTTCTGTAAAAAAAACAAAAAACGCTCCCAGCTGGTATTACTATAATGGCCGGTTTTATTAAGTGAAACAGCCCTCTCACATTACTAGCTAGCTATTAATAAAGAAGAGGGGAAAAGCAAAAAGAGAAATTACAAAAGTAACTTTTTCTTCTCCCCCTCCCTCATTTCTCTCTTTTCCTCTCTTTCTTCCTTTTCTTTCCCTTCCTCCAGCCGGCTCCCCCATCCCCTCTACTGGTTTTTAACGATTTTGAAAACCTCCATGGCCACTCCATCTCTCCTTCATGCTCTAGCCACATACAAGCTCCAAATGCAAAATAAAATACATATTCCTCTTCTCCTCATCATTCTCTACCTCTCTTCTTCTCTTCAAATCCAAAAATGAAGAAGTTCATCTCCATGGGTTTTCCCCATTTGAAGAGAAAAGCACATCATCATGTAGCTTGGAGTCCTCTCTCTCTCCTATGGTAAAAATTTCATTGAAAAACTCATTTTGGTTCTCCCTCCTTTGGTGACCGATTTTTCACCCTTGTAATGCCTTGTCTTCTTCTTGATTTTGAGCTTCATTTCAACCCCCCAATGGGGAGTAATCCCCTTCTTGATTCAAGGGTGAGAATCCCTCTTAAAAAGCTCAAAAAGGTAAACCCCAACTAAGTGCTTTAAGCCCTTCCGTTGAATTAAGATTTCCTAAGAGTTTAGATAATTAATTGAATGTATTTTGTGTTTCTTGAATGTTGGATGGATTTTGGAACTCCATTCCCACTTGACCGATTTTGATCATGGAAGGGAGAAGGGAGAATGGAAAAGGAACTTGGAAGATTAAGTGACACGAGTAAGATTTAAGGAACAACTGTGAACCGAGGAACATGAGAATGCCCGGTAAAGTAAAACCACGGTGTAAGGTATGATTTCATCATGCCCTGTATCCTAACCTGGTTACCCCGATTGTGTGCTTATTTGATCACCTAAATAAGATAAATGCACGAATCAGATTTTAATGCACCTACTTGTGCTTGTTTTATTTTGTTCTTACTATATGCCTTGAACATTTAGATTGTATAATTCATGAAATGAATGGATGAGGAGGAGGCGTATGCATACCTTGTTGCGTATTTGTGTAAGGTATTATTCCTTGATTGTGGATGAAGTCTTGGAGGTGAATGTGCACTTCTCACTAGTCGAGAGTGTGACGCTGATAAGCCGTAGACTTATCATATTTCATGAGCTAGATTTGTAGTATTATTAGTTAAAATAAGGTCAGAATAGTTAGTATTTGCATTAATTTATAGAAGAAATTATTTATATGTTCAGACTAATGCTCTTAGTGTTTTTCATGCAAGGAGCGAGTTTTTCATCAAAAACCAAACCTTGCCGGATATGGAGCCGGACCTCTCATGCACGGCTCAAGTACACAGAAATAGGGCGCCGCCAGACATGGTGCCGGGTATGTTGTATCCGGCATAGGCAAAAGACGCGCCTGTTTACCAAAGGATGTCGGTTATTTACCGTTATCCAATACTCGATGCCGGGTATGATGCCGGATGGAATCTGTCCGGCATAAGTGACTCTTCGCGCCAAGGCGGTTTCGACCGTTACTGAAAAGCACGTGTTTAATCCTGATGTCGGATGACTTCTACCCGACATGGGATCCGGCACCTGAAGAATTTCTGTCTATAAAAGGGTGTAAGAGGCTGCGAATTTTGGCATCCATTCCACCATATTTCCCACACACTTACTCCATAAAAAAGACACATTTCGACTGAAGAATTGCTGCACAATCATTCAAGAGAAGAAGAAGAAGATTTAGAGGGTGAAGGCCATGTCAAAACTCTCCCTTCTCCTTGTATTGCCTTCTTCGATTCATGGGTGATTGAGTAGTAATCCCTTCTGTCTTGGTTGGGATGAAACTCTCTTTGTAAGACAATATGATCACTTTAATATAAATTTCAAGTTTATTAAGAGTATGGTTCTTATTGAAAGAGAATTGGTTGATCTCCTTTTTCTCTTCATGCAAATTTTACTTGTGGAAGATTAATCCCAAGTAGAATAGGTTAGACTCTCTTAATGGTCTTCCTACTCTCTTCTTAAGAATTAAGAGTTAGTAGTAAGAGTGAGAATTAATCCACATTCCCCATTACTTTGTTCATTTCGTGGCATGATATATGCTCGAATTCTTAATAAGTATTGAGTTTTCTGTTTTCTTCTCGGAAACTGGAAAGAGAATACGCATATTGACTATGCCGGATGCACTGCTAGGTGGCCAATGTCCGGCATATTCAATGTCTTTGAATATGCCGTGCATCTGGTATCCGGCAGGACACCCGATGTTTTCATTTGTTGGTTAATTCGAAGGCTTGTGTTTATGTTTCGAGTTCACATTGATGCTTAGATGGTTTTACTCCTTTAATCAAGAATAAATTCATTGTAGATACCACTTAGTTTTGTTAGTTTTTATTAGAATTAGAAAATCTATCATTTTCCCCCCTTTTTACTTAGTAATTACCAAGGCTAGGACTAATTTTCTATACAAGTCCCTAGGGTTCGACTTGCTTGATCTTAATTTGCTTCTCTGCTACTTTTGACCGGGTTTTGGTTTGCTACCCGTAGTAGATTGAGTAGGATATTTTACCTTTTATTTAATGCCGTGCATAGTGCCGGGTAAGATATACCCGACACATTCTTGAGTTTTCCTATGCTTTAGTTTAAATCTTTTGTACATAATTATTCAATAAATACCTACTAAAATCTCTCTTAGCAGACGCCTTGGTTGAGTTGTGGATGAATTGGAAGGTTGTGATTGTAAGTGAAATGCTGTTTGATTGGTTATGGTAACCTTGATTGAATTGTTGTTTGATTGTGGAAGTGTGAATATGGTTCATGGCTTCTCACTAACTCCTAACCATCTAACCCTCTAACATTGACAATTGGGAATTGAGTAATTTGGAGTATTTGAGAAGCCCGATATAGTTTCGGCCACACGTGAGGATGAGGTTGCAAGAGAGATTGTTAACCGATTCCTGGCTATAATCTTTTCCACGGTCCAAACCCCTTAAATGGGTAGCAACCTGGTTAAGTGAGCCAACTTTGAGACCGGTGGTGGGATAGCCTTATCCCTGTCCGGAGGTCATACCGACTTAACATTGAGTATTGGCAAGAGAAGGAAAATTGGTTGGGAATGACTTGGACTTGTTTGAAATGATGATCTTGAGTATTGAGATAATGACATCCGATTAACCCGGATGCTAATTGGGCTAACCCATTGTGAAGTTTGATTGAAGTCAAACCTTGGTTGGTGATTGTGAACTTTGTGCTTGTTGGATTGAGTTGCATTTGTGTATTGAGTATTGATTGAGACATTGAGTATTGAGTATGAGCATTGTGAATTGAGCATGTGAGTATTGAGTATTGAGTTGAGACCTGAGTTGTAATTTGAGTATTGAGTTTGAGACAGAGAGTAAGAGAATTTGAGTAAGTGTAACCCGAGTGAGTGGGTGATAGTGTAGAATGAATTGAGGCATAGGGAGGTGTAACCCACGAAGCCTAAGTATACAACAAACAAAACTAACCTCTTGATGTGTGTGTTAGTGTTTGTGTTCAATGTTGAACTGTGATTGTGCCAAAATACTACAATGTATTGTTGCCTTGCATGTTGTTTGAATTAAAATTAACCGCATGCTCTTGACCAAATAGTCGGCGTACCCTCGCTAGTACACGGGGTATGCGGAAGTCATATGCAGCAATTTTGCTGAGCCCCTTGGGGCGATGTTTCTATTTCCAGGTACAATGATGCCGGTCACCGTTCGAGAGTAGGACGGGGTTGTGATTAAGCAAGGGTAGTGGTTAATGATTTGTATTATTGTATTATGGAAATGTAAGACCGAAAGGTCATTAATAATGTTGGGAATTGTAGTCACTTGGTATAGTACGGAACTGAGTTGGTATTGTATATAATGGATTTGAAGGTTGTATTTAGTTTGAGAATTGATTAAGTAATGGAAGTATCTTTTGAATAGTGTACTCGGTATAAGACCCATCAGACCGATAATGTATTTGTTGTTGTAATTGAGTTTGGATTGGCCTAGTTAGTCACATGGGTGACTAACGACATTGTTTCACCCCCGGTTGTGTTGGAATTACCGCTGCGTTGTTGTTGGTATTTGAGACGGGTTAGAGGATATGGTGTGTTTACCGGTAGGGGTGTTACAAAAAGTGGTATCAGAGCGAAGTATCGCTCTGATGGTCTAAAACCGAGTTAGGAATTAGAGACTTAGGGCTAAGGGTTGAGTGTTAGCGTGTGAGGTACGCTAGATAGGAACTTCCAGTATGATCTGGATACCTACATAACCAGTCCCGCCCTCCGCAACCCACCCCCGTTTTAAAGTTGGGGAAAGAACGCCAGAGAGATGGAAAGACCTCTCATACTCTAGGGAAAACCCGATCTAGCAGTTGTAGAGTAAACTTTGTAAAGAGAAAGAACCTGTCATACGGTAGATCCCAAGAACTGAAAATCCCGAAGACGGTTCCCGTTTGGACGACAATAACCGTATTGAACGGTAGAAGATTGAAGATCCTAGATATAGGATAATGAAATTTGCGGCACCATGGGGCGACATGCTTCGTAGTCGTGAGAACCATGTGCAGCCAACGAAGGGAAGCATAACTACGCAATGAAGCGAAATAGCAGAGTAACAAAACCTGAGACAAAGGAGTCTACGGACTGCAATGCGTGATGATACTAACAACGGTACAGAAACCGACTAAGGAATTAGTCAAGGTTGGATAAACTCCAAACCTACAATGCCAAAGGGGCAGTAATACCCAAATAACATAGTTCAGACAATTATGAGATTATTCAGAAAACATACATCAACAGGACTATGACGTAGCTCCTAAGGATCAGACAAACCTCGGTAACCACCACAAGGTGTGGGAGCGAGCAACTAAGTAAGGTACATGGAGTACCACGAGGATCGGGAAGTACCCGAATTATCAACAACCTTGTCAAGAACACTGAGAGACTACTCATGAGATTGATCACTAAGATCAAAAGATCAAAGGAAGATCCAATAAAACCACCAAGTACGGATGGAAACAATACCGCGATCAGTATATGGTAACCTAAAAACCGACGTACCCGCGCACTTGCCAAGGCAAGTGCAGCAACAACAAGGTAAGTGAGACTTTTGACGATTAACAAGTACTTACTAAAGTGCCACCATGAAGATGGAAGCAATTGTAGGAACACCAATCCTGAGAACTTGAACAACAAAGCCTTGGAAAGGCCAAACAGCCCAAACATAACATTACGAACATACCAGTCAGCAGGAAGCTGTACTTGGTCAAAGACCCCAAGCATGGCAACGCCATGAAGATTTTCTTTTTAACTCAAGATTTCTATTTCAAAACCCAAAATTTTTCTTTCAAAACCACAAACTTTTCTTTTAAACCTCAATTTTAAAACCGAACTAGACGAATCACGGTAAGTATCATAGAATGATACGAGAGGAGTTGACAATAGAATACTTCACCTAGGCGTGTGACGAACGCTACGAGTGTACCCAAATACGGGATATGGGACGACCGCACTCCGAAGGAGCTTGCGGGTCTGACAGACCCTTTGTGGGCTAGTCAGGTAAGTGGTAACGTACCAATACGGTACCCCACGTATGTATACATGTAGTGTACAAAACACGGGAAGTAGTCAGCTCCGTTCTAGGACCATAAGATAATCTCAAACCAAACAGTTGGACACCTTGAATGATCGAAGAACCCAGATTAGCTTACAAGCTAAAGGAGTCAAGAAATTTCTTTGGGAGGACGATTAAGAATTAAGAAGTGCGAAGCGTACTAACAATGACTAAACATTAGAGATGTCTCAAGACTTCAAACAAAAGCATGAAATAGCCGGAATGGATACCCGGTCTAAAAACACTATAAGGCAAGGCCTATCGAGAACACACAAATGTTCAAAGAACAAAGTGAAATACACAAGTGATCATCTAAGGTACCGGAGGGTTCCGATCACCACCAAAGGATATACCAAACCGATTAAAACCTTAAGGGAAGCACACATAGTCTACCCTAAGAACGAGAGACGTTATAACCCTAAATGGGACAATTTGGAATCCAGAACCGTAATGCGAAGTAAATTAAATATTCTCATAAATGTTAGCCAAAGGTAATGGCATAACTGAGTAACACCCTGGAGCAATCCTTGAAGGGTGTATAACAATGTCGTGATGAAGACACAAGAATTTCAACGAACAGGTTAGAACACCGAAGGGATCCCACTTATCAGGGGATACCCTAAATTTGTAAATGATACCGATCAATACCAAGATACTTAAAGGGGTATCCAACGGACGGAAGCGTGATGCAATGATCCTTACCATGGAGCCCAGTGTTACCTCCAAACCAATTCATGGTATAGGAAAGAAGCACTTGTACACAGCCTAAGACGAGCAAAGCTCTAGGAAACATGGCCAGTGAGCCAAGAACCCATTACAATACATAAATCTAACAGTTGCAAAACCGGTTGTGAATCATAGGAAAAGTTACCAAGAATGGAACCAGTAAGATTGGTTAATAACCAACGAGCAGGGACAACCCTCGTTAATGTGAGACCGTGAGAGCGGTGAACACATAAATTCCAAGAAGGGAATACCATCAGCAAATATCTGATAATAAACCTCTTTTAGAACTACTAAGGTAGTGAAGCTTGAGCTTACAGATATTGCCAAGCAAACTAGAAATATGCTATCATAGCAACTGTTGGGAACCGAGAAGTAATCGGTTAAGAAGAAATATGTGGAGTATGAACCTAAAGTGTAAAAACCAATAACGCTCAAGGAGCTCATAGATATAAAAGAATGTCAGGTACTATAATCAGCCAAGTAAATGGCGAACCATTGTCTAATGGTAGAAATACATGAGCGGAAGCTAATGAGATAGCGGATGCCATGGAAACCAAGGTCGTAAGCAAACATGAAGATGGTGCGCACCAAGCAACCAATATATGTGAATAAATCACAAGGTTATGGAATTAATGAGTAAAGATGGTAGACCGACCGAGAAATAAGGAAACAATATTCATTCCTAATGCAATCTCACAAGAGATTTACTGCCCAGGGGTTTCCGCTCTCGCACTCTGTAGGACTGAGTGTTTTGGTATTGCGCTTGTGCAGTAATAATCGAGTGGGATAGCTAGGAAGTTGGAAGATGACAATTATGGTAAAAGGTAGAAGGAAACGTACAAAGTCATAAGGACCGAAGCGTAGAAAATGCAAGGTCATAATTTAGAAGCGACTAACAACAAAGGAAGCACTACAACTAAGTAGCAACTCAACCTCAACCAACAATATGTCGGGAGAACCAAGTGAATAAGCACTCAAGTACACAATAGTATGTACATGGATTCCAGAGAGCTGGATAGAAAACATATAACTCATTGAGTTCACGCACGGTAAACAAATACCACGCATGATTGATGAACCTTATTCACAAGATAAAAAGGGATAAAAGGGTGATGTATAACACATTAGAGATAACGAGAAGGGCGATCAAACCCAAGTTATCAGGGTCGCGCAGTAGAAGCTAGTGGGCCCAAATTCTAAGGTTTAATAAACTTAATGATAAATGGCTAATTACCAATGCCTTGAAGCCTCTAAGGCTAGAACCGAAACCGGTTAAGAGTTAAACAAACTCCGATGTGAATTCTTGGTGTAGGGACTAACCAACGATATGGTTAAGACCCTTTGACCAGAATACATTGTATAATAGACCGCATGGAAGTTAGAACACTCCATGACGGCTGAACGCCTTAGACCTATTTCCAATGTTGACACACGGTAGATTACGTGGGCGTAATCCCTTTTAGGGGGGGGGGGGGGGGGTAGACTGAGAATCGTGAAGTGTATGTTTTACGTAATAAGTGTGTAAACTACAATGCGCATAGCGCAAAGGAATTTGTTTCGATGATTGGTACTTATGTTACATAAACATATGTATACCATTCATAAGGTAATTAAGGTTGATTGTGAGATTTGAAGTGGAAAGGAGTATTGATTGTGAGAGATTGAGGTGAATGGAGTGGAGAAACTCCATGGGGAATGAGAACCCCGATTGGTAATGAGTATGTCGAGGAAATTGATGAGTACGTTGAGGTTTGATGAGTATAATTGGTAGAAACCGATGTTGAACCTAGTGGGAAGTGAGTCCCCTAGGTAATTTGAGTTGACTTGATATTTGTGAATAATTTGAGGATAGAAATTGATGTTATTTGTGAACAATTTGGGTATAGGAAAACTAATTGGAGACTAACTTTGAACTTCTTAGGTAAGTAGTTGGAAATAATTAAGTAACAATTGATGAGAAGGCTAATGGAGCAATAGTTGGTATGAGTAGTAATGAATAAATGAATTTTAGGAATTGGTAAATGTATGGTTGTATGAGTATGACTAGAAAGATTAAGAAGATAGAAAATGGACATAATCAATGATTGGTTGTTTGAAACTGTTGTGGGAAGTCGAACTTGATCCTGATCAGATCAAGGGAAACCGAACACAAATTGGGGTGGAAAGATAGTTCAACACTGATGCTGATCACATCAGGGTCGAACGATTCTTAAAGCTCCCCTCAAGTGGTCACAAGAATCACACATAGGATAGAAGTAAGGAATATGAATTGGAATTTGGAGTTGTGTGTTTTATAAAGATTTCTAATTAGCAGTTGTGAAGGAATTGCCCTTAGACTAGGGATTGAGAACTTGTTGGAAGTTATGCCGGAGAACGGTGGTAGTGTATCATATTGTATTATTCCAAGGGCAGCAGGACATAGAGGAGTCCTGTTTCTAGATGACCGGAGTGCCTGTGGGATTGTAATGTGTATTGCATTGCTTTGGGGATAGCTTTGCGCTGTATGTATGTATAAATTTTGTAATGTGGAACCAGATTGTTGGATGTAATGCGGTTTGGAGTGATTATGGTACATTGGTATGGAATGGTATGTATAGACTTTGAGTAATGGATTTGGGGATTTGTAAGGAGGAGAATGTATGACTTTTGGTATTAGGCATATATGAATGAGCAAGTATCGTAATCCTATAACCTTGAGCAACTTTGAGGACAAAGTTCTTAAGGGGGGTAGATTGAAATACCCCGAACTTAAATATAGTGATTAAGATTATTCTAATCCGTATTTAAGAGCCTAATAATGCTTAGGTAATATTTATGAGGAAAAATAAACCCAAAAGAAATGAAGAAACGCTTAAAAAGCGAAAAACGCTAATTAAGCGTTAATAACCATAGGAGGTATGAGACCTCGGTTAGAGTGTAATATGAATTATTAAGGCTTAATAAGGCCTAAATAATAATGGGAACAACTCCTAAAGAAAACGGATCCAAATAATGTCTTAAAAACACTAATAAAGCTTTAGCGCACGTTTTTCAAGAAAACCCGAAAACGTGACTTTAAGTGGTCAAACGAACCCGTAAAAATTATAGGCCATCAAATAACTATAAATAAACATTAATGGAAGCTTAATAACCATTAAAATTAAAGAAACGAAAAATTCCGGAAAACGGGCCCGGTTAGTGAATAGTGCCTATACCGGGTAAAATAACAAGCATTTTCTGTAAAAAAACGAAAAACGCTCCCAACTGGTATTATTATAGGGCCCGGTTTTATTAAGTGAAACTGCCCTCTCACATTACTAGCTAGCTAATTAAATAAAGAAAAGGGAAAAAGCAAAAAGAGAAAATTTACAAAAGTAACTTTTCTTCTCTCCCTCCCTCATTTCTCTCTTTCCTCTCTTTCTTCCCGTTTCTCCTTCCTCCAGCCGGCTCCCACATCCCTCTCTACTGGTTTTCACGATTTTGAAAACCTCCATGGCCACTCCATCTTCTCCTTCATGCTCTAGCCACATACAAGCTCCAAATGCAAAATAAATACATATTCCTCTTCTCCTCATCATTCTCTACACTTCTCTCTTTTCAAAATCTAAAAATGAAGAAGTTCATCTCCATGGGTTTTCCCCATTTGAAGAGAAAAGCACATCATCATGTAGCTTGGAGTCCTCTCTCTCTCTCTCCAAGGTAAAAATATCATTGAAAAAATCATTTTGGTTCTCCCTCCTTTGGTGACCGATTTTTCACCCTTGTAATGCCTTGTCTTCTTCTTGATTTTGAGCTTCATTTCAACCATCCAATGGTGGAGTAATCCCCTTCTTGATTCAAGGGTGAGAATCCCTCTTAAAAAGCTCAAAAAGGTAAACCCCAACTAAGTGCTTTAAGCCCTTCCGTTGAATTAAGATTTCCTAAGGGTTTAGATAATTAATTGAATTTATTTGTGTTTCTTGAATGTTGGGATGGAGTTTGGAAACTCCATTTCCACTTGACCGATTTTGATCATGGAAAGGAGAGAGGAGAATGGAAAAAGGAACTTGGAAGATTAAGTGAATCACGAGTAAGATTTGAGGAACAAGTGTGAACCGAGGAACATGAGAATGCCCGGTAAAGTAAAACCACGGTGTAAGGTATGATTTCCTCATGCCCTGTATCCTAACCTGGTTACCCCGATTCGTGTGCTTGTTTGATCACCTAAATAAGATAAATGCACAAATCGGATTTTAATGCACCTACTTGTGCTTGTTTTATTTTTTTCTTGCTATATTGCCTTGAACATTTAGTTTGTATAATTCATGAAATGAATGGATGAGGAGGAGGCGTATGCATACCTTGCTGTGTATTTGTGTAAGGTATTATTCTTTGATTGTGGATGAAGTCTTGGAGGTGAATGTGCACTTCTCACTAGTTGAGAGTGTGACGCCCTGGTTGAGTTGTGGATGAATTGGATGGTTGTGATTGTAATTGAAATGCTGTTTGATTGGTTATGGTAACCTTGATTGAATTGTTGTTTGATTGTGGAAGTGTGAATATGGTTGATGGCTTCTCACTAACTCCTCAACCATTTAACCCTCTAACATTGAGAATTGGGAATTGAGTAATTTGGAGAATTTGAGAAGCCCGATATAGTTTCGGCCACGCGTGAGGATGAGGTTGCAAGAGAGATTGTTAACCGATTCTGTTGGAGTAAAAGTGTGTTACAACTTCTACCACTTAGGCAGTGTACCTAATCGTTTTGTGGAATAGTGGAATTGTGGGGTGTCGAACTCTTGGGGACCTTGCTGTGGTTTAACTGATAGTGTAAATTAACTGAGAATTCTAATTAGACTACTGAACAAAAACTATCATCTTTTTTAGAGAAATTGTGGTTTAGAACTTAATGTAAACAAAACAGTAAAAGAACAATTAATTAAACAGATTAATAATAGCAGTTATAAAACTATTTGTTTTTAAGGAAGCACCCCGGGTTGTTCTGCTCACCTATTTTACTCAATTATATTACTGTAGACTTTCCCACTTTAGCAAAAACTCAAGAATCTTAATTAGTATTGACCGTTCCTTGTCTAATAAACCCTGATTAATTTAAACAACATGCGCAATCCCTTGTTCAAGTTATTAATAAATTAATCGCATTATTAACAATTCCTATTGGAGTCTGGTTAACCTATAGGCAAAAACTCGCTTCTAGTCGTTAACCTGTTTTGACTTCTCTTGTCTAGAATCTTGTCTCAGCACTGTATTTTAAAAGAAACTACAAATATCACTTTAATAATTGGCCTAAAGATTAAAGCGCATTAAGGAGGAGAATCAAAATATTGCTTGAACAGATTATATTAGAAAGTCTACGTAACACAGTTTAATAAAATAGGCTTGCTTCCCAACCCGGGAGGCTAAGTTTATTACTCACACATAATTATAAAAACAGACATAACAAATAAGATAGACATTAAACAGAGTAGAGTTTAAGGAGAGAAAGAACTCTATTGGGGAGAGTTATTTCACTTCCGGACTTATCTCCGTGATTATGCCGACCTTAAAACAATAATAAACAGGTAGAACGAAGAATAACGAACAAATAGGCAAAAGTTGGTCCTGTCCGTGTGGGGCCACGCGGACACAAACGCGGACACGAATTAGGACGTCTCTTGTCCGCGTAGGGGCTGTGCGGACACAAACGCGGACACAAATTAGGACACGGCCTGGTTTTGTACAGATAGTCTTCTTCGTTGGGATTTGTGGAAAATGGAAGAGTTAGGCTTATTTGGTGATGGAAAATGATGTAAATGAAGTGGATATGTGGATATATGGATGGGAAATGGAATTTGGATGGAGGAAGTGTGATTTGGAAGTGAGCGTGAGTTCTGTACGATGGTGAATGATGATCCCCTTCTGATGAAGAAGCAGAGGGTTTATATAGAGGAGAGGAGAGGAAGAAGAAAACAGGCTGGAGCATGTTAGTGGGTTAAGAAGATAAGGGAGGTGCCTGATATTGTTAAAGGGGTAGATGGATTGTGTCTGTAGGCGCCACAAAGGAAGAAGCAAATGGAGAAGACAGCGCCGAACGAATTCAGTCGCGTCAATTTCTGGATCTGGGTTGCATTTACACGCGTCCGCGTTTCAGTCCGCGTAGGACACAAATTAGGACATGAGACGTCCGCGTTTGTGTCCGCAAAGTGGACACGTTCTGTTGCTGCGTCCGAGTTTGAGTCTGCAATGCGGACGCTTGTATTGGTTCTGTCCGAGTTTGAGTCTGCAAAGCGGACGCGTTCTTTGGTTCTGTCTGAGAATGAGTCCGCAAAGCGGACACGTGTATTTTCGTGGTTTTGTCCTGCAAACTTCGACAGCCTCCAGTTCTTGTTATAAGTCCGTTTCACTCGCCGTTTGTTGCGTTGGAAAGCTTGTGAAATAAACTATGTGATCCCAACACTTTTTCCTGTATTTGACACATAAAATATATCAGTCCATATCAAAACATAATTTTAGGAAAAACATACGATAAGTGAGTAATATTATCCTGAAAGTAAGTAAATATAAGGTAGATTAAACTCTTAAATGTCTATGTATTTCTCACTTATCAAACTCCCCCATACTTATCTTTTGCTTGTCCTCAAGCAAATCTTTCTGACATAATGTTTAAACAAGTTAAACAGACAATAATCAAGTAAGGAGAGCACAGAAAAGGTAATTGCCAATCTTTTCAGATTTTAAAGGGTACTAATAACATTAAATTTATTAGATATATTTCTCAACTTCTGAGAATAACCCTGAAGTCCTACAAAAGAAAGATAAGCAGTACCATGAGAATTCTGCTTTTAACCCTGAGCCAATCCACCATTTTCTTTCACATTTCCTTGAATGACAAGGGGCATGAAGTAAAATCTTATTCCATTATACCTTTCAATGCCACATACTCATGATCCATAATGACGAAGTTTTTTTTTTTCATTTTGGTACCGAATGCATAGATACTTCAATTTTGAAGTTCATTTTTTCTTTCACCTCAGACTTTTCTCTCCACCCTTGTAGCGGTTTTGGGTCTACTATCCCAGATACCGAGTACCTTAGGTAGCCGGGTGATGAAGCACCCCTAAGAACTTATTAACCGAGTGGACGAGGCCTGTTTAGGATCAGAATATGCCTGTCTGGATCAGAGGAGTACCTTGCCTTGTTCTTTTTCCACCATTTCTTTCCAAATCAAATCCAGGCTCAAAGTCAAAACAAAATTCAAATGATAATTTCCTCAGATTTTTAGCATAGAGTAAGGAGCGGAGGTTTTTTTGTGTGTACCCTTTAAACCTGTTAATACCGGCATTACTCCCTCTATGGCTCCTTCTTTGATTATTAATCACTTAACAAATTTAAACACAGTGTCGAAAAGAGACCAACTTAAGAGCAAGCTTTTGATTATTATATCTCCCCACACTTGAACCAAAGCAATGCCCTCATTGCATAGAAAGAATTAAAATAACAGGGCATGCAAACTACCTGGGTAATGATCAAAAAGCATGGTAATAAGAGATATTAAATTTAAAGAGCAAGGTATGGATAGTGTACTCCCTAGAGTTATGCAGAATATGTAGATAGCTCCCCCACACTTGAGTTCTACTATAAGAATGTGCAAGATGTACCTGGAATAAATATTCTAAACAGCCAGAAGAACTCAAGTTAATTTTCCTCTTTCTCTCTTCTTTCTTTTTATTTCACTCTTTTTTTTCATAAAATAAAATACAAAATATAAACACAATACAGATTAAAAAGACAGATAGTAGGGTGCCCCCTACTAAGCTGCCCATCTTTAAGGTCTTTGGCTAGACCGTACCTCAGTGATTTAAGTTGTAACTGGTTCTTTGAGAAAAAGCGCAGAAGCTTCTTCGTTGTCTAACGTGTTACCCATATATAATTGATTCGAGCTCCATTGACTTTAAATTATCCTCCTTTCTTATTGTCCAATTCCACAGCTCCATAAGGAGAGGTGGATATTATTTTAAATGGTCAGACCAGAAGGATTTTAACTTACCTGGGAAAAACTTAAGTCTGGAGTTATAAAGGAGGACGTGGTCTCTTGCTTTGAAATCTCGCTTGGCAATCATCTTATCGTGCCAACGCTTGGTCTTCTCCTTATAAATCACTGCATTCTCATATGAGTTGTGCCTTAGTTCTTCTAGTTCCGTCAACTGGAACTTTCTTTTCTCACCGGCTTGTTTTAGATCGAAGTTCAACACCTTTAGAGCCCAATAAGATTTATGCTCTAATTCCACAGGCAAGTGACATGCCTTCCCAAAAACTAGTTTGTAGGGGAGACACGCCGATAGGTGTTTTGAAGGCTGTACGGTATGCCCAGAGGCATCATCCAATTTAATGGACCAATCCTTTCGAGAAGAGCTCACCGTCTTCTGAGAATCCATTTAAGCTCTCTATTTGTTATCTCTTCCTGACCATTCATTTGAGGATGGAATAGTAGAGCAACCTTATGTCGGACTCCGTATTTCTTCAGGAGAGCATCAAACTGGCGATTGCAGAAGTGAGATCCACCATCGCTGATTATTGCTCTTGGAACACCGAATCGAGTGAAAATGTGTTTCTTAATGAACTTCATCACAACTTTACCATCATTAGTAGAGCAAGCAAGGGCTTCCGCCCATTTAGAGACATAATCGACTGCTACTAAGATGTATAAATTTCCAAAAGAATTTGGGAAGGGTCCCATAAAATCTGAAATACCCCGAACTTAAATATGGTGATTTAATTATTCTAATATAGCATTTAAGGGCCTAATAGTGCCTAGTAATTTTGGTAAGGAAATAAATCCAAAAGAAATGAGAAAAACGCTTAGAAAGCGGAAAACGCTAAAATAAGCGTTAAATAACCGTAGGAGGTACGAGACCTCGGTTATAGTATCGTAAGGATTCCTAAGGCTTGCTCATGCCTAATTAGTATACAGGAGCGATTCCCGAAGGAAACGGATCCAAGAAATGTATTAAAACGCTAAAAGAGCTTTAGCGCACGTTTTTCGAGGAAACCCGAAAACATGACTTTAAGTGGTCAAACAGACCCATAAACTTATAAATCATTAAATAACAATTATTAAGCATATATGGAAGCTTAATGACCAATAAAAATAAAGAAACGAGAAAATTCCGGAAAACGGGCCCGGTTAGTGAATAGTATCAAAACCGGGTAAAATAACGAGCGTTTTCTGTAAAAGACGAAAAACGCTCCAGCTAGTATAATAGTGGGGGCCGGTTTTTATTAGTGTAAACAACCCTCTCTTCTCACACACAAGTAACAAATAAGTAAATCAAAAAGTAGAAAAAAAAGTACAAAAGTGAAATAACCCTCTCTCACCTCTCATTCTCACTTTTCCCTCTTCTCTCTCTCCCATTCCTCCCTCTCTTACCGTCTCCCTCCTCCCTCCTTTGAGCTGGGCGATTTTTGAGAAGCTCCACACCTCCCATGGCTTCTTTCATTCTTCCTCATGCTCTAGCTCCATTTGAGCTCCAAATGTAAAATATATGCATATTGAACTCCTCTCTTCAAGCTCTACATTTCTATCTTTTCAAAACCCGAAAATGAGCAACTTCATCTCCATGGGTTTTCCCCATTTGAAGAGAAAAGCACACCATTGGGGAGCTTGGAGTCTCCTCTCTCCAACAAGGTAAGAATCTCCATAAAAGATTCAAGTTTCCTCCACCTTCCTTTGGTAGCCGATTTTTGGCCCTTTGTAATGCCTCATTTTTCTCTCTCTTTGAGCATCAATTTCACCTAGCAATGGTGGTGGAATCTCCTTCTTGAACCAAGGGCTAAAAACCCCTCCAAAACACTCCAAAGGTAAACCCTGGAAATCTTGTTTTGAATATCTCAATGGATTAGTATGAATCTAAGGGTTAGTGTATTAATTATACTTGTCTTTGTGTGATTGGGTGATGGGAATGGAGTTTGGCAACTCCATTCCCCACAAAACCGATTTGGACAAGAAAGAGAGAAGGGAGAAATGGAAAAGAAATGAAGGAATCAAAAGCTCAAGGTAAGAGCTCCTTCTTAATGCTTAATTTAATGCATTAGTGTAATGGGAATGGGTAAACAAATAAAAGAACATAAACCATATGTAGTATTAGTATTGTAGTTGTGGAAGTTAAGTGTTTGTGGACAAGTATGTGGATTGTAGGCCTTAGAGCCAAATAATTGTATATGAGTATTTGTATTGTGGATTGAGGAAGTATTGGTGAATTTATATTGTAAGATTTCTTGTATTGCTGGTAGGACCCTTGTATGGGTGTGGCTAGAATAGGAATGATTTTGGTGATAATGGATATGTATGGATAAGTAAGAATTGTAGGTGAACTATGACAAAATTTTGGTAGGAATATGTACATTTGTGGATGACTTGGTAAATGGGAGAACCAAGGTATGTATTGGGGATAGTAGAGATGTTTAATGACCATGGGATGGGGTTGGAGTATGAGAAATAAGAAGGTAAAAATCTGTAGCAAGAGGTAGTGGATTGCATTGGAGAATTAGGAGGAATTAGAGCACAAGACTTAGTAAAATGGATGTTGGACTTGGGTATTGGTATTGGGTTTGCTTGGAAATGTATTTGGGATGTTAGGAGGGGTATTGGTAGAAGAAATATTGAATGGTAGGAGTTGGTTTAAAAATCTGTAGCATAAGAGACACAAAAACTGTGCATAAGTGTTGAAGAAGAAGTGAAGGAATTGTGTATGTGGATTTAGAAATGAGTAAGGAATTTGGTGGATGAATTAAGGCAAATTGGAGGGCCTAAGTAGTGTTGAAACATGTGGGATTACATGTAGGAAGATTGAGGAAGTAATGGGTAAAAGAGAGGACTGAAACAACTTTTAAAACTGAAATACTGGGCCGGACCGGACTTGCGACCGGACTTGCAAGTTCGGTCGAGCCCAGAATTACAAAGACGGGAAACCTTCTGGAATAGACCGGACTTGTGACCGGACATGCAAGTTCGGTCGGACCAGAAAATTCTCCCGTCTGAAACCTTCTGGAATGGACTGAACTTGCGACCGACTTGCAAGTTCGGTCGGCCAGAAAAATTCCGCAGATGAAAGCTTCTGGAATGGACCGAACTTGCGACCGGACTTGCAAGTTCGGTCGAGACAGAAAATTTCCATACTGATAGCTACTGGAATGGACCGGACTTGCGACCGACCCTGCAAGTCCAGTCGAGTAAAAAAAAATGTTTTTATTATATGATTATAGTAATCATATATATATATATATGCCTATACCCATATATGCATATATATGTAGTAATACACCATTAATGAAGTAGTAATGGTAAGAAAGTAAGTATATGAGTAGGAAAGCAAGTATAAAAAGTAACCAAGAAAGTTGAGAGTATGAGAACATTAAGTACACCGGGATAACAGGGTAAGTACGGGAGTAGTAATTCTTTGTGTATCGTAACAGTGTAGAATTAACAATAATGTTGGAACATTATCAGTGGAACAAGTGTGAACCAAGGAATGAGGGAACACATGGTAGAGCTAACTCCGGTGAAAGGTATGATTTTCTCATGCCCCGTATGCTAACCGAGTTACGTTGATTTGTATGCTGTATGTCGGCTAATCAAGACTAAAGCATGAAAATGGTTTATTGCCTTCATTGTATGTCTTGATGTATGTTGCGTGAGCTAACCCTTCTTGATTGATTGTGTGGCTTCATTTAGTGCGTAGTAAACTCATAGATGAGTCTTGTTGTGTAGTGACTCGTAGTAAGAATCACGTCGTGGACTAATGGAAACGTAGCAACACACTAAACTATCGAATCAACCAACGATAACGCAACCCAATGAACTCACTAGAATGTGAGAGAGTGTACAGGAGTAATAACCTCCCGATAACGGTAGGAGAACCGAGATGAATAATCCACAACTAAAAAGTAGTGGAAGTATATAAGTAGCCTCTAATAGAGGAATTAATCTTGGTGCAAGACATGAACCATGAGAGTAGTAAAAAAAATGATGAGGGATCTCCAAACCCCTTAGCAATTAGTCGACCCATTATGAGAGGACCCGACTGATGTAACTATGCCCCGAACGAGAGAGTATTCAATATGTTGGGGAAACCCTTAATCTGAGGATACTAGACGGTGGTAATTCCCTAAGCTAGCAGAGGTTATCGAGAGAGATACTTCTAGGCTAATCCATGAGATTGTATTATACTCTGAGAGAAGAGTGTTGGGAATTTGAGTAGTCCGGTAAAACGGACATTTGAGTATTTGAGGAGCTAAGCGTATAGCCCTCGTATTGTAGGTCCGGTGGCGAGTCTTGAGTATGACTCCGCCCAGAGGCCAAGTAATGAGTAATGAGTATTGCGTATGTATGAGTAACGTGATGAGTACTGAGTAAGAAGTGAGTATGAGTATGTAATGAGTACCGAGTATTGAGTATGTATGAGTAAGTATTGAGTAGTGAGTACGTGCGAGAAGTATGGAGTATTGAGTAGCAAGTATACACAAGTATAGTAACGAGTACAGAGTAAGGATCGTGTATGAGTAGGATACCGAACATGGAGTGATGAGTATACAAGAGTAAGGAGTGAGCACGAGTAGAGTAACGAGTAACGCAACGAAAGAGTATTGAACAAATAGCTAGTATGAACGGATGACTATCGAATTGTCTTCCTTAGTAAGTATTGAACCTTATACGTGTATGTAGGTATTGTGAATGTATTGTTGTAGCATGAGTATGTATGTATGCATGTAAAATGAACTCCATGTATATCCGACCCAAAGTAGTCGGCGTACCGCGGTTAGCACGCGGTATATGCGAATTTCATGCGCAGCGTAAGCTGACCCCCTCGGGGGACCGTTTTTAGTGTGCAGGTACTCGAAGCTGACCACCGTTCGAGAGAGTAGGACGGGGACTGCTATGTAAGCATGGGTAGTTGTATAAAAAGGGATTGTACTCGTAACGTATTACGAATTTGGAAGTCTAAACTGTATCGGTAATGTAAGGATGGTAGTATACTCGGTATAGTAATGTATTGGAGTTGTAATTGGATTATGGTTGAGCATGCAATGGGAAGTATTGTATTGTGTAGAGTACTCGGTATGTTCATATTCATCAGACCGATAGTATGTAGTATTGTAACTCGCCTTGTTAGTCACGTGGGTGACTAACGGCATTGTACACCCGCCGTTATGTATGTAGTATCCGCTGTGAAGGTAAGTATTTGTACAGTAATGACGGTATTAGCGGTAGGGGTGTTACAAAAAGTGGTATCAGAGCGAAGTATCGCTCTGATGGATGAAATACCGAGTTTAGGTAAATACCGAGTTAGGAAGTAGAGACTTAGGGCTATGGGTTGAGTGCTAGTGTGTGAGGACGCTAGATAGGAATTTCCAGTGTGATCTGGATACCTACAGTAACCATGCCCGCCCTCCGCGTCCCCCGTTGTAAGTTGGGACAAGAACGCCAGAGAGATGGAAAGACCTCTCACACTCGGGTAAAACCCGATCTGGCAGTGCAAAACAAACCTTATTAGAAAAGAACCTGTCATACGGAAGAGTCCAAGAACTGGAAGTCCAGAAGACGGTTTCCGTTGAAAGACAAGGACCGCACTTAATGGCGGAGGATTGAAGATCCTAAATAAAGGATAGTGGAATTTATGGCACCATGGGGTGACATGCTTCGCAGTCGCGAGAACCATGAGTAGCCAATAGAAGAGAAGCACAATCGCGCAATGAAGCAAGGAAGATAGAGTAACAAGCCCGAGACGAGGGAGTCTACGGACTGTAATGTTTGATAATACCAACAACGGTATGCAAACCGACTAAGGAATTAGTCGAGATTGGATTAACACCAAACCTACCCGCCAATAGGCAGTAATAACCGAACAACATAGTCCAGACGACTATGAAAGTATCCATAAACATACACCTATAGGACCACAATATGGTTCCTAAGGATAAGTCAAGTCTCGTTAACCACACCGAAGGTGTGAGACACCCGGATGGACGACAACCATGTCAAGTACCTGAGAAACGACTCAGGAGATGGATCACCTAGATCAAAAGATCAAAGGAAGATCTGACAAAACCACCAATTATGGATGGAAACGATACCGCAATTGGTATACGTTAACCAAAAAACAACCTACCCGCGTGTAGACACCAAAAATTCTCACCCCATAAAGCAAATTCCAGAATAAGAAGTACAATAAGAGGGGTCGTCGCCTTTCTTTTTCAAAACGTATTGACGTGCGTGCCAAAATGAAACCATCGTTTTTCTTGACAAAATTCTTAATCATTTTTTTCAAAGCGTTTCAGAAAAACCCAATTTTCAAAAATGAGTTTTCAAACAATAATATGTCTTAAACCTACCCATTTGTTTAGTTACCTATTTAATATTGTCCATTAAATTCCCGTAGTTGTGAGCTTGTCATTTTCATGATGATATTTTACTATCTCATTTTAGTCAGGCAGGCCTGGTTTTAATCTAGTCTTTAGCTGAACCCAACTTAGCCCATATCCAAGGCCCATATGATCATTTGCTCCATCTTGACAAACACAGCCCACATCCAAAGGCTGCCTGTTAAAAACAAAAAAAAAACCCTACTGTTCCCGGTAGATCCATTCACGGTAGCGTCTCACACTCTATCGTTTTTCCACATCTGAAAACCCCGTCGATTGTCTCACCATCACCACCGGTCGATGCCCTCAACTTCTCCTCCCAAACATTTTCTTCCTCTTTCGATTGTTACTCACATTCAACCTTCAACCTTCAACCTCGATTAATCTCAAAAAACTGCAAATCCATCGCTCATCAGCCACCACCACCATCGGCTACCACCCCCATCGATCGCCTTCTTCCTTCACTTTGGTCCTCCATCACCTTCTACATAAAAAAAAACCAAATCAGAGAAGGAGCAGACGCCAGCCGACCTCCACTCTCGGCTCTCCTTGGTTCTCTCCTTCAACCGACGCACTTCATGGACGGGTCTTGTCTTCTAAAAAAGCATCGGAGCCTTCAAACTCAGAAACAATTCTTCTTCACCAAGGCTTCTCCATCGAGAATTGCCAGACGTTGCCAAAACAAATATGCTCCACTTCCCACGTTTTGTTCTGCTTCTTTGAATGGAAACTCGTTCCGCTTCTTTGAACGGAAACTCGCTCCGCTTCTTTGAACGGAAACTCGCTCCGCTTTTCTGATTGTTCTCAAACGGAGCAGTCCCTCACCTCTTGACAGCAGCCGACAACCCACACTAGTTCAAACTAACGCTAGGAAGCTCAAAACCCTGCACCCCACTAGAGCCGATTTTGTTCATCGTCTTCCATTACCCTTGTCAATCGCTCTCTCCGAAAATAAAAACTCAAAACCAACGGACATAGCCAATCTCCATCGTTTGCCCTTTATGTCGAAGAGTTTGTTTGCTCACCTCACATTCACTGTCAAATACTGCTCTCCTATCGTTGTCTATCCTTCTTCGAAGGCTTGAATTGCTATTGTCTCGACCGGAGGCTGCCTTGAGTCACATGCGACATTTCTTACGATTCGCAACACATGGAATCGCTCCTTGGGTTTGATTTTCTGATCTTCATCCCTGTTATGAATGTTCGAATTTCTAAGTCTCCATTTGAGGTTTGGTTATGCATCTTCCTTATCAACGTTAATCTGCTCGCGCTAGAGACTTGTGTTTCGTTTTAAAGATGGAAAATGTGTCTGTCACCCGAGATTGTTGTTCGATTCGTGTTATGTTTCGTTTCTGGGTTCGTGTCTGATGCGTTTCAGGTAATTATGAATCTGCTGGTGTGAGGTCTCTCACATTCCCGGACTTGCAGTTCGATTCACGGTTTGATTGTCTCCTGATTTTACCGTGTTATTACTTGTAGAGTTCGGAATTATTTTTGACTACTTGGTTGGGAACTTAACATTCGATGTACTCTTTTCCGACGATATAAATTGTTCACTCTTGCTGGAATTTCATGATCTTTGGGGTTTGTCTCAGTTCGAGTGGCACTCTTTTGTTGGTTACCAGATTTTTGTGGTTCTCGCATTATATTTCTATCTGTCGAGATTTGAAGGTCGTATGTATACCCCATTGTGACCAAGGTGCATCAGTGTCTCAGTTCCGATTTTGAAATTCGTAAACGAATCCATCTGGTTTATAAATACATTTTCGCTCATTTACGTTGGTTCGTTGAATCGTGAAATGACCAATTATCCTAGGTTGAATGTGAAACGACCAAGTCTCATTCAAGTCATTGAGTCATTGTCTAACTTCTTGGTGCGTTCTGATTTTGGATTGATCTGTTTGTATTATTGCAATCGGGATCCACTGCTCACTACCTTGTTGTATCACTTGACACCGAGGCACATACATGGATTTTGGACTTGAGCTGAGGCTGATACTTGTTTGGCTGAAGGCTGACACCGAGCCTTGCTTGGACGTGGCTGGGTTTGCTTTACTCGAGTGGCGCTCGCTAGACTTGCAGCTTATTCACATCATGCAAATGGACTATACCCTTGTGCTTTGGGCCGACCTGCTATGGGTTTGGAAATTCTATCTTTAAACCTTTACTAGTGATAGTAATTGCTCCTTGCGCATTGATAAGGGTTTGGAAATTAATTTGAAACTAGCATGACTTGTCTCTTGCGCTTAGATATGAACATGAATTGAGTGATAGTTACCCGAATGCTATTAATTGTACATAATTCACTCATTGGCTGGATGTTCCTCCTTAATTTTTCATCTTAGAGGGAAATGATATAAACCCTTCTAGGTATGATCCCACATGACTCACAACTTCACCCCTTTGATACTACACTTCGGTTTGTGTCATAATCTAAGATGACGAATTAATTTGAGTAGCAACCCCAATGCTTGATTTATCTTACAATCCTTAGCATTTGTTGGCAGCTTGAAACTCTTTTCTATGTTCTCGGTTGGGGTGTGGGAGATGATTAGATTGTCCCCTTTCCTCCCATTGAGAGGGGTCGTATGATCCCATTGCACACACCCCAATCCTCTTACATTTCATTACTAACTATTCTTGTGTATCTTTGTCTTTGTTCTATGACATGTACATAATGCTCGAGGAATGGAAACCTGGTTAGCTAAGGAACTGGAGTTTGGCTAGGACTACCGGGGTCTTCACTTCAAACACGTGTAACGGTTGGTGCACTTCTTGCTGATCCTCTCAGCTCAAATGAGGCGGCGTCGATGCGACCCCCATAGCAGCTTTAAATTTAACTTTTCACTTGTATTTGTATCAATTTGTAATTCGTTCGTGTTTTCGCTTTCGATTGTAGTGGGTGACTTATTCATTATTGTGATTTCATCCCATAACCGTTACATTATTCTCTTGCTTACAACCTGTGAGCCTCGATTTTAAACCCTATCCTATGTGGATTAACTTGATTGGGATCTAATCGGGTTTTAGGTCCACTTTAGCCACTAAGAGTTAATAACTATGTCATATAACAATAATTATTAAAACCAAGCTAGCTCACTGGAACCTATTATGAGTCGCCACCTAATTTTAACCTAGATCAAATTAGGAAAGGAGAGTTCGGGTTCGGGGGCTTGGTATTCGACTTAATTAGGGTTCAAATTACTTTCATTACCCTTCCTAGGTCGTTTTTCCTCTACTTGGTTCAATTACGGCTTTCTACAAAGTTGTTTTTAACCTGGTGCGCGCTTCTGTTTTTTTATTTTTTAACGTTTTTGACAGAAAATTAAAGTGGAAATTGAAATTACCTAAACTAGGGTTTCGGAGGCAGAATTAGGTCAAATTTGTTTCCGTCCGTAGCCACGGACTTAATGTCCGAGACCACGGACCCCAGTTAACCTATATGAAAATAAAAGTCGAATTAAACAGAAAACAGAAAATTGTAAAGTCCGGGGCCACGGACAGGCTGTCCGTGGGCCGGACATTATTAGAAAACCTAAATTTTTAAAATTTAAAAATCCCGCCGCCGTCCGTGGGCGTCCGAGCTTACGGACAGGGAGTCCGGGACCCGGACATGACGTCCGTGGGTGCGGACCGCCCTCGAACGCGGCGTTGAGGCTGTTCCCGAAGGTGTTTTTGGCTCAAATTTTATGGGTGTGTAGCCTGAAAGATGTACAAGACGTTAGTGATTGAAAGTTTTGATGAATTCGAATTAAGCACGAAACATGGCAAACAAGTTATTGGACAGAAGCTTAAACAAACAGCAATACAGAAGCGTACGAAGGTTAGTTTGAACCCAAAATTTGACAGAGAGTTAATAAGGTGTGGGGAATTAGAAAAGTAGGGTTGTAACCTGTTTTACCTTCGAATTCAAGATGATTCTTCACACCGGGCTTCGTTGATGGCAGACCCGAAAGGATTTCGAACCAAGCTTCTAGTTGTTGGTTGTTCTTGCTGTTCTTCATGTTTTGGTGGTGTTTTTATGGGGTTTTGATGACTATTGGTGCTTTGGGGATTGGAAAGCGTGTTTAGATGGTGATTTCGGGGGATTTTCGGTGTGATTTGGGTGGCCGGGTGTTGGAAAACGTGAGAGAGAGAGAGGAGGCTGTGTTTTCTGACTCTCTAGGGTTCTTGAGCATATGAGGTTCATTTTATCCAAAAACCTATCCCCTTATATAGACTTTCTTAAAGATAAAGAAAATCTAGTAAAAGTAAGATTTTTTGGTATTTTAATTAAAAGACTTCCCAAAGGAATTTTGCTGTGAAATTTTAACCACATGTCAAGGATGGATATTATGAATTTTCTGAGGTGGAACCGAATTTTTTAAATGTTGGAATATTTTTAAATCGAATTTCTTATCAGATTCAGTCAGAAATTGCTAGAAAATTATTGGAAACTCGAAAAATCAAAATTCTAACGCCATTATGCTTAGAATGTCATCCTCTATCATGGGTTAAAATATCAAAGCATTTCAAGCTAATTTGGGCATCCTTTGGAGGAGAGAGAAAGCTTATAGGAGGTCTCAGGAGCCTTTAAAGATTACCAAAACGCCCCTAAAAATGACGAAGCTGTTCCCCATGCCATGGAACGCGCCGATCGAGCCGGAATCCCTCACTACTTGATTAAAATGCCTCTCACAACACCAGCACCCCGTAGACCCTAACCTAGGGGGTCAAAATTTTGGGTATAACAGATTGCCCCCCGTCAACTAGACTTTGTAGCGGATGTGAAAAGTCTGGTTGATGCTTGAGTGATGCCCCAAAATTTTGGACCTCACGAAATTCTCCATGTTGTGCGAAACCGCGTTGATTGCGTGCAGCTATTCGGAGGCGCTGACTACCTAAGCAACAAAAACGTTGTCGAGCTATTCTAAGGTGCTGACTACCTATAAGTGAAAATGTCAAGCTATTCTAAGGCGCTGACTACCTAGGTGACGAAAACGGAATAATGTCAAGCGGTTCTAAGGCGTTGACTACCTATAATACATGAAATGATGCGATGCCAAGCGATTCTACGACGTTGACTACCTATAAGTAAAATGAAGTAATGTCAAGCAATTCTAAGGCGTTGACTACCTATAATGATGATATGATGTCAAACTATTCTAAGGTGTTTGACTGCCTGTGACGAATGAGATGATTTCAAGCTATTCTAAGGCGTTGACTACCTATAAGTAAAGTGAAATGAAGTAATGTCAAGCGATTCTAAGGCGTTGACAACCTAAAATGTGGAAATGAGATAATGTCAAGCGATTCTAAGGCGTTGACTACCTATAATGATGATAACTGGGTGGTATGCAAATGCAAGAATGCTGAAATGTTGATGATGCTAATGATGCTGATGATGTTGATGATGTTGATGATGTTGATGATGTTGATGATGATGATTGATGATGCTGATGATGTTGATGCTGATGATGTGATGATGCTGATGATGCTCGGATGCTTCTGGGGACCGAAACCCGTGCCAATGCTCCTGGCTGGACCCAATGTGGACTTATTGCCATCGCCCCCCAAGCCGGTGTGCAGGGATAACTCCTGGTAAAAACCTTGGGGACTTATTGCCTTTGCCCACCATTCGTTGATCCCGAAAATAAGTTGACATCGCAAAAGGAGGATTTATTGCCATCACCTCGCCAACTTTTCTGTCGCCAGGTCTTGTGACGCGCCTGGATAATGCAACTAGGTCTTATGACGAGCCTATATGAATGTGATGAATGCAATGTGTTTGATAAGAGCGGGTAAGCTAAAGGGTAACGCTAGGTCTTACTACGAGCCTAAGGGAATGCAACTAGGTCTTATGACGAGCCTAAGGGTTGGATCTAGGTCTTATGACGAGCCTAAGGGTTGACTAGGTCTTATGACGAGCCTAAGGGATGGACTAGGTCTTATGACGAGCCTAAAGGGATAGGTCTTATGACGAGCCTAAGGATGGATCTAGGTCTTATGACGAGCCTAAGGGATGGATCTAGGTCTTATGACGAGCCTAAGGGATGGACTAGGTCTTATGTACGAGCCTAAGGGATGCGACTAGGTCTTACTACGAGCCTAAAGGATGGATCTAGGTCTTATGACGAGCCTAAAGGATGGTTCTAAGTGAAAGTGAGTAAAATGTATGATGGGTCTAAATGGATGTAGAAGGATTAGGGTTTATGTCAAATCTGGAGATGGTAGGGCTCAAGATGGGCCTACGGATGTTTGGGTGTGAAGGTAGGGCTTAGGACGGGCCTGTGGGAATTTGATGTGGAGGAAGGGCTTAGGACGGGCCTGGATGTTTGGATGGTTTGAACCTTCGGGTTTGGACTTTTGGGCCTCAATCGGTGTCGTTGTTGCAATTGTTGGAACCAACAATTGCCCCCAGTATTCTTTCTTAAGGCAATCTGAGTTAGAGTTCATGGCGATCGATCGGAACGATCGATTGCCCCCAGTATTTTCTTTGGCTAAACGTGCGAACAAGTCTCGTCCTCACAGGGTCAAGGCTTATGTTTTGATGTGGTGCTTCCTAACCTACACTCGACGTGTTTGGTGTTTGCACTCGTTTCTCACTTACGGTCACAACTTCTCAACCATTGAATTTGACATTTGTTAGATTTACGTGTTCAACCTGTTACTTTCACTCGATTGGATACACAACTACTAAGTCGGAAGTCTTTTAAGCTTATAACGTGGCTATGGGGTGTGATGAATGATAACAGGACAATGGAGGAATGTTTAGGATATGTGGAGCTATAAGGGTGACCAAATCTGCAACTTGCACCGTCTCTCGGACTTGTCTTCTTTGCCTTGAAGTCGTTTGGCTACTTCGTGATGACTTCGCTTGTGAACTTGGGGCTTGGAACTTTTGGATTGTTCCTTGCATCTTCTTTCTTTTTCCGATTCTGGGTTTCTTTGAGGCTTTTCAGGTTTGCCTTTCTTGAATCTCCTTTCCTTTGGGGTTCTTGTGTTTCCCGGCTTTGAACTTTGAGCGTTTTTGATGTCAGCTCATTTGGATCCTGTGTCACTTTGGGACCATTTGCGGATCATTTCGTTACGCTGGTAGCAAATTTGCTTCTCTGGACTTGTGAAGTTGCTGTTCGGAAGTCGGGCTCCTTGCTTCCTTTGGTCACCGGGTCGGTTATTCATCATTGGCTGGCTTGTTTGTGGAGCTTGTAATATTGTGAAAGAGGTCATATATGAAAAGCTCAGCGGGGGTGCCTAGGGTGTAATGTCAGGGTTCACAAGCTTTTTGGCTGTGTGGTGCTGTACCTAGGTGCTTCGTCATCCCTGGTAGTTGTGTATCGTTCTTTGTTACTTTTCAGGTTTAAACGTAAATTTACAAATTATCTCCTTCGGTCGGAGTCATGCCGTTTACCTCACCTTTGAATGTCCTCTCTGGAGTCATGTAAAAATGACACGCTCTTTCGCTCTTGGTTTTACCGCTCAAGGCACTCTCGCGAAGTGTACGCTCAGAGACTTGCTTGCACAACAATAAAAAAAGTTATCCCTTAACTCAGATTGCCCCCAGTATTGTTTGGGGTTTTTTTGACAAGCCTTTTGAATACCCAAGTTATTTGTGGAGGGTGGTGGCTATATGTGTAATGGTGAGTGGTGATGGGGTACTCTTGTGAAGAGGTGACAGATGATTCTTTTTCTTTATGTGGCCACAATTTTGTTTTTATGTGTCTGGTGAAATGGCAAAAATGGTGTATGGATGGGAAGGTGGCTTTGTACAAGGGGCTTTGTGAAAGACAAAGGTTTTGCTTTTTGATGCCTACAAACATGCTTCATGAGTGAGAGATCTTTCTTACTTTTCCGATTTTCAGTTTTTTTCAAAAATTTTTTTTTGGGCGCGAGAACGAATGTACAAACATTAATCCAAGCATATAGAATAACTTGTGCAAAGAAGGAATTTTATTAATAACCGAAAGGGGAAACATTGACATTAAGTACTAACCAAATGGAAAAGACAAATGAACTAACTAAGGAAAGAAAAGTAACTGAAAAGAAAGAAAAAGAAAGAAGCTACGCAGAACAACTGAAGAGAAAAGAAAAATAACGAAGATTCCTAGTGGTGTTCTGGCATAGGATTCCCAAAGATATTCCCGCGCTCTGAGAACTGAAGTCCCTGGTCAATCAGGTCTTGGATCTTATGCTGTAGGGCCCTGCAATGATCGGTGTCGTGACCTGGTAACTGATGATAGAGACAGAACTGATTTGGGCTCCTGCCCAAACGGGTGACTCCTGGTCGGGGCGGAAGAGGCTGTAAGATGTTCTGCTCCTGGAGCTTTTTCAGAGCATGACTCAAAGGCCGACCGATATCTGTGAATTCTCGCTGATTGAAATCCGGTCTTGGAGGTGGTACCGCTCGATAGTTCCTCCCCTGTTCCCTTGGCTGCTGGACTGCATTCACCTCGTACTGTCCCGTGTACCTCTGCGGTGCGCTCTGTGCGTAAGCTGCGGTCGGGTAGGAGGCTTTTGCTGGTTCAGATTTCGGGAACTTGATTACTTCCGGATCCTCGGGGATATCCAAGCTTTAGTCCCCCTTGTGGATCTTCTCCTCCAAAACTCCTACCTGGCCCATGAGCATATCAAAGCTTGGAAAGTACATATACTTTAATTCATCATTGTACTGTTTTTGCATGTTCTCAACAATCATGCGAATTTGCTCCTGCTCTTCCATCCTTGTGGGCATGCCCGCTGCCTTCCTTCTCCACCGCTTTATAAAGTCGGACATGGACTCACTTCCCGTTTGGCGCGTGCTGGCAAGGTCAGACCGGGTGATTTCCAAGTTTTTAGCATACTCAAAGTGAGTCAGGAAGGCTTCACATATTTCCTCGTATGTCTTGGTGTTCATTCTTTGAGTTAGGTACCATCGTTGAGGAATCTCATCTAGGTACCGGGCAAAAACCTTGGCCTTTTGCATATCATTGAGCCTCAGGATAGACATCTCTCGATCAAACATCGCCAAATGGATCTGGGGATCGGTCGAGCCCTTGTAGAGAGCCAAAGTGGGGAGCTTCAGCTTCGCGGGTAGCTCAACGTCTGGATAGGATCCCATGGAGAGGTAGTCAAAGCCAGCAGGTTTACCAGCCTTTTCCATGCGCTCAATGCGCCTCAGAGCCCTCTGAACTTCAGCAGCTAACTGGTTCCCGGGAGCACCACCTCCGTAGCCAACATGGGTGTCATGTCCCTCCAAGGAGATATTGTCCATGCCGTATAAAGGGTTGACAAATCCTTGCAGTGGTCCTTCTCGTCTTGCTGCCTCCAAGGATCCTATTTTCTCATGGAGCTCAACTGTTGCCGCCGTATGCCGTGCCTCCAGGGCTTCAATGGCAGCTTGATGTTTCTGTACCAGGCTGGCTATTTGATCCTGCTCCCCCGTTGGACCCCCAGTGGTCCTGCTTTGGGCTGCCGTTTCCAATGCGGCCAACTTATCTTCTAGCTTGGCGATTGTGTCCACATACTTATTCTCGAGTGCCTGGATTGCTTCCTGGTGTTTCAAATCAAAGTTTTTCATGAGCTCTTCAACAGAAGTGTTCTGGTTTTCCCCCCTGCTGGCTGATCCTCCTGAGAGATATCGTCATGCGCCTGGACCGACATGTCAGATGAGCTGGAGTCTACTTCGGGCCGGAATGATGGAAGTGGAGGAGTGGGCAGTCGGGTCAAACGTCCGGAACTTCTGTCCCAGCGCCTTTCTGAAATCTTGCCTTCTTTCTGTTTCAGAACATAGGGTGAAAACAAAAACCATCAGGCACAGGCTTTCACATGGAAAGATTTTCCTCTGAGGACCCTTATGTTCTAATTACAGGACTCTTTTTTTGGACCTCTCAAGCCCAGCAGGCTGGAGATTTTTGGCACGCGAAATGGGCCAGCAATCCTAATGGGAGCCTTTGAGCTTATTCTGAGAGGGTGATTTCGTGGAGGTAAAGGCATCTGGGCAACTGAAATCCTCAAGTGTTTCATTTGGGCTGGGGGAGATTGATGGATCGATATAGACATTGGGCCTGAGGCCCAGGAGAAAGAACGCATGCACAAATGTCCTCACAAAATGACTCAGTCCAACGGGTACGGGTCAATCCGGAGAGGTGCTTGGGGCGCTAGCCCAGGTCACCACAAAGGAATAGGGCTTGCACGCTATTCTCTTTGGGCTTCCCCACTTTTTTCACATCACCTAAAGGCGTGCGTCTACGGTCGGGTCTTTGACTGACCAACAAGGGTAGGTAAGGGTACTGCCAGGAAGATGTGGGGCTAAAGCCCAGGTATTAGGGGGTGTGGTTAGACGACACCCTCCTCTTTCCCCCATTATTCACATCACCTAAAAGGTGTGAGTCCCTGACAGGGGACCCTCAAATGGGTCCCGGGGTGAAGTTGGTTTGCGTGGACCTCACTCTCATAATGATGCAAGGGTGCAAAAATTAAAGTGCGCACGAAAGTAAACAAACAGAGTAAATAAAGCCATAAATAAACATTTCAAGTTAAGCCCTCTTCCTAAAATTAAACATGTTAATATTAAGAAGTTTTTCCCCAGCAGAGTCGCCAGTCTATGAGCCTCGATTTTAAACCCTATCCTATGTGGATTAACTTGATTGGGATCTAATCGGGTTTTATGTCCACTATAGCCTAAGATTAATAAACTATGTCATATAACCAATAATTATTAAAACCCAAGCTAGCTCACTGGAACCTAGTATGAGTCCACCTAATTTAACCTAGATCAAATTAGGAAAGGAGAGTTCGGGTTCGGGGGCTTGGTATTCGACTTAATTAGGGTTCAAATTACTTTCATTACCCTTCCTAGGTCGTTTTTCCTCTACTTGGTTCAATTACGGCTTTCTACAAAGTTGTTTTTAACCCTGGTGCGCGCTTCTATTTTTTTTAATTTTTAACGTTTTTGACAGAAATTTAAGTGGAAATTGAAATTACCTAAACTAGGGTTTCGGAGGCAGAATTAGGTCAAATTTGTTTCCGTCCGTAGCCACGGACCTAATGTCCGAGACCATGGACCCCAGTAACCTATATGAAAATAAAAGTCGAATTAAACAGAAAACAGAAAATTGTAAAGTCCGAGGCCACGGACAGGCTGTCGTGGGCCCGGACATTATTAGAAAACCTAAATTTTTAAAATTTAAAAATCCCGCATCGTCCGTGGGCGTCCGAGCTTACGGACAGGGAGTCCGGGACCCCGGACATGACGTCGTGGGTGCGGACCGCCCTCGGACGGCGGCGTTGAGGCTGTTCCCGAAGGTGTTTTTGGCTCAAATTTTATGGGTGTGTAGCCTGAAGATGTACAAGACGTTAGTGATTAAAGTTTTCGATTTGAATTCGAATTAAGCATGAAACTTGGCAACAAGTTATTGGACAGAAGCTTAAACAAAACAGCAATACAGAAGCGTACGAAGGTTAGTTTGAACCCAAAATTTGACAGAGAGTTAATAAGGTCGTGGGGAATTAGAAAAGTAGGGTTGTAACCTGTTTTACCTTCGAATTCAAGATGATTCTTCACACGGGATTCGTTGGGTGCTTCGTTGATGGCAGACCCGAAAGGATTTCGAACCAAGCTTCTGGGTTGGTTGTTCTTGCTGTTCTTCACGTTTGGTGGTGTTTTGTGGGGTTTGATGACTATTGGTGCTTTGGGGATTGGAAAGCGTGTTTAGATGGTGATTTCGGGGGATTTTTGGTATGATTTTGGGTGGTCCGGGTGTTGGAAAAACGTGAGAGAGAGAGAGAGGCGGCTGTGTTTTCTGACTCTCTAGGGTTCTTGAGCATATGAGGTTCTCCTTTATCCAAAAACCTATCCCCTATATAGACTTTCTTAAAGATAAAGAAAATCTAGTAAAAGTAAGATTTTTTGGTATTTTAATTAAAAGACTTCCCAAAGGAATTTTGCTGTGAAATTTTAACCACATGTCAAGGATGGATATTATGAATTTTCTGAGGTGGAACCGAATTTTTTAAATGTTGGAATATTTTTAAATCGAATTTCTTATCAGATTCAGTCAGAAATTGCTAGAAAATTATTGGAAACTCGAAAATCAAAATTCCAACTCCATTATGCTTAGAATGTCATCCTCTATCATGGGTTAAAATATCAAATCATTTCAAGCTAATTTGGGCATCCTTTGGAGGAGAGAGAAAGCTTATAGGAGGTTTAGAGCCTTTAAAGATTACCAAAACGCCCCTGAAAATGACGAAGCTGTTCCCCATGCCATGGAACGCGCCGATCGAGCCGGGAATCCCTCACTATACTTTTAAAATGCCTCTCACAACACCAGCACCCGTAGACCCTAACCAGGGGGTCAAAATTTGGGTATAAACACAACCTTTAATTGACTATTGAAAGATAGTAAATAGGATAAGACTAACAATTGATTAGCAACCCTTGAATAATACTGATTCGCTACCTAGATAGCTTTGATGATTCATTCTTGTATATACATTCTCGTGCTACTTCCGAAATTCATTTCACACGTGTATAGCTTAAGCTTTTAAAATCCATGTCCACATGTATATAATTACTTAGACAGATTCTGAATTCTTTTCTTACATATATCTGTTTTATTTGGATAGCTTTTCAAATCCATGTTCGCATGTACATTTGTTTATATAGCCTTGGAAATTCATCTCTACATATCATTTCATCATTCCTTGCCTATGATTTGTAAGTGTATGGACTGATCCTGTTTGGGCCCATGTAACTCTTGGCCCAAATCTAATTTGATCAGGTTCGGTCCATAACCAGCCAAGGGCTGGAATAGGTGGCCCTAGCAAGCCAATTAGGTTGCCCATTTTAGAAAAGCCCTAGGTTTGGGGTATCCTCAATGCATATGGGTCCTAGACACGGTCCATGTGAGGAATACCCGTTTCCCTTAAAATTTTCCAAATCATCCTCTAAAGTCAGAATAAAATTCACAATCAATCAATCATCCAATTCCAAATCAATTTAAAGATCCAATGAGGCAAACTCCACTGCAAAATCAATCCCTCTCAAACTCTCTCATCAACACACACCAAAATCAAACTCTCTCATCAAACACACTTCAAAATCACACTCCTCATCAGACACACTGCAAAATCAATCTCTCTCATCAAACACCTGTCAAAGTCAATTCTCTCATACTCCGAAACCAGATATTCTTCATGAATTCTTCGAAATCAAAGCTTTTCACATGTCCATTATTACTCTTCATACACTCAAGACACACTTCAACCTCACAAAGCATTTGAAATTCTTCCAAAAGTTCCAAGATCAAACTTCAAACTCCTTCCAAACTCCAATTGCCTCATAGCTTCAAATCATATTCCAACTTCAATCTAAGGCTAATCGAGCCCAATTCTAAGCCCCAAATCCAGCTTTCATAAGGCCCAATCGGGCCCATATTTCAAGGCCTAAACCTGGCCTAATTTCAAGGCCCAAACCTGGCCCAATTTCAAGGCCCAAATTCGGCCCATTACCTTAATTCGATCCCGACTTAGTTTCAAATCCAAACCCGAATCAAATTCAAGTTCAATTTCAATCCAATTAAATCAAATCCAATTCCAATCCAGACTCAATTCAATTTCATTCCAATTCAATTCAAAAATTCTTTTCATTCCCAATCAATTCAACTTCATTCCATCCCAAATAATTCCAAACATCGTAAATCTCAAACTCCTTGAAACCCAAACTCCGGAGAACTCAAGCATCTCGAATCACTAAGTGTCTCAGAGCTCAACAGACTCGAATGTCTCAATAGCTCTACAGACTCGAACGTCTCAGCAGCTCAACAGACTCGAATGTCTCAACAGCTCAACAGACTCGACCGTCTCAGCAGCTCAACAGACTCACCGTCTCAACAGCTCAACAGACTCGAATTCTCTGCAGGTTCAACAGATTCGAACATCTCAATAGACTCATCAAATTCAAACACTTCAAAAATCCTCAGCTCCTCAAAAAAGCCGAACCTCTTGAAATTTGATAACCCTTTCAAGCCTCAACATCTCACAGACCCGAGCGTCTCACAAACTTCATCATTTCAAGAATCTAAATGTCTCATAGAGTTGAGCATCTCACAGACTCTCACACCTCAAACTCCAAAACGAACCAGACAATCTATCAAACCTCACAAAATGACCACAAAACCTCTTTGACCCTTCAAAAACCCAAAAGGTCAAAACCCTAATTCCTTCAAAACCCCAAAACTCCCAAATCTCCAAAAATCAGTGAACTACGTAAGGTCTGATCTCAACAGGGAGTTGAGTACGTAGGCAGCCCATACAAGGTGCGACCCCATTCCAATCAAAAAACCCTTTTCCCACTCTAAGGCATTATTTATAACTCTCAAAACACTTAAGGCTTCTTCGGTTTCCCATAAACCTCAAAACTATCAGACTCTAAGTCTTGTTCATTCACTCAACCTCAGACTTTTTTCAAATCTCTTCTATACTCATCCGAATTCATCAATCCTTTCATCTGGCGCTAAATTGGCAGAAAAGCTCGCCTCATCCACTCGTTTTCTCTCTCCTGTCCTAATCCTATCATTGGCTTTTAACTGAATCTCTCTAATGGTTTTGAAAGAAGGCAATCCTGACAATTGGAGACCGAGGTTTCCTCGGGTACCAATCCGAAGTCGTGGTCGTTGCCACTTCTAAGGGGTGTAACCAGTGCGAGCCCACACAGAATCTTTGGTATAACCAGATAAGTCCTATCCATAGGCAACAATTTCAGAGTCAACCAACGGTTCTTAGAACCCTCCTTCCCTTCCTTCCTAGTATCTTAGGTCAAACTAGGTGGCGACTCTAGTCAATTTCCGCCCTTAGGGCATAAGTCCGCGTGGAGCCATTGAGAGCGGGTGTAGTGCTCACTAGCATTCCCCTTATGCTTTTCTGGGAAAGACGGGCGATTTAGTAGGTATTTGAGGGTTGCCAGAATAACGGGTTTCCACCCTCCACAGAATGGCAATTTCTAGGATCTAGGCTTTTAGTCAGACCATATTTAGATAGACCCCCCTCATACCAAAAAATCACCCTCCACACCGCGCACTTGCCCAGGGCAAGTGCAGCAACTACAAGACGGTTGGGAGACTTTTAAAACCCGCAAATACTTGATAAAGTACCGCTATGACGAATGGAGCGATATAGGACCACCAATCCTAAGTACTTAAATCATGAAACCTCGGAAAGGCCTAACGGCCCGACCATTGTATTAAGAGTATACGGTCAGCAAGAAGCTGAACTGGGTCAAGACCTGAATCATGGCAACGCCATGAAGAACTCTTTTAAAACCGAACCGTATTTCAAAACCCAAAATTTTCTTTCAAAACTACGAACCCTTCTTTTAAACCTTGGATTTTTAAAAACCAAACCAACGGAATTATAGTGAGTGTCATATAGTGATACAAGTGGAGTTGACAATAGAATACATCACCTGCGTGTGACGAACACTACGAGTGTACCCAAATACGGGGGGGACGACCGCACTCGAAGATTGCATGGGCTTAGTTCTCCATGATTCCTCTGCACCCGGGTGTCTTTGAAGCCCAATGTCGCGCTAAATTCATAGCGGATCCGTATTTACGGATGCCCATACATGACATAGCGTAGTCAGCGAATAATTTGGACTTTAGACACACCTTATCGTGCAGACGAGGGGAGACTGTTCCCATGCAGTAGTACTTCCCCAAGTTTCCCAAAAGTGAGTATGTTGTGATAATCCCCGGCCGTGGCTCGTGTGACTGTATCACTTCGGGTATCCTGACCTTTCGAACCTAAGCACTTCGGACTTTCTTGATGACGTGTCTCACAAGGCATAACAGAGATAAATCCCGAGAGATGAACAGTGAAGGGACGACGGTTCCCCCGGTGGTATGGGAGCACTGATTGATCTGGAAGGTGATTATCCCAATCATTCGCACTCAGCTCCACATAAATTCAGCCACGATTCTCATTTGCGCTTACATCTATGTGTGATCATGTTTTAAAGATTAGCAAAAATCAGAAAATGAATCAGTTCGAACACTCTAATGAAATATCTTCAAAGTCGTCCATCTCAAAGGATTTCAAAAATAGTGATTTTTAAATTGTTATTTCCAAACAGTTTTCAAAAACGGTTTCAGTCAAAGTCTTCTAGAAAACAAACTTTATCAAACAGTTGCAAAGAACAAATTTCAAAAATCTACTGTTTACAAATGATTTTCAAAACATACTTCCCATGAATTTCATTTCAAAAACCTAGTTTCTACAAATGAATTTCAAACAACATTCTTCACTAACTTGATTTTCAAAATAGTTTTCGAAAACAGTTTTCAAAATTGAATTTCACAAACATATTCAAAATAATGATCTAGTCCCCATGTTGGGACCCGCTATTTTTGAAGTTCAATCCACCTTCAAGAGTAGTGGTGGATTTTCACAATGATTTTGTGCTCGATCATTCACCTTTCATTTCTAAAAAATGTCCCTCATTTTCCTTGTTGGAGCAAGTGGAGCACATGAAGATCAACAACAGCGGTTCAAGCCAAAAATCAGATCCGCACCAACCCGAGTCAAGCAACATGGAGATTAGCAACACCGATTCGAGTTCAAAACCGGTAAAAATCAGATGAATACCAACTCGTTTTGTTTGATAACGGTACTTTTCGCTACAAGAGCCTGAAAATGAGCGAGCAGCCGGTCAAACGCCCGAAGACGAGCGAACAGCCGGTCAAGAACCTCAAGACGAGCGAACAGCGGTCAAGAGCCCGAAGATGAGTGAGCAGCCAGTCAAAACCTGAAGACGAGCAAGCAGCCAACCAGGAGTCTAAGCGTGAGCAGTCAGTCAGAATCCCGGATACGGACCAGAGAGATTAGAAGAAGTTTAGCTCAAATTTCCCCCTTTTAATGACTTTTTAGAATTGATGATGTATAGGTTTTCCCTATGATTCTTTTCTCTCCTATCCATTTCTGAATAGACTACATGTATAGGCTTATACATCCCCTTTGAATTATTTAGCCAATGTGTATAGGGTTCCCTACTCCCTATTTTATTTGCGAATGACCAAGCATCAAAGTTTTATTGAGAAAATCCACCACTTTGAAAACACGCGTTTCAAAATTGTTTTCTAAAAACTTGGTTTCTTTTGGCATGACGTATAGTAAAAAGAACAAATAAGGGACGACCCCTCACATTTATATATCATTCATCAACTTTGCTTTATGGGGTGAAAATCCACGGTATCTATAGGAGGTACCCCCGAATAAACAACACCAACAAATATAACCGAGCACACAGCAAATCGCATGCATTGCATTCATTACAAAAAGTCCCATGTATTCTCGGTCAGTTCAAATTCGTCAAACACGTACAAGTCCTGTCCACCTCAAAAAATTGCATAATCATGTGTTTCATTGTCACCGCACTATACACCATCTTTCATCCCAATATCTCGACCGCCAAGCCCGATCTCAGAGGGATAGAAAGAAAACACGGAAGTTCAAACCTTTCCCAATCAGAATCACCAGCGCGCAGTGACCAAAGGGAAGGAGTGTCATATGTGGGCCACATGCGGGAGTTGTCACTTCCTAAAAATTCAAAATCCAGGGCCATCACCAACCCAACCTCATTTGAGAATACTACCCCAACAACCCCAACAGCTAGACCATCTTCAAGGCCAACAGTAATGGGATGAGCTTCGTGAACCATGAGCTGAATTTGACTCAAGCGAGACTAGGTGTAGCCTTACCCTCATGCATTGCATCCAAAAACAAAACAAAAAAACATCCAGTCAAAATTCAAAATCATTTATTTGGCATCATCATTAACACATCATGCATCATATGTATATAGTAGTTCCATATTACCACACACATTGCATGGTATATGTTGCATACACTCGTATCGAAACGACGTCTTTGGGGAAAATCTTGAGCAATTGATTGAACAAAATGCCCGAATCACTAAACTCTTGACCCGTCATTTCACACAAGGGTCCAATCAAAATCGGCACCACAAACCAAGTGAGTAGTGTGCGAAGAGCGGTATTTTCCCTTGAATTTCAAATGAGAGTACTGGACAATCCACTGAGTGAAGAGGGCAGATAGAGAGATCCAATGGAGGTAAAACCACGAACGACATGTGCATTCATTCAGCACATGGAGAGGCACAATAATTAGTGAGATCAGTGTCGATAACAAGACACGAACTGTGATTCATGCAAAGATCTGAGAATTGTAAGAAAACAATCATTGACTAACGAGAATGACGAGGCACTTAGGAATAAAAAGTCTCCACAAAAACCAAAAAGCTTGACTGCCCTCTACATCATCCCTTAGTAAGCCCCGCTGAGCCTTTCATGAAAAAACTCTTTCTTCAAAAAAAAACTCCACAATATGCCACCCCACATATACACACTTACCCGTGCAATAGAGGATCTCGAAGGAGCCGGAGCCATGACCCCACCCCACCATCTTTCACAAAAAACACAAATGAAATATTCGAAGAAACCAATGGGTCAATGCAACTCCAAAGCCAAACACCAAAAAAGAACCAAAAATGTTCGAAAATATCAACAAGTCAATGCAACTCCAAAGCTGAAAGCCAAAATACGAAGCAGGGAACGCTTGAGAAAGTTGATGAGCCAAATGCAAATTTCAAAAGCAAAATGAGAAGAAAGTTCAAATAAAAAATCAGAAGAGACAAGAAGGAGAAAACCGAATCCAAAGGACCAATGGTGTCCCGTAGAAATCAATAAAAAGGTTATCAAAACCCGTCTAATCATTCCACCCATGGCAAAGGCGAAACATACCCTCTATTGCGCTAAAGCTCCACAATTCCCAAATAAATCCTCCAATCCCATGTGACATACATCATACCCCTCATCCCCGTTATAACCCAATAAAAGACCTCTGACTCGTTAGTTGATGAGCGTTAACTGAAATATCGGATCTGAAACATGAATCATAAGCTTCTCACTTGTTATCAACATGTCCCGTCTTTCCAAAGGGACCATGAGCGAATGAGTGTGACCTTATCTCACAAGGTCTTCAGAGTGCGAGTGACTCATTGATTAAAGCACCACACATAAACAGCCTACCCCGTTGCAGGTGAGGAATTTGTAAGGATCGGAAAGTCCAAAACCTCGAAAGAAATTCTTAGGGAAATACTGCTCCGACCATCGAGAGCATCATCACGACATTAGCACACACAAACATACTCACGAGAGATTGACCCGCATCCCTCCATAAGACAAAAATGATTCATGCATCCAAGCTCAACAATCACTCAAGATCGAACCGAAGGTGTCTTATATTCGTAAACCTCATAGTAATAGAGATAAAAATCGTACCTTCTCATTAAACCTGCATATGCATTTTGCGTCTCTTCTAGCGTTTAGTATCTGCATGCATCATAACCACTTCATTTTCAACATCCGACTGGTAAGAACTCCATTTAGTCTTGCTGAAAGTCAGCTTCAGTTGCAGTTGTTGAAGCATAGCTTTTGATCAAAATATGTCAACTGGAGCCATCCCGGGCCATTATCAAGCTACATCGAACCATCTCGGAGCCATCCTGGGCTATCCTCGAGCTACATCAAACCAAACTAAAGCCATCCGAGGCCGTACGAAGACAATTCCGGAGCCATCCAGTATTATGCTCGAGCCTTATCAACACCATATCCAGAACCAAACTGGAGCCATGTGGGAGCCACCTCAAATCCATTTCATCACCAGGGCCTTGCCTACATAATTTCGAACTACGTATGGTCTGATCTCAATACGAAATTGAGTACGTAGGCAGCCCACCCAGGGTGCGACCACCTCAAACGAAGATTCCCTTTTGTTCACCACTATCATCAAATGGAGCCATCTCGTAGCCTCCCCGAAGCCATCCCAAACTATCCCGGAGCCATCTCGAGGAATCTGAAGCCGAAACTGACCGTACTAAAGCCATTCATCCACAAAAAAACTATCAACCACAGTAAATCACATCGATCCACCACTCAATTCAAAATCTATACCAAAACCATTCATCTACAACCAAAAAATTGTCAACTACATCAAAGTACACAAATCACATCGACCCGCCACTCGACCCAAAATCTCAATCCAAATCGAAACCCACCAACCATCCCAAAAATCTCAATCCAAATCGAAACCCACCAACCATCCCAGAGCCGTTGCTCACAATGGGGTCATGAATCATGTCGGAGCCATCCGACCGCACCGGAGCCACCCGACCACAATGGAGCCATCCGATCATACCGGAGCCCTCAGATCATATCGAAGCCAAATCCATCAACCATCCCAGAGTCGTTGCTCACAAAGGAGTCGCATATCAAACCGGAGCCATCCTGAACTTTGGAGCCAAGAGTCATGCCAAATCCCGAAACCATAGTGCACATCGGGCCAAGACCACCAAAACAAAGCCAAAACAAAAGTCCCACACTGACAAAGTCAAAGGCGACATCGACAGAAAGCATTCGACCATCATATCCCTCATGAAGGAAGTCATAAAGCATCCAATTCCGGGTCAACCCACAACCAAAATCAATCCCAAACCAGTCACTCAAAGCAGTGAGTTTTGTACAACTCCATCAAAGTATCATAGGCTCGTCATAAGTCCTATGACTAGATGTCAAGAGGTCTAGTTGAGGCTCGTCATAAGTCCTCGTACTTTCAATTGCATTATAGGCTCGTCATAAGTCCTATAGCTAGATGTCAAGAGGTCTAGTTGAGGCTCGTCATAAGTCCTCGTGCACCCCAATCAATCTAATTGTTAGTATCATAGGCTCGTCATAAGTCCTATGGCTAGATGTCAAGAGGTCTAGTTGAGGCTCATCATAAGCCCTCGTACTTTCAATTGCATTATAGGCTCGTCATAAGTCCTATAGCTAGATGTCAAGAGGTCTAGTTGAGGCTCGTCATAAGTCCTCGTGCATCCCAATCAATCTAATTGTTAGTATCATAGGCTCGTCATAAGTCCTATGACTAGATGTCAAGAGGTCTAGTTGAGCTCGTCATAAGTCCTCGTACTTTCAATTGCATTATAGGCTCGTCATAAGTCCTATAGCTAGATGTCAAGAGGTCTAGTTGAGGCTCGTCATAAGTCCTCGTGCATCCCAATCAATCAAATTGTTAGTATCATAGGCTCGTCATAAGTCCTATGGCTAGATATCAAGAGGTCTAGTTGAGGCTCGTCATAAGTCCTCGTACTTTCAATTGCATTATAGGCTCGTCATAAGTCCTATAGCTAGATGTCAAGAGGTCTAGTTGAGGCTCGTCATAAGTCCTCGTGCACCCCAATCAATCAAATTGTTAGTATCATAGGCTCGTCATAAGTCCTATGGCTAGATATCAAGAGGTCTAGTTGAGGCTCGTCATAAGTCCTCGTACTTTCAATTGCATTATAGGCTCGTCATAAGTCCTATAGCTAGATGTCAAGAGGTCTAGTTGAGGCTCGTCATAAGTCCTCATGCACCCAAAAATTGTTAGTATCCTAGGCTCGTCATAAGCCCTAGGGTTAGATGTCAAGAGGTCTAACTGAGGCTCGTCATAAGTCCTCGTACTTTCAATCGCCTTCATACACTCACAGTCACATTCCATGCACCACAAAAATGTAGTGAGAATTTTGGCGTCCCGTCAACCTTGATCCAATTCTGCAAGGACTTGCAAAATTGAATCAAGGGGAGCCATCTGTAGACACCAAAAATTCTCACCCCATAAAGCAAATTCCAGAATAAGAAGTACAATAAGAGGGGTCGTCGCCTTTCTTTTTCAAAACGTATTGACGTGCGTGCCAAAATGAAACCATCGTTTTTCTTGACAAAATTCTTAATCATTTTTTCAAAGCGTTTCGAAAAACCCAATTTTCAAAAATGAGTTTTCAAACAATAATATGTCTTAAACCTACCCTTTTGTTTAGTTACCTATTTAATATTGTCAATTAAATTCCCGTAGTTGTGAGCTTGTCATTTTCATGATGATATTTTTACTATCTCATTTTAGTCAGACAGGCCTGGTTTTAATCTAGTCTTTAGCTGAACCCAACTTAGCCCAATATCCAAGGCCCATATGATCACTTGCTCCATCTTGACAAACACAACCCACATCCAAAGGCTGCCTGTTAAAAACAAAAAAAACCCTACTGTTCCCGGTAGATCCATTCACGGTAGCGTCTCCCACTCTCTCGTTTTTCCACATCTGAAAACCCCGTCGATTGTCTCACCATCACCACCGGTCGATGCCCTCAACTTCTCCTCCCAGACAATTTCTTCCTCTTTCGATTGTTACTCACATTCAACCTTCAACCTCGATTAATCTCAAAAAACTGCAAATCCATCGCTCATCAGCCACCACCACCATCGGCTACCACCCCCATCGATCGCCTTCTTCCTTCACTTTGGTCCTCCATCACCTTCTACATAAAAAAAAACCAAATCAGAGAAGGAGCAGACGCCAGCCGACCTCCACTCTCGGCTCTCCTTGGTTCTCTCCTTCAACCGACGCACTTCATGGACGGGTCTCGTCTTCTAAAAAAAGCATCGGAGCCTTCAAACTCAGAAACAATTCTTCTTCACAAGGCTTCTCCATCGAGAATTGCCAGACGTTGCCAAAAACAAATATGCTCCACTTCCCACGTTTTGTTCTGCTTCTTTGAACGGAAACTCGTTCCGCTTCTTTGAACGGAAACTCGCTCCGCTTCTTTGAACGGAAACTCGCTCCGCTTTTCTGATTGTTCTCAAACGGAGCAGTCCCTCACCTCTTGACAGCAGCCGACAACCCATACTAGTTCAAACTAACGCTAGGAAGCTCAAAACCCTGCACCCCACTAGAGCCGATTTTGTTCATCGTCTTCCATTACCCTTGTCACTCGCTCTCTCCGAAAATAAAAACTCAAAACCAACGGACATAGCCAATCTCCATCGTTTGCCCTTTATGTCGAAGAGTTTGTTTGCTCACCTCACATTCACTGTCAATACTGCTCTCCCATCGTTGTCTATCCTTCTTCGAAGGCTTGAATTGCTATTGTCTCGACCGGAGGCTGCCTTGAGTCACATGCGACATTTCTTACGATTCGCAACACATGGAATCGCTCCTTGGGTTTGATTTCTGATCTTCATCCCTGTTATGAATGTTCGAATTTCTAAGTCTCCATTTGAGGTTTGGTTATGCATCTTCCTTATCAACGTTAATCTGCTCGCGCTAGAGACTTGTGTTTCGTTTTAAAGATGGAAAATGTGTCTGTCACCCGAGATTGTTGTTCGATTCGTGTTATGTTTCGTTTCTGGGTTCGTGTCTGATGCGTTTCGGGTAATTATGAATCTGCTGGTGTGAGGTCTCTCACATTCCCGGACTTGCAGTTCGATTCACGGTTTGATTGTCTCCTGATTTTACCGTTTTATTACTTGTAGAGTTCGGAATTATTTTTGACTACTTGGTTGGGAACTTAACATTCGATGTACTCTTTTCCGACGATATAAATTGTTCACTCTTGCTGGAATTTCATGATCTCTGGGGTTTGTCTCGGTTGGAGTGGCACTCTTTTGTTGGTTACCAGATTTTTGTGGTTCTCGCATTATATTTCTATCTGTCGAGATTTGAAGGTCGTATGTATACCCCATTGTGACCAAGGTGCATCAGTGTTTCAGTTCCGATTTTGAAATTCGTAAACGAATCCATCTGGTTTATAAATACATTTTCGCTCATTTACGTTGGTTCGTTGAATCGTGAAACGACCAATTATCCTAGGTTGAATGTGAAACGACCAAGTCTCATTCAAGTCATTGAGTCATTGTCTAACTTCTTGGTGCGTTCTGATTTTGGATTGATCTGTTTGTATTATTGCAATCTGGGAGCCACTGCTCACTACCTTTGTTGTATCACTTGACACCGAGGCACATACATGGCTTTTGGACTTGAGCTGAGGCTGATACTTGTTTGGCTGAAGGCTGACACCGAGCCTTGCTTGGACGTGGCTGGGTTTGCTTTACTCGAGTGGCGCTCGCTAGACTTGCAGCTTATTCACATCATGCAAATGGACTATACCCTTGTGCTTTGGGCCGACCTGCTATGGGTTTGGAAATTCTATCTTTAAACCTTTACTAGTGATAGTAATTGCTCCTTGCGCATTGATAAGGGTTTGGAAATTAATTTGAAACTAGCATGACTTGTCTCTTGCGCTTAGATAGAGCATGAATTGAGTGATAGTTGCCCTATGCTATAATTATTGAGATAAATCACTCATTGGCTGGATGGTCCTATTACTCTTCATCTTAAGGGAATGATATAAACCCTTCTAGGTATGATCCACATGACTCACAACTCACCCCTTTGATACTACACTTTGGTTGAGTCATAATCTAAGATGACGAATTAATTTGAGTAGCAACCCCAATGCTTGATTTATCTTACAATCTTAGCATTGTTGGCAGCTTGAAACTCTTTTCTATGTTCTCGGTTGGGGTGTGGGAGATGATTAGATTGCCCCCTTTCCTCCCATTGAGAGGGGCCGTATGATCCCATTGCACACCCCAACCCTTTCGTTCTTGTAACTTTCTCTTTTGGTTTGTTTTGACATGTACATAATGCGAGGAAGGAAACCTGGATTAAGGAACTGGACCTTGGCTAGGACTACCGGGGTCTCCACTTCAAACACGTGTACGGTTGGTGCACTTCTTGCTGATCCTATCAGCTCAAGTGAGGCGGCGTCGATGCGACCCCCCATAGCAGCTTTATTTAACTTTTATTTGTATTTGTATCAATTTGTAATTCTTCGTTGTTTTCGCTTTCGATGTATGATTTATTCATTATTGTGATTTCATCCCATGACCCTTGTATTATTCTCTTGCTTCAACCTTTGATTGACTATTGAAAGATAGTAAATAGATAAGACTAACAATTGATTAGCAACCCTTGAATAATACTGATTCGCTACCTAGATAGCTTTGATGATTCGTTCTTGTATATACATTCTCGTGCTACTTCCGAAATTCATTTCACACGTGTATAGCTTAAGCTTTTAAAATCCATGTCCACATGTATATAATTACTTAGACAGATTCTGAATTCTTTTCTTACATATATCTGTTTTATTTGGATAGCTTTTCAAATCCATGTTCGCATGTACATTTGTTTATATAGCCTTGGAAATTCATCTCTACATATCATTTCATCATTCCTTGCCTATGATTTTGTAAGTGTATGGACTGATCCTGTTTGGGCCCATGTAACTCTTGGCCCAAATCTAATTTTGACCAGCTTCGGTCCATAACCAGCCAAACGGGCTGGAATAGGTGGCCCTAGCAAGCCAATTAGGTTGCCCATTTTAGAAAAGCCCTTGGTTTGGGGTATCCTCAATGCATACGGGTCCTAGACACGGTCCATGTGAGGAATACCCGTTTCCCTTAAAATTTTCCAAATCATCCTCTAAAGTCAGAATAAATTCACAATCAATCAATCATCCAATTCCAAATCAATTTAAAGATCCAATGAGGCAAACTCCACTGCAAAATCAATCCCTCTCAAACTCTCTCATCAAACACACTTCAAAATCAAACTCTTTCATCAAACACACTTCAAAATCACACTCAGACACACTGCAAAATCAATCTCTCTCATACTCTCTTATCAAACACCTGTCAAAGTCAATCCTCTCATACTCCGAAACCAGATATTCTTCATGAATTCTTCGAAATCAAAGCTTTTCACATGTCATTATATCTTCATACACTCATCTAGACACACTTCAACCTCACAAAGCATTTGAAATTCTTCCAAAAGTCCAAGATCAAACTTCAAACTCCTTCCAAACTCCAATTGCCTCATCGCTTCAAATCATATTCCAACTTCAATTTCTAAGGCTAAATCGAGCCCAATTCTAAGCCCCAAATCCAGTCATTCATAAGGCCCAATCCGGCCCATATTCAAGGCTAAACCTGGCCTAATTTCATTGGCCCAAACCTGGCCCATTTACGGCCCAAATTCGGCCATTACCTTAATTCGATCCCAACTTAGTTTCAAATCCAACCAGAATCAAATTCAAGTTCCATTTCAATCCATTCAATCAAATCCAATTCCAAAATCCAGACTAAATCAATTCATTCCCATTAATTCAAATTCTTTTATTCCCAATTCAATTCAACTTCATTTCCATCCCAAATAACTTCCAACATCGTAAATCTCAAACTCCTTGAAACTCCAAACTCCGGAGAACTCAAGCATCTCGAATCACTAAGTGTCTCAGCAGCTCAAAGACTCGAATGTCTCAATAGTCAACAGACTCGAACGTCTCAGCAGCTCAACAGAATCGAAGTCTAACAGCTCAACAGACTCGACCGTCTCAGCAGCTAACGACTCACCGTCTCAACGCTCAACAGACTAGAATTTCTCTGCAGTTCAACAGATTCGAACATCTCAATAGATCATCAAATTCAAACACTTCAAAAATCCTCAGCTCCTCAAAAAGCCGAACCTCTTGAAATTTGATTAACCCTTTCAAAGCTCGAACATCCACAGACCGAGCGTTCTCACAAACTTCATCATTTCAAGAATCTAAATGTCTCTAGAGTTGAGCATCTCACAGACTCTCACACTCAAACTCCAAAAACGAACCAGACAATCTATCAAACTCACAAAATGACCACAAAACCTCTTTGACCCTTCAAAGACCCAAAAGGTCAAAACCCAATTCTCAAACCCCAAAACTCCCAAATCTCAAAAAATCAGTGGAACTACGTAAGGTCTGGTCTCAACAGGGAGTTGAGTACGTAGGCAGCCCATACAAGGTGCCGGGGGGAACCCCATTCCAATCAAAAAACCCTTTTCCCACTCTAAGGCTATTTATAACTCTCAAAACACTTAAGGCTTCTTCGGTTTCCCATAAACCTCAAACTATCAGACTCTAAGTCTTGTTCATTCACTCAACCTCAGACTTTTTTTCAAATCTTCATTCTATACTCATCCGAATTCATCAATCCTTTCATCTGGCGCTAAATTGGCAGAAAAGCTCGCCTCATCCACTCGTTTTCTCTCCTTGTCCTAATCCTATCATTGGCTTTTAACCGAATCTCTAATATGGTTTTGAAAGAAGGCAATCCTGACAATTGGAGACCGAGGTTTCCTCGGGCACCAATCCGAAGTCGTGGTCGTTGCCACTTCTAAGGGGTGTAACCAGTGCGAGCCCACACAGAATCTTTGGTAAACCAGATAAGTCCTATCCATAGGCAACAATTTCAGAGTCAACCAACGGTTCTTAGAACCCTCCTTCCCTTCCTTCCTAGTATCTTAGGTCAAACTAGGTGGCGACTCTAGTTAATTTCCGCCCTTAGGGCATAAGTCCGCGTGGAGCCCATTGAGAGCGGGGGTGTAGTGCTCACTAGCATTCCCCTTATGCTTTCTGGGAAAGACGGACGATTTAGTAGGTATTTGAGGGTTGCCAGAATAACGGGTTTCCACCCTCCACAGAATGGCAATTTCTAGGATCTAGGCTTTTAGTTAGACCATATTTAGATAGACCCCCCTCATACCGAAAAATCACCCTCCACACCGCGCACTTGCCCAGGGAAAGTGCAGCAACTACAAGACGGTTGGGAGACTTTTAACAACCGTAAATACTTGATAAAGTACCGCTATGACGAATGGAGCAGATATAGGACCACCAATCCTAAGTACTTAAATCATGAAACCTCGGAAAGGCCTAACGGCCCGCCATTGTATTAAGAGTATACCGGTCAGCAAGAAGCTGAACTGGGTCAAGACCTGAATCATGGCAACGCCATGAAGAATCTCTTTAACACCGAACCGTTATTTCAAAACCCAAAATTTTCTTTCAAAACTACGAACCCTTCTTTTAAACCTTGGATTTTTAAAACCAAACCAACGGAATTATAGTGAGTGTCATAGAATGATACAAGTGGAGTTGACAATAGAATACTTCACCTAGGCGTGTGACGAACACTACGAGTGTACCGAAATACGGGATGTGGGACGACCGCACTCCGAAGGAGCTTGCGGGCCTGACATGTAGTTAGGTAAGTGGTAACGTGCCAAGACGGTACCCCACGTATGTAAACATGTAGTGTACGAAACACGAGAAGTAGTCAACTCTATTCTACGGACCATAAGTAAATTGGAAACAGAACAGTTGGTTACCTCAGACGAGCATGAGGACTCAGATAAGCTTACAAGCTAAGGAGTCCGAAACTCACTTCAGGAGAACCATTAAGAGTTGAAAGTGCAAGAAGCACTAACAACGGGATAAGACATTGGATATGTCTCAAAGATATCTAAGTAAAGCATGATAACTGGAAGGAATACCCAGTCTAAGCACAATAAGGCAAATGCCTAACATTGATACATCAGAGTTCAATGAACGGGATAGAATTCCCAGATCAACTACACAAACACACAGGGTGATGTTATAAGGTACCAGAAATACCACTCATCACGGAAGGGATAAAATCCGTTATAACAAGGGAAAACACCAAGGGTCTACCCTAAGAACGGGAGACGTTACAACCCTCAACGGATAACTCAGATCCAGAACCGCAAGGTAAGAAAATAAACTGAACATACTCATAAGTGTCAGATGCTACGTATAATCGGTACTACCCAGGAGCAATCCATAAAGGGTATCAAGTCAACACAGTCGAACGAGATGTCGTGGTAATAAAACACCACAATTGGAATGAACATCCGGTTAGGACACCGAAGGGATCCCACTTGGCAGGGGATGCCCCAAATTAATAAATGGTATCGATCAATATCAAGATACAAAAAGGGTCTCCAACAAACGGAAGCGTGATGCGACGATCTTATCATGGAGCCCAGTATCACCTCCAAGCCATTCTATGGTAGAAGTAACCAATTTGGAACAGCCTATGATGAGCAGGGCTCTAGGCAATATGGCTAGTAGGCCATGAAACTATTACCACAAATAACCCAACGGTTGCAAAACCTTTGTGAACCATATGGAAGGTTGTCAAGGACGACACCGATAAAAGAGTAACAACCGATGAATGAGGACGCCCCTCATAATGTGAGACCACAAGAGTGGAACACATGGATCCCAAGGGGATACCACCAGTAACTGTCGGGAAATATATTCCTTTCAGAACTACTAGTGTAGTCAAGCTTGAGCATAAAACTATTGTCAAGCAATGTGAAATAAGCTTCAACAGCAATTGTTGACAACCAAGGAATAACCGGTTATAAAGCCAATGATGCTCAGAGAGCTCAGAAAAATAAAGTAATACCATATTCTGTATTTGCCAAATACATGGGGAACTATTGTATAAATGACAGAGATGCATGAGTTGAAGCTAGCAACAGTGGATGCCATGTAAACCAATACTGTGGAATCAGTAAGAACATGGTGCGCAACGGGCGACCAATGTATATGAGTAGTCACCAATGCTATGAAATTGTTAATACGAGATAGTGGACAGCCGGCAACAAGCCAGGAGTCCACACGAAATGATGAGCACCACTTGAAAGAGTAACGATCAGTCCTATTGCGATCTCATAAGAGAGTTACTGCCAAGAGTTTACACGTCTGCACTCTGTAGGACTGAGTGTTTTGGTATTGCACTTGTGCAGTTAATGATCGAGTGGGATAACTAGGAATATGAGGAAATGTAAATCGTGGTAAATCCTTCCTTTCACCAGTAAACATGGCATAAACCAGTTAAGCAAAGGCTTAGAAACAAACCGTGCGGCCTAAGGCCAAGAAACACGGAGAGTGTGAAACACACCAACAATCCAAGATGTGAATTACACAGGATAAAGGTGAAAGGAGACTTAAGAAAGTCACAAGGACGACGCATCGAAAATGCAAGGTCATACAAGTAAAGAACACTTGTACTGAACCAGAGAAACTGGTATAGTTCAGAAGCTGCTAACATAGAGGAAGCACTACAACTAAGTAGTGACTTAACCGCAACTGACAATAAGTCGGAGGAACCAAGTGAAAGATCACTACAAACACAACAGTATCTATATAGATGGCCAAGGATCTGGTTATAAATCTAAAACTCATTGAGTTCACGCACGGTAAAAGAATACCACGCGAGATGGAACAGACCTTATTCCCACAATAAGAGGGATAAAAGGTGTTGTATAGCACATCTAAGATAACAAGAAGGGCGAATAACCCCAGTATCAGGGTCGCGCAGCAGAAGCAAGTGAGCCCAGAATTCTAAGTGAAATACACCTAGAACCGAACCCGGTTAAGAGTTAAATAAACTCCGATGAAAATTCTTGATGCAGGGACTAACCGACAGTACGGTTAAGACCCGTTGATCAAGGAACATTGTATAATAGACCGCATGGAAATTGAACCACTCCATGACGGCTGAATGCCTTCGACCAATGTCCAATGTTGACACATGGTAGATTACGTGGGCGTAATCCCTTTTAAGGGGGTAGAGCGAAACCGAGAAATGTATGTTTTACGTGATAAGTGCGTAAACTACAATGCGCACAGCGCAAAAGAATTTGTTTTGATGATCGATACTTATGTTACATAAACATTGTATTCACTCATCGCGTAATTGTAGTTATCTGAGAAATAAGAATAAGGAAGGAGTAGAGAAACTCCAGGGGAATGAGGCCCGATCGGTAGTAGTATGAGGAATGAGTATGTAACACCCATCCAAAGCCAATCGTGGTTATCGCAAAACTGAACACTTAATTGAATTCGTCGCAGCGGAAATAATCTATCACCAGGACCTTGCTACGGTCTAACCAACAGTAATACCGTTACTTAAATATTTACAATACATATCCACAGTATAAACACCAACCGAGTTTAAAGTATTCTCCAAAACCATACAATATTTCACAAGCTCATGTTCAACTACTAACTGACGGGTGCACAGGCGCTACCCGTTCTCAAAATAAAGTCCCACCTAGGGCTACCCGCTCCTACTCTCATGGTGTGACTTCATCGGCCGCTTACCTACAAGTGTAAAACAGCCCCAAAGGGGGTCAGCACGAATGCTGGTACGACCCTCCCATGGCCCCCAAGCTAACAGGACTACGATGACTAATTGTCGATAGCATGGAAGTTGATTAGCATAATAAGCATATTAAGCATAATATGAAGCGCAATAAACCAACAACCACAATGAACATAAAAAGCTCATAACCAAATGAACGACTCAGGCGTTCCCTTAATAAGTGAGTTAGTTCTTAACCCCTTAGATCCACAAACTCCTTAACCTTATAATTGCCAACCGCTCCACTAATAGATTGGTCAGCCCTTAATTGGTCGCTTATCTTTGTAGGGCTTGGTTAACCCTAGCCGGTAGCAGTGCACTATCCGACGATAAGCTATATTTCTTAATTTGTTGGGGATGTAGGCTTGATCCCCCCACGCCATCCTTAATGTGCCTCCCACCTCAAACAGTAGCCCGGGTGGTCGGGTCGGTTTATTGACCCTGGGTGACGAGTCTAATGACAAGTCTTGATTTGGAAGTCGGATCTGATTCAGATACCGACCTCCCCCAATACACATGTGCCGGTACCATTCCGGATTCCTCACTCCCACCCCAAGTTATGGTTAGTGAAAGCCTTAATTATCAAGTGTTAGTTAAACCTTGACGGTAAAACCAACAATCACCAATACACATGTGCTCAGTGGGTACTAGGCTTAGTTAGCAGCATTCACAAGTCTCGTGGGTTAGTGTAAAATAAGCACAATCACTACGAGAATAAGTGTAACCGGTTGCATGCTTTATCTTGTCTTAGTCATAGCATTTAAACAGATAGCACACAAGCCGAGGGACACCTCGTTAGCAAGCAGGTCACAAGAAAGACTGTACCGTTCACCGTCGATCGTCGTTTGTTTAACCTTCTCCGGGGTCCCAATTCACAAACCTAAAAATTGATTCGTTTTTAGGCCATTAGTTATTTGCACCTTACTTAAATCACTTAGTCCCTAAGGATTCCCATTAAATATCCTCTTAAGTCCTTACCCCTTACCCTTTTAAACTTAGTCTTTTAAACATTAAGGTTCTTACTTAACTTAATCCCTTAAGCTCTTAGGGTCCTAATCATTACCACCCCACCAAAGGTATTCCTATACCTATTACCATCCTTAGAATTTAAAATTTTTTTTTTTATTTTTAGGCTCGACCGAACTTCCGACCGACCTTGCCCAAGGTCGGTCCATTCCAGAACACATTACCGTTTGAAAATTACCCCGACCGACCTTGCAAGTCCGGTCCCCAAGGTCGGTCCGTTCCCGAGAGTTTCCCTCGTGGGAAATTAAGCTCGACCGAACTTGCCATGTCCGGTCCCATGTTCGGTCGATTCCAAAGACTTATTACCGTACAAAATTCTAGGCATGACCGACCTTGCAAGTCCGGTCCCAAGGTCGGTCCGTTCCAGAGACTTAATTCCTTCACAAAATACAAGCCCGACCGAACTTGTAAGTCCGGTCCTATGTTCGGTCGGTTCCAGAGAAACTTCCTCTGGCAGTGTAAATTGAGCTCGACCGACCTTGCAGGTCCGGTCCTAAGGTCGGTCGGCTCGAAAACCTTGTTTCTAAATTCCCATTCAACACCAAACTTCTCCTCATATATCCTAATATGTTATAACCTCATTTGGGCACCTCAAATACACCTTAAGCCAACCACTAAACACTTTAAATTACTCACCAACATCCACTTTAATCATTATGCATTTTTCCTTGTAACCATGCCAACACTTGTAACATTTTCCACTAGGTTTCTAGGTGGTGGTTCATACCTAATGTGACCACTATGCCAAATGTTTCCCCACCACTAAACATCATCTCCCAAGCATCTTCCACCATCTAAAACTCTTTTGTGCATTAACCTAAAGTTCCTTCATAAGCTTATGCTTCCATCCATCGACACATTATTTCCTTCCTAGTTGTTTACCAACATTGCCTAAATCCTTAAGTACTCCAATACATTCTCTTGATTCCTAAACCCTTCATAGTAATGCCTAAGTCATTATAAGTCATTAAAACACCTTAATCTCACCCTTTTTCATCAAGACAACCTCTACAACTTCCTAGTACTTCCTTAGTCATTAAATTCCCTTAGAACATCTTAAACACTTAAGTTCTACTTTAAATTTTTGCCATGGGTTCTCTAGTATAGTACATCCTAACACTTGGTTCTTCTCCATCAACCAACCAATATCACTCAAATTCTCACCACAACACCTTAACACACTATTTACACCAAAACTACACCACATCATCTTATAGTGATAAACTTAAATGCTTGGCACTTAGGCCCTTAAATGACAATAATCTTAACCATGAATTTCCACATATATTTGCCTTTAACCTGCGAATACACACAACATGGCTCCCATTGAAATAAAATGCTTCTTGCAAATTCACCTTGATATTAAACTATCTCTTTTTCCTCATTTGCTCCTTAGTCACACGTTCACACACATGATCATTGTTTCTCCTAGGTCATATAGCCCTTTTCTAATGTAAGCTCTACACTAAACTCATCACTATCTTAATCCCATTCCCTTAAACAATAAAACACCTTAAGGTAAGTAATTTACCTTGTTCTTTTACAAGCTTTATAAACTTTCTTCCTTAGGTTTTCCTTGCTCAATCTCGGTCACCAATATATATCTCCTTGCCAATGTTCTAACCAATATCCAATGACTCCAATGGTACTAGATAAGCATTAACCCTAAGGAACAAACCCTAGGTTAAAAATGTGCTTTAAGGTATTAAGGTGATTGTTTTACCTTGGTTTCTCAAGACAAGCTTGGATATGAAGCAAGAAGGACCTCCTCAATCCTTTGAAGAGTAGAAAATAAGCTAGAACAAGGCATTAAAATGTAGCCTCATGAGCATGTATTTTCGGTCAAGAGGAAAAGTGATGGAAACCTAGATTTTCTTACACTTTCTTTACCTTAAGAGAATGGAGAAGCCAATGGAGTCTCCAAACTTGAATTTCCTCCTCTAATGGTGGTTTGGCTTGGCACCAAATCAAAGCTCTTGAAGTTTTGAAAAGATAGAAAGAGAGAGCTTGAGCTAACTAAGAGGAATATGTGATTTGTTTTGGTTTGGAGCTAAAATGAGTAAGTTGTGTGTGCAAGAGAAGTGGAGCTAGCATGGAGATGCTCTTCACGTTAATGGAGAAGGGAGAGAGAGCAAGAAAATCATGGGAACAAGAGAATGAAGAGGTGAGGAGAGAGGTGAGTAAAATGAGATATTTATCTTTGTAAAATGAATAGTAGTTTTGCTTTATAACTCTTTATCTACTTAATGACTCATAAAGGTGGTGACTCACCTTATAAAAACCGGCCCCCATTAAGTAAAAAGGGTACTTAAGTCTTTGTTGACCAAATAACTCACTTATATTGACTTATGTATAAACTAGCTTAATTAAGTTACTATTCACAAAACAAGGCACATTGTTGTGAAATTTTGATTTCCCATTGATATAGACTTCCAAATGAGATACTATATAGTACACATGTTAATTAAAGAGTAATGATGGACATTTAGCCATTCAAACTCATTTACAAGACAATTTTTCAAAAATGTGCTTTAAGACTCCTTAAAGCACATTTTACGTTTTAACTTGTTTTCAAGCTTGGTTTCTTTGGTAATTGATTTAAAATGACCATTAGGATGTTACTAAGGTCTTAGAACAATATTTGGGTACTCTCCCAAGTCTCTCCAAGCTTAGAGCACGTTTTTGCTTAAACTGCTCTTTTGGTGTTTCCTTATGTTTTCTTTGATTAGGAATGTTTCTTAATGTTTCTAAGGCATTATTTTGCCTTCTATATCTTAGTTTATCATTTAAACACCATATCTAAGTTGGGGTATTTCAATCTACCCCCTTAAAAGAACTTTGTCCTAAAGTTCACATATGTGCTTAACCATTCACGGTACTCAATTCCCTTAATCTTAACACCACATCTTATATTCACACTCACACATCTCAAGACTCAAAGGTCAATCTTGAATACAATACATAAGTATTATACATAACTCAACTTAACACCAAAGTGTAGCCACTTACACAAATTCACATCTTAAACAACCAAACAAACGACAAACATGATCGTTTCCTAACTCAAAAGCGAGGAAGCTCTACCCCCCTTAAAAAGGGGTACGCCCCGTACCCTATACAGACGATCTAGTCGGTAAACAAAGAAGGGTACTTCGCCCTCATCTTATCCTCTAATTCCCACGTGGCCTCTTCGACATCCTGGTTAGACCAGATAACCTTCACCAGTCGCACTGACTTGTGGCGAGTGTCCCTAGTCTTACTGTCCAAGATTCTCTGAGGAGTCTCCACGGATCTCATATTCGGTTCTAAAGTCAACCTCTCAGGTTCTAACACATGGGAGGGTGGTGCATGTATTTTCTTTAGCTGTGAAACATGAAAAACATCATGCACTTTACCCAGCTCAGCAGGTAAATTCAACCTGTAAGCAACCGGGCCCACCCGCTCCGTAATCTCATAAGGACCAACAAACTTCGGGCTTAATTTGCCCTTCTGCCCAAACCTGAATACACCCTTCATCGGTGAAACTCGCAGAAATACCTGGTCGCCCACTACGAACTCCAGGTCCCGTCGTCGAACATCAGCATACGACTTCTACCTATCTTGAGCAGCTTTCATGTTCTCCCTGATTTGCTGAACTTCAGCCTTAACTTGCTCTAAATACTCTGGTCCTATAATGACCGTCTCACTCGACTCATCCCAGCAGAGCGGTGTACGACATGGTCTACCGTACAACGCTTGAAAAGGTGCCATCTTGATCGAAGCGTGATAGCTGTTGTTGTATGAAAACTCGATCAGATGCAATTTGTCAATCCAACTGCCCTAGAAGTCTAAGGCACATGCTCTCAACATGTCCTCGAGTGTCTAAATAGTACGCTCAGTCTGACCATCTGTCTGAGGATGGAACGCGGTACTCAGCTTGAGTTCTGTACCCAACGCTTCCCTGGTAGCTCTCCAGTACCTCAAAAGGAATCTGGTATCTCTATTTGACACTATGGTCTTCGGTATCCCGTGATGTCTCATGATTTCTTTCTCAAATAACTCAGCTAATTTGGTCACCTTCCAAGTATCCTTCATCGTATGAATCGGGCTACTTTGGTAAGGCGATCCACCACCACCCATATCATGTTGAGACCTCCCCTAGTAGGTGGAAGTCCAACTACAAAGTCCATGGAGATATCATGGAACTTCCATTCCGGAACTGGCATCGATTGTACCATTCCGCCCGGTCGTCGGTGCTCGAATTTTACCTTCTGGCATGTGAGACACCTCAAGACGAACTCGGTAACATCTGTCTTCATCCCCGACCACCAGAATTATCTCTTCATGTCTTTATACATTTTAGAGGCTCCCGGATGGATGGAAACTGAAGAACAGTGGGATTCTCTAAGTATACGGTCTTTCAGATCCGTGTTGCCCCGTGGTATGCATAACCGGCCCTTAAGTCTGATCAGATCATCATCATGGAGTCTGAAGTCGTATTTCTGACTCTCAAAGGTACCATCTGTCAGCTTCTGTCTGACCTCTCTCATGTACTCATCTGTCCTCTGAGCCTCTCGCACCTCATCAACCAAGCTGGAGAAAGAAACTAGCGAATGGAGTGAGTGTGCTCGACGGCTCAGGGCGTCTACTACAACATTGGCCTTCCCCTCTTTGTATTGGAGGTCAATGTCATAGTCTTTCAGAAACTCTAACCATGTCCTCTGTCGAAGATTCAACTCCTTCTGAGTGAATATGTATCTCAAACTCTTATGATCGGTGTAGATCGTCACACTAACCCCATTTAAGTAGTGGCGCCATATCTTCAAAGCGAAGACTACAGCTCCCAGCTCTAAATCATGTGTGGGGTAGTTCTCCTCATGTTTCTTCAACTGGCGTGAGGCATATGCCACCACCTTGCCATGTTGCATGAGCACGCAACCCAGCCCTCTGCCAGATGCATCACAATAAACCTCAAGCCCTCTGTACCGTCTGGAATGGTCAGAACGGGTGCAGTGAATCCTTCAAGCTCTGAAATGATTTCTTATAGTCAGCCGTCCACAAGAACGGTGCATCTTTCTTCATCAGACTGGTCATCGGTTTAGCGACCTTGCTGAAATCCCTAACAAACCACCTGTAGTAACCTGCCAGACCGAGAAAGCTCCAGATGTCGGTAACAGTCTTCGGCCTTGGCCAAGTACGTACGACATCAATCTTTGCTGGATCCACTGAGATCCCAGCATCTGAGATGACATGACCTAGGAAAGAGACCTGGTCAAGCCAAAACTCACACTTGGAGAACTTAGCATACAGCTGGTTCTCCCTCAATATTCCAATACTCTCCTTAGATGTTCCTCATGTTCAATCTTAGATTTCGAGTATATCAAAATGTCATCAATAAACACCACAACCAACTTGTCAAGCTGCTCCCGGAACAAGCGGTTCATCAGATCCATAAACTTCGCCGGTGCGTTCGACAAACCGAACTGCATCACTGTAAACTCATAGTGGCTGTATCGTGTCCGGAATGCCGTCTTCTCAATGTCTCCCTCCTTAATAGCTATCTGATGATACCCTGATCTGAGATCA
>CM041776.1:282444094-282698779 GCA_023374045.1 Limonium bicolor
GGTTAACATAAGTCACATTCTTTTTCTTTTTTTTTTTTTTTACAAGTTTAGGTCCGACCGGACTTGCCGACCGGACTTGTCCATGTCCGGTCGATTCCAGAGAGTTTTCCCCTTCGGAAATTTAGCCCGACCGGACTTGCCAAGTCCGGTCCTATGTCCGGTCGATTCCAGTAACTCAATCCGTACAGAAATTACAAGCCCGACCGACCTTGCAAGTCCGGTCCCAAGGTCGGTCCATTCCAGAAGCCAATTCTCGCAGGGTAAACTGGGCCCGACCGAGCTTGCAAGTCCGGTCGCAAGTCCGGTCTGCCCCAAATCTTTGTTTTCCTTTTACATTCAACTCCAAACTTCACCCCATATAACCTAGTACCCCCTAACCTCATTTGGGCACTTCAAACACAACTTAAGACATCCTTAAACACTCATAAAACTCATTTTCTAATTCCTTAAGCCTTTACTTATATCTTCACAAAATTCCTAACACTTACAATGTTTTCTCCTAGTTTTCAAGTGGTGTTTCATACCTAAGATAACTACTATCCCAAAAGCTTCCTCCTTATTTTAACATCATCTCCCAAGCATCATCTCTCACAACTAATTCCTTATATCCTTCTTGAAACTCTTTTCCTAGTGTACACTTCTCCTTATTTTACCAAAGTTTGCCTAGGTATTTACCTAAGTCCAAAGTGACTTTGGTACTACTAAATCTCAAGATCATGTCTAAGTCCTTATTACACTCTAGAGTACTTCCTAGTTCATCAAAATTCCTTTAAAACATCATGAACTCCTTATTCATTTCCTACATTTTCTAACTCACCAAACCTTATGTAAACACTTAGAACTTCTTACTTCTTACCTAAATTTTGACATGGATTCCCCTAGAACATTACTAAGCCTAAACACTTTGCTTCTCCATTAAACACACAAGAACATCTAGAATCACCAAGAACACTCTCATACACCACTTCACCAAATTCACACTACATTACAATATAGTGCATAATTTAAATTGCATGGCACTTAGGCCCTTAAAATGCATGGCTCTTAGGCCCTTAAGGTGCTTAAATCATAAACACTGAATTTCCACAATATATATGCCTTTAACCTGCAAATACACTCAACACACACATATGCCCTTTACTAGTCTCTTGAGAACACTTTACTAAGTCATTCACCATTTGCTCTTTAGGTAGTTTTAATAAGCATTTATAAGCTCATTTCTCCTAAGGCATTAAACAACATTAAGTTAGTAGATTTACCTCTTTTTCCAAAACACTTCCTCCTTGATTCCTTACAAAACCGTATGGTAATTTGATTCCTTGTCAAGTTCTAGACAATATACAAACACCATAATGAGTATTCAAGCTTTGAGCTTCATCTCATTGTAAACCCTAATTTTACATTGTTTCAAAAACATTAATGTAGTTGTTTTACCTTGATCTTTGAAGGGAGTTTGAATATATAACAAGAGAGGACTCCACCTAGTCCATGAAGAGTTGAAATGAAGCTAGAACAAAGTCACACAAAGAGCTATATCAATGTGTATTTTCGGTCAAGGTAAGAACATGGAGGAAACATGATTTTTCTTTGAGATTCCTTACCTAGAAGCAAAGGAGATCAACAATATGTCAAAATACAAGCTCAAGCTCCTTCAATGGTGGAACACCTTGGCACCGAAATGGAGCTCTTGGAGTTTTGAGAAGATAGGAATGAAGAGCTTGATGAGAGGAAGAGATTGGTGGTGTTTGTTTTTGATTTGAACAAGTGAGCAAGATTTTACAAGAGGTCAAAGTGGGAGTTCTAATGGAGGTAGTGGTATTACCGAGAGAGAGCAAAGAAGAGAGGTAGAAGATGGGTTTGGAAACCGTGGGAATGAAGGAAAGAAATGAGAATGAGATAGATTTGCTTTTAAGAGATATTTGTAGTAATAAAGTAAAAAGTAGTTTATTTACTTATCTTTACTTACTTAAACATTAATAAGAGAGTGGTGAGTCACCACACTTAAGAAAACCGGCCCCCTTATTATATGAGGGTATTATAGTCTTTATTGTCAATTTAATTACTTATACAACATATGTTACAAAATAGCTTATAAAAATCACTATTCACCTAAACAAGGCACTTAGAAGTGAAATTTTTGATTTCCCATTAATATAGCCACCCAAATGTGATACTATATAGTACACATATATATTTAAGAGTAATGATGGACATTTAGCCACTCAAAACTCATTTACAAGACAATTTTTCAAAAATGTGCTTTAAGACTTCTTAAAGCACATTTTGTGTTTTAACTTGTTTTCAAGCTTGGTTTTCTTTGGTAATTGGTTTAATATGTTCATTAGTATATAAATGAGGTCTTGGTAAGTTCATTAGGTCTTACCAAGCCTATTCCAAGCTTAGAGCACATTTTAGCTCTTATTGACTTTAAAGCACATTTTGTGTTTGCTTTTGTTTAAATTGTTTACTAGGTTTTTAAGACTCTTTTTAGTCTTAATAAATCATGTTTTAATGTTTAACCAACATACCAAGGTTTGGGGTATTTCAATCTACCCCCCTTAAAAGAACTTTGTCCCCAAAGTTCATACTTCCCACATATCTTACTATTAGAACACGGGGAACACTTATAAAAACAATACTTCCAAACATCATTACCAACCTTACCATCATTCTTACACCAAATGACTCAAGGTCCAAACCACATACCACAACGGACTCGAGGTCCAAACCACACAATACCACAACGGACTCGAGGTCCAACCACATAATACCATTCAGACACAACGGTCTGTAACATAACATAGACAATGTATACATATACATGTCGTACACAACCATAACCGAAACGGCTCTACCCCCCTTAAAAGGGGTACGCCCCGTACCCTATACATATAAACACTAAGAAGCAAACAATGACGGGTGCTTCGCCTTCATCTTTTCTTCCAGCTCCCAAGTGGCCTCCTCAACGTCCTGGTTAGACCAGAGGACCTTCACCAGTCTCACGGACTTATGGCGAGTGTCTCGAGTCTTAGTATCCAGAATCCGTACCGGAGTCTCCACTGATCGCATGGTTGGCTCTAAGGTTAGCCTTTCCGGCTGAAGCACATGAGACGGATGAGACATATACTTCTTCAACTGGGACACATGAAATACATCATGTACCTTGCCCAGCTCGGCGGGTAAATCAAGTCTATAAGCTACCGGGCCGATCCGCTCCGTCACAACATAAGGACCCACATATTTCGGGCTCAACTTGCCCTTCTGGCCAAAACGAAATACTCCCTTCATGGGGGATACTCTCAAAAATACCTGATCGCCCACGGCGAACTCCAGGTCACGTCGGCGCACATCTGCGTACGACTTCTGTCTATCCTGAGCTGCTTTCATATTAGCCCTGATCTGGCGAACTTCTGCCTGAACTTGCTCAAGATACTCTGGTCCTATAATGACCGTCTCACTCGACTCATCCCAGCATAATGGCGTGCGGCATGGTCTACCGTACAATGCCTGGAAGGGAGACATCTTGATCGATGCATGATAACTGTTGTTGTAACTAAACTCGATCAGATGTAACTTATCAATCCAGCTGGTCTGAAAGTCAAGTGCACATGCACGTAGCATATCCTCAAGTGTCTGGATGGTGCGCTCACTCTGACCATCTGTCTGTGGGTGAAACGCTGTGCTCAATTTCAGTTCAGTACCAAGTGCCTCTCGTGTAGACTTCCAATATCTGGATAAGAATCTGGTATCTCTGTCAGATACAATCGTTTTCGGAACCCCATGATGTCTTACAATCTCTTTGTCGAAGAGTTCTGCCAGCTTAGCCACTTTCCAGGTGTCCTTCATCGGTATGAATCGAGCCACCTTGGTCAGTCGGTCTACCACAACCCAAATCATATTCAGACCTCCCCTTGTAGGCGGAAGCCCTACCACGAAGTCCATAGATATGTCATGGAACTTCCACTCCGGCACTGGCATTGGCTGCACCATACCACCAGGCCGTCGGTGCTCAAACTTGACCTTCTGACAAGTGAGACACCTCAACACATAGTCATTCACATCCTTTTTCATTCCAGTCCACCAAAATATCTTTTCATACCTTTATACATCTTTGAAGCTCCGGGGTGAATCGATGTCGTAGAACAATGGGATTCACTCAGTATGCGCTCCTTCAGCTCAGCGCTACTCCTCGGTATACACAACCGGCCATTAAGCCTAATCAGGTCATCATCGTGGAGTCTGAAGTCATACTTCTGACCCTCGAATGTGCCATCAATAAGCTTCTGTCTAATTTCCACCATATACTGATCCGTCATCTGAGCACTCCGCACCTCTTCAACCAAGCCAGTATGAGAGACTAGCGAATGGAGAGAGTGTGCTCGGCGACTCAATGCGTCAGCTACCACGTTTGCCTTACCCTCCTTGTACTGTAAATTGATGTCATAATCATTAAGAATTCAACCCACCTTCTCTGCCTCATGTTCAACTCTTTCTGAGTGAACAAGTATTTCAAACTCTTGTGGTCAGAATAGATTGTCACGCTTACCCCATACAAATGATGTCGCCATATCTTCAGTGCGAAGACAATGGCCCCCAATTCTAAATCGTGGGTAGGGTAGTTCTCCTCATGCTTCTTCAGCTGTCGGGAGGCGTAAGCCACGACCTTCCCGTGTTGCATCAACACACAACCCATACCCCTGCCTGATGCGTCGCAATAGACCTCAAAACCATCTGGACCGTCTGGTAATGTCAGAACCGGTGCAGATGTCAGAGCATCCTTGAGACTCGTGAAAGCTCTCTCACAGTCGACTGTCCACTCGAATGGTGCATCCTTTTTCATCAAGGAAGTCATCGGCTTCGAGACACTGGAGAAGTCCTTCACAAACCTCCTATAATAACCTGCCAGACCGAGGAAGCTCCTGATGTCGGTAACTGTCTTCGGCCTAGGCCAGGTGCGCACTGCATCTATCTTTGCCGGATCAACAGCGATCCCGGCCTCAGAAATCACATGTCCAAGGAATGATACTTGGTTCAACCAAAATTCACACTTAGAAAATTTAGCATACAGCTGATTCTTTCTCAATGTCTGCAATACATCTCTCAGGTGGCTTTCATGCTCACCTCTCGATTTCGAATACACAAGTATGTCATCGATGAAGACTACCACTGATTTGTCCAACTGATCTTGGAACAAACGGTTCATTAAGTCCATGAACTTTGCTGGTGCATTTGACAAGCCAAACGGCATAACTGTGAACTCATAATGCCCATACCTAGTTCTGAAAGCTGTCTTTTCGATATCACTGTCACGGATGGCAATCTGGTGGTATCCGGAACGTAGGTCTATCTTGGAGAACACTGATGCTCCCCTCAGCTGATCAAATAGATCGTCGATGCGTGGTAAGGGGGTGTACGGTTCTTCACCGTAACAGCATTCAGCTCCCGATAATCAATACATAGGCGGAGGCTACCGTCCTTCTTCTTCACGAAGAGAACCGGCGCTCCCCATGGTGAAACACTAGGGCGGATAAAGCCCTTGTCGAGTAGGTCTCTCAGCTGCTCCTTGAGCTCTGTCATTCTGCTGGAGCCATACGGTAAGGTGCTTTCGCAATGGGTCCGGTGCCCGGAACTAGATCAATCTCAAACTCAACCTCTCGTGCTGGCGGCATGCCCGGCAGTTCCTTAGGAAATACATCAGGAAACTCCGACACTACCGGCACATCTGGGCTAAACTCAGGGTCTCTCTCTATGTCCTGGACATAGCAGAGGTATACATCATTTCCTCGTCGCAACTCACGATACATGGCCATGGCGGTGATGATCTGTGTCGAAGGCTCCCTGGGCCTCTGGCGGTATGATATAGTAACCCCAGATGGACTCCTAAGAAGCAGTCGATGCTCGGCACATAGGATTCTACCCTTGTACCGCTCCAACCAGTTCATCCCGACAATCACATCAAAACCTAGTCCGTCGAACTCTATCAAGTCGATCGGAAACTCCTCATCCCTGATTCGAACAACAGCATCTCGGTAGTAGCGGGTACATCTGATCCGCTCTTTCGACGGGAGAGTGACCACGAAGTCTGGCATCTCTTCACCGTCTAACCCCAGCCTCTTCGCAAATGATAGCGAAATGAATGTGTGTGAGGCTCCAGAGTCGAACAAGATCGATGCATCCACGCCATTCACTGGAAAGGTACCGGTGAGGATTGTGCCGCTCTTGCCGGCTTCTGCCTTATTGCAGACACTCAGTATACCTCCCGTTCCGAGTGCACAGCCTAATTCATTGGCAAACTAATAAGTATTGGGTAACAACACGGTTTATATGCTTCAAACAACTCCACTTTATTCATTAACACACTCTTTTACAACATTCATTGGCTTATACTGTCGCCATGATTCATACTTACAACATCCTTATACATACGGGTTTATCACATCATACAATTGTACAAGCTTAAAACTGTCTGAAGGTCAAATTAAACGTCCAGGTTTCATGTGTGTGGCATTGATCACTGCCGACGGTGCGGTATTCAGTTTGATCTTCCTGATGCCATGGTATAGCATCCTTGATTGTCCACCCATGATTAATACATCTCCCGATTTCAGCAGTAGCTTCTTTGCGAGGTCAGCACGCTTCTGCTCGCCATACACAAACACTGCGGTATCACCAATGGACCAAGACACCACGGGTACTCCCTTACTTAGAGACTCGGGTGACTCGTCCTTGTCTTGGTGTATACCTAACCGTCCACCTTTCTGGTAGAAGTTTACAATGCAGATCTGCTTTCACACTTGGAATTGATTCCGTTTCAACTTGTTGAGCAATTCCCACGGCGTGGTTAACGACCGCATGGAACTCCTCTGGTATACTTGTACTGTTGCTCCATCTTCAGCTCGCACTTCTTGATATGACTTGGTGTAAGGGTTCCAGTCCTTACCCATGCACATCATCTTCAATTGCATCCTTGCTCCGTTCGGGTATTCGGGTGTGTAGAACCCTCCTGGTTTTGCTCCAAGTTCGTCGCATCGTCTGATGATATGGATTTGTGCTTCCGGTGTCAGGTATCCATTTAAGAGTATCATACCTGGCTGGATAACCTGACATTGCTCCAATGGAAAGTCGGTGATGTTGATGGCGGTTTCTTCAGGGTTTGGTGTGGGCGGGATTGGATAGCAGATATTGAAGGTTCCTAAGTTTCAAATTGCCTAACTTTAGGTGTTTTCCACATTATATTCTAACTCTTTACTTATATGTTTATACCCTTAGACTTGCTAACACTCATGCATGAAATGCGGTAAGCAATCACTTTTTCATTTATCAGTTTAGGCGGTACCTGGTCTCGAAGAGGATCCTGGTGCCTCTGACCGGTCCACCACATTCAGGGCGGCCTTGCCGGACCCCGTAGCCTTCCCCTTCTGGGATTCAGTGTACTTCTTGTCAGAAGTCTGCTGAGTAATCGCCTTCGGGCCTTCAGTGGTCGTGGTAGTATTACCCTTCCACTGCCCCTTTGGCTTATAGTTTCTGCGTTGGGGTTCGTCCAACACTCAAACTCACGGTGCCCCATCTTCTGGCAGTGACGGCACCTCACATCATTCCCCTTGCAGTCTTTGCCGGGGTGGTCTCCATTGCACCACTTACAGTAAAAGTGGCGCTCCGGTCCAGAACCCGCGCTAGCTGCTATAACAACACACAATCAATACTCACTTTCCATCTTCAACAACACACACCTCAACTAGATACACATGGTTAAGTAATTACCCTTAGGCGGGTAGGAGCGTAGAGAGGCTTCGCCGCATACGCATACGTGAGCTTCAGTGGCTCATCAGCTGTGGTGGTCTGGGCTTGGCCCTTGTCACCCTGGTACTGACCCTTCTGGGGCTGAGGGTAGGGTTTCTTTTTCTTTCCTCCCCCATACCCTTGCTGACTCTGGCCCTCGTTGGTGGCCTTGCGCTTGTGCGCATTTTCCTCGTCCCTCAGACGGACGGTAATTTCAACCTTAGCAGCGGCATGATGCACTCCTGAATTTTAGGATGTCAGTCATGCCCCGCAAAACAACTTACCAACTCACATTAACATTCACTCATGGTATAGATTGATTCACAATAAGGTACTCTAATTACCTGCAAGGTGGTATACTCAGCTGGCCCCATCCCATAGCGGAGACGGTGGCTCTAAGTCCATTGTAGAACCGGTTCACCAACACTCGGTTCGAATACCCAAGGTCTGGTAACAGGTGGATAAGGCCGGTGAATGCGGTGTAGTAGTCATCAACCGACATCTTATCCCCCTGCCTCAGACTATCCAGCTCGAGGCGCTTGGCCTCCTGCACGTGTACCGGGTAGTACTTGGCTCGCAGTAGAGCCGTGTACTCCCTCCAACCAAATTCAGGATCAGCCATCCTGTCCTCCTTCACCAACTTCCACCAACTCTGCGCCGTACCCTTCAAGTAGTAGGCGGCAAGACGGACCTTAGCTTCAGCAGGTACTGCCAAGGTCTCGTAGGCGGTCTCCAGTTCGGAGATGTACGCCTCCAGCTTTCGAGGATCAGTCTCCCCATTGAATGATGGCGGTCTAAGATCAGCCAACGCCTTGACCCAATTGGTCTCTCGTGGCGGTGGTGGTGGTGGCTGAACTCCGGGCTGTTGCCCTTGCTGTATAGCAGCAACCAGATCGGGTACCAACTGGGCTACGGCGGCTGCAACTGCCTCAGCCATAGTCTGTGCCGTAGTATCATCGCCCTGGTTACCCAAATCTCCAGTACGCGCCCGCGGCCTCTCCCTCGTGGTCTACCTGCCATCTGAATTCATATGAACATCTCATTAGCATTATGCTTGCACACTTATCGGTCCAATGGTTATAACATCTTCCCGACAACCAGGTAATTCCACACTTAGTTAGTGGTTAACCTTCCAAATCTGTTCACTTAGGTATCTGTAGTTAGGTTTCCTAACTCGGTATATCCCTAAGCTCGGTATTCTAGTCATCAGAGCGATACTTCGCTCTGATACCACTTTTTGTAACACCCCTACAACGCCCCTAAACTACCGAAATCGCAGCGGAAATAACCAACCAAACAATAACTAAACGCTTTGGTGTTACAACGCCGTTAACCACCCACGTGGTTAACTAGGCAGAATAAATACAAGTGTATCGGTCTGATGATCAGACTCCCGAGCATAGTATCTAATCCATATATAAACATAACCAACCATACCGAGTATTTAATTTACAACACACCTAAAACCATAATCATCCACCACTGTATAACAACGGTATCAAAATGTAACGCCTCGGGAGCACAGGCGCATCCCGGGCTCAACAACCAACATATCCAAAAGTACATCACAACCTAGGACCTAGAGCCACTCTGCCTCTTCGATCCTCATCCTGCAATAAAAATATGGACCCCGAGGGGGTCAGCAACCTTTGCTGGTATGGCTAACGCGCAGCCCATCGGCTACCGGGATACGCGCAACCAATTGTCATAATAACATGGCATTCATTTTAGAACATCCAACATATATATATATACATATACCATAGCATAGCAAGGGAAATTGCATAGCATCATCTATCAATACACATACCATAAATTCGGTTCTCACAAGGAACCTTCCACCATAGTTAGTATACCATGTGAGCCTAGAGGTTTTTACCAACCCCATGTTAAGCTCGTTACCATCCTCGTTACCGTCCGGTTATATAGAACGGTTAACTTATACCAAAGGTGTGTCGGATATAGTAATCCCAAGCACACCGAAATAACATACGTATGCCCCTATGGCCCGACGTGAGTCAGTAACTAGCTTTGGATAAGCTAAGGGAAGGTAGAAACCAAATTGGAATACCACCTATACATACACCAAGAGAGCCGAACCGGATATGATATCGACCCCCATCCATCACACGCGTGGCCGGAACAACCGGACTCCTCACTCCCCCGTTAGCACTTGTTAGTGATCACACAATATTTGTTAAGTCACAAACAAGCAACATTTAGGTCTTGTTAGACAACCAAGGGAAGGAGTCACAACTTACAACATTTAATGTATAACAACTGTAAACTCTTTTCATGCCTTAATCTTATAAGGTCGTAACACACAGAAAAGCAAACAACATCCAAGCCGGTGTAAACCGGTAGCAACAGACTGCAAGAAAACCATACCTTGGTCCTTGCCTCGTTTCGTTTCCACCTTGAGAGAATCCTATACACATTAGTAATGTCGGTTAATTATTTATTTAACTTCACACTTACTAAGTATTCAACATGATTGTATGACATGTTTTAATGTCTATCTTACCCTAGGTTACCTTCATTATACACCCTAGGGTTAACTACATAAGTCACATTCTTTTCTGTTTTTTTTTTTACAAGTTTAGGTCCGACCGGACTTGCCGACCGGACTTGTCCATGTCCGGTCGATTCCAGAGAGTTTTTCCCCTTCGGAAATTTAGCCCGACCGGACTTGCCAAGTCCGGTCCTATGTCCGGTCGATTCCAGTAACTCAATCCGTACAGAAATACAAGCCCGACCGACCTTGCAAGTCCGGTCCCAAGGTCGGTCCATTCCAGAAGCCAATTCTCGCAGGGTAAACTGGGCCCGACCGAGCTTGCAAGTCCGGTCGCAAGTCCGGTCTGCCCCAAATCTTGTTTTCCTTTTTACATTCAACTCCAAACTTCACCCCATAAACTAGTACCCCTAACCTCATTTGGGCACTTCAAACACAACTTAAGACATCCTTAAACACTCATAAAACTCATTTTCTAATTCCTTAAGCCTTTACTTTATCTTCACAAAATTCCTAACACTTACAATGTTTTCTCCTAGTTTTTCAAGTGGTGTTTCATACCTAAGATAACTACTATCCCAAAAGCTTCCTCCTTATTTTAACATCATCTCCCAAGCATCATCTCTCACAACTAATTCCTTATATCCTTCTTGAAACTCTTTTCCTAGTGTACACTTCTCCTTATTTTACCAAAGTTTGCCTAGGTATTTACCTAAGTCCCAAAGTGACTTTGGTACTACTAAATCTCAAGATCATGCCTAAGTCCTTATTACACTCTAGAGTACTTCCTAGTACATCAAAATTCCTTTAAAAACATCATGAACTCCTTATTCATTTCCTACATTTTCTAACTCACCAAACCTTATGTAAACACTTAGAACTTCTTACTTCTACCTAAATTTTGACATGGTTCCCCTAGAACATTACTAAGCCTAAACACTTTGCTTTCTCCATTAAACACACAAGAACATCTAAATCACCAAGAACACTCTCATACACCACTTCACCAAATTCACTACATTACAATATAGTGCATAATTTAAATTGCATGGCACTTAGGCCCTTAAAATGCATGGCTCTTAGGCCCTTAAGGTGCTTAAATCATAAACACTGAATTTCCACAATATATATGCCTTTAACCTGCAAATACACTCAACACAACATATGCCCTTTACTAGTCTCTTGAGAACACTTTACTAAGTCATTCACCATTTGCTCTTTAGGTAGTTTTAATAAGCATTTATAAGCTCATTTCTCCTAAGGCATTAAACAACATTAAGTTAGTAGATTTACCTCTTTTTCCAAAACACTTCCTTCTTGATTCCTTAAAAAACCGTATGGTAATTTGATTCCTTGTCAAGTTCTAGACAATATACAAACACCATAATGAGTATTCAAGCTTTGAGCTTCATCTCATTGTAAACCCTAATTTTACATTGTTTCAAAAACATTAATGTAGTTGTTTTACCTTGATCTTTGAAGGGAGTTTGAATATATAACAAGAGAGGACTCCACCTAGTCCATGAAGAGTTGAAATGAAGCTAGAACAAAGTCACACAAAGAGCTATATCAATGTGTATTTTCGGTCAAGGTAAGAACATGGAGGGAACATGATTTTTCTTTGAGATTCCTTACCTAGAAGCAAAGGAGATCAACAATATGTCAAAAGACAAGCTCAAGCTCCTTCAATGGTGGAACACCTTGGCACCGAAATGGAGCTCTTGGAGTTTTGAGAAGATAGGAATGAAGAGCTTGATGAGAGGAAGAGATTGGTGGTGTTTGTTTTTGATTTGAACAAGTGAGCAAGATTTTACAAGAGGTCAAAGTGGGAGTTCTAATGGAGATAGTGGTATTACCGAGAGAGAGCAAAGAAGAGAGGTAGAAGATGGTGTTTGGAAACCGTGGGAATGAAGGAAAGAAATGAGAATGAGATAGAATTTGCTTTTAAGAGATATTTAGTAATAAAGTAAAAAGTAGTTATTACTTATCTTACTTACTTAATACATTAATAAGAGAGTGGTGAGTCACCACACTTAGGAAAACCGGCCCCCTATTAATATGAGGGTATTATAGTCTTTATTTGTCAATTTAATTACTTATACAACATATGTTACAAAATAGCTTATAAAAATCACTATTCACCTAAACAAGGCACTTAGAAGTGAAATTTTTGATTTCCATTAATATAGCCACCCAAATGTGATACTATATAGTACACATATATATTAAGAGTAATGATGGACATTTAGCCACTCAAAACTCATTTACAAGACAATTTTTCAAAAATGTGCTTTAAGACTTCTTAAAGCACATTTTGTGTTTTAACTTGTTTTCAAGCTTGGTTTTCTTTGGTAATTGGTTTAATATGTTCATTAGTATATAAATGAGGTCTTGGTAAGTCATTAGGTCTTACCCAAGCCTATTCCAAGCTTAGAGCACATTTTAGCTCTTATTGACTTTAAAGCACATTGTGTTTGCTTTTGTTTAATTTGTTTACTAGTGTTTTTAAGACTCTTTTTAGTCTTAATAAATCATGTTTTAATGTTTAACCAACATACCAAGGTTTGGGGTATTTCACTTGGCAACTTTTAAGCTGAACTACGTGAATTACCATTAGTAGAATGATGCCAAATCCAGCAATTTCCTCATTAATATCCACAACTGAGCTAAGGATCAAGGTGACATCAGTTAGGATAGAACATCTGATTAACTACTTCTCTGTTCCAACCCAATTCTCATTATGGTGATAAGGGTATCAAAACTGGTGTAAACTGTATTAGAGGGGGTGGGAGTAATAGTATTAATAGGCCTAAAAGAATATGACCGAGGAATCTAGGGGGGAAGACCAAATGAAGAGTTCTTGCCTGATCCTATTCTCCTTCTGCACCACTCTGAATAAGAGGGATGAAAGAGAGCAAAGAGGACCAATTGGACTTGCTTTGGATTTTTTAGCATCAGGACTGAACATAAGGGAAATATAAGCTTTTAAGGATTCTAGCTAGAAGAGAAATAGGATTAGAGAGATGTTCCAAATCTGTTTCTAAGTAATACTGTACAAAAAAACGTCTATTTCGGCGCCCCTATTCGGCGGTTGTAGATTTAAAAACCACCGAAATGGAGCCCGAGATGTATGCGGTCTGTAAGAAGGGGTCTATTCGGCGGTTCCTAGATGAACCGTCGAAAAAGGCCATATTTAATAATTAAAAAATATTTAAAAAAGAGACCTATTTCGGCGGTTCCTTACACGAAACCGCCGAAATAGGTGTTTCTATTTTCTTTGTCTTTTTTTAATTTAATCATCTATTTCGGCGGTTCTTTGTTAGGAACCGCCAAAATAGGTCTCTTTAATTTTTTTATTATTAAATATGGCCTATTCGGCGGTTTCTAACAAAGAACCGCCGAAATAGGTCGTTTTAATTAACCCCCAGCCCACCCCGACGCAATTACGGTTTCATTAACCTAAATAACCCATCTTCTCTCTGTTCTCAGCGGCGATTTGGTAACCCCGACGCTACCACCTCCTACTGCCGTCGCCCGCCCTCCTCCTCCTCCTCCGCCTTCGCTGGACGTCACGCCACCGGTGGTTGTGCGTCGGTGGTGTTGCCGCCCTCCTCCCGCCCAGCAAATAGACGCGCCACGGTGAGTAAAACCCTAACTTTCATTTTCGGTTTTGTTTAATTAATTGTTAATGTGTTGTTAAAATTGATAGATTGTTGTCACACTGTGATTGTGGATGCTGATATTTATTGTGTGTGTGAAATCTTTGCAATAATTTGGTTGTTAAACTAATAAATTTATGTATGCACACAAGGTGTTTGACGAAATGTCCGAGTGAATTTTTTTGCTGTTTTGGCCCTTCTTTAAGTACAGTTAGGTTAGCTTATTTGGGCTAGATTTATTATGCTTATATATATGAGGTGGAACAATGTTTGAGCATTATTTGTGCTTATAATTATAAGCTAATTATAAACATTGTAAGCAATATAGTTTGCGCCCTCAATTCATATTTATTTTGCGTCTGCGTTGCCTCTGTAGAGATTGGTATTGCTACACGCGTCTCGCACACCCGATTGAGAAGAGGGGCTGAAAACAATTCATTTAGGAACCGGTAAATTTTTTTTAATTTAACTCTTCATTCTCTTCACTCACTGTAAATTTGCAACCTAACTGCATATAAGGAACAAACACAAATACTGAGTTTCTCTTGTGTCTATACGTATTTGTGTCTCTACAGATAAATACTTAAGAAGCTTCTTTACCATTTCATGGTAGATTGAAAGCGGAGCGGAGAACAATTCATTTTCGAACCGGTAATATAATCTAACTTATCATTTTTCTCTTTTGTACTTTGTATTTGATTTCCACAAATTATTGGAATTTCGTTTGATGAATAAATTGGTATATATTAGTTTTGTTTATGATAGAAATTTGTGTTGTTGAATGATTGGTGAATGCTTAATAATAAGCATGGTTGTGTCTTTTTTTTTACTTTGTATTTGATTTCCACAAATTATTAAAATTTGGTTTGATGGATAAATTTGGTATTAGTTTGATTTGTGATGGAAATTTGTGTTGATGAATGGTTGGTGAATGCTTAATAATAAGCATGGGATAGGTAAAATTATGCAAAAGTCAAGCCGATTTTTTTTTTCAAAATCTCTTCGTAATTAATATTGTTTGATGTATGTGTATATGTCTAACAATATCTAAATTTTTTTAATCAGGTCTCACTACATTCAAGTCCGTGAGTCACCTCTCTTGTTTCCCGCCTTCTTCCATTACTGTTGCACTTTCCTCCTCTGTGCACAAGTAAGTAACTAAACCTTATTTTTGTTGATGCATTCCATATTTGTTGATGCATGCCATATAAGTGCTAGTACATAATTTAGCTTCTTCCCATATTTGTTGATGCATTTCTTTTGTAATTTATTTTTTGTTGCTTCCATGCATAGACATATCAGAAGTGGTATTGCTGCATCGATCTCTCGCACAGAAGCTTACCTCTCAGGCACCAGTCTCCCCTCTCCATAAATCCTTAAAAAACAAGTACGTATTATAACTCTCAATTCTGTTTTAATCTCTAAACGGTTTGAACTTATACAGTGTAGAATTGAAAATGTTGGTTTGATGATCTGAATTTGCAATGGGTTTTCAATTAGCTAGTAAAGAATTGATTATTTTAATTGTTGGTTGCTGCCATTGTTGGAATGTTGTGATTGTGATGACTTTGGTGAGTGCTGAATAATAAGCACAGGATGTGTACAATTATGCAAAGGTCATGTCGAATTTTTTGTAGAAAAAGTATTCGTAATATTGTTTTAAACACCGGTTTCTGTTTTAGAAGTGCAACAATTTGTTAAATTAAAATGCTAGTTTATTTTGTGTTTGCAACCTTAGAGTTAGGCTAGACTAATTGACAATCATCCCACTCATGCTCCATTAAGAAATAAACATGTGCAACTTAATACAGACCATATTCTACAAAGGCTCTAACTCACACCTTTGATCTGTTGCACATATAGTATGGAGCGTGACTGGATGTATGGTGATAGAGGGGAACATTTTGACAAAATGCTGAAAGAATTTTGCAAAGCTGCAGTGCAACACAAGGACAGGACAAAGGCGGCGAGAAAATTCCATGTCCTTGTGTTGATTGTGGTGTGGTTAGACATTATTCAAGCATCAACATCGTACAATTGCATGTGAAGACCCGTGGTTTCATGCCGCATTATACAAAATGGATTTTTCATGAAGAACCTGTTGAAGATAATGCTTCATCTTCCTACAGTCACGATCGGTGTAACTCAAGAACCGAGCAGACATTCGATAGTATTAACGAGTCAGAACTCCCAAGCGCTTCCGAAGTCAATGTTGACAGTGAGTCGACTTATCATGATGAGAAAATGGACGAGATGCTTAATAACGTGAGGATAATTTTGTCGAACGGTCGGATGAGTATCAAAGGTTGTTGGACGCATCCAAAATGGCATTGTATCCTACTTGCACTAAGTACACGAAATTGACAGCTATATTGAATTTGTTCAACCTGAAGGGAAGATATGGATTGAGTGACAAAGGTTTCACGGCATTCCTCGAGCTGATTCATGATATGCTACCGGATGAGAACGGGTCTCCCTACCACCACGTATGAGGAAAAGAATGGGTGTGTCCAATGGGAGTAGAGTACAAAAAAATTCACGCGTGTCCAAACAACTGTGTGTTGTACAGGGGTGAATACGAACATCTTGACAATTGCCCGAAATGTTCGTTGTCCCGGTATAAGCATAAAGATGGTGAGTACTCCTCCGTTCAGAAAAAGCCCCTCCAGCAAAACTAGTTTGGTATTTGCCGATTATACCCAGATTCAAACGGTTGTTTGCGAATCCGAAAGATGCAAAGAACTTACGATGGCATGCGGAGGGTAGAAAGAGTGATGAGAAACTAACACATCCAGCAGATGGGCCTCAGTGGAGAAACATCAATAGATGGTACAAAGAACATTTCGGACATGATGATAGGAATCTGAGGCTTGGGTATGTACTGATGGAATGAACCCGTATAGCACATTGAGTAGTCAACACAGTACATGGCCTGTTCTGCTAGTGATCTAGAATTTGCCCTCATGGTTGTGTATGAAACGAAAGTACATCATGTTATCTATCCTGATATCTGGTCCCAAGCAGCCAGGTAATAGCATTGATGTGTACCTTGCCCCTCTGATCGACGATCTGAAGCTATTGTGGAATGAGGGGACCGTGGTATATGATGCTTATGCAAAGAGAGAATTTCACGCTCAAGGCTTTGTTGTTCTGTACCGTCAATGACTTCCCTGCGTATGGGAACTTGTCCGGTTACACGGTTAAAGGAACATTTGCATGTCCCATATGCGAGGAAGACACTTGTTCGGACCATTTAAAACATTGTGGGAAGAATGTTTATATGTGTCATCGACGTCTCTCCCCGAAGATCACCCTTATCGAGTAACGAAGAGAAAGTTGTTCAATGGTCAAGCCGAAACTCGTGGGGCCCGTCTACCTCTGAGCTCTGAGGAAGTGTACGAAAAGGTTAAGGACATTGCAAATGTATTTGGAAACACATCAAAACCGGCGAAAAACATTTGGAAAAAGTGTTCTATCTTTTGGGAACTACCTTATTGGCGTCATCTTTCTGTGAGACACTGCTTAGACATCATGCACATTGTGAAGAACGTTGGTGAGGTAGTGAGTGGGACTTTACTCAATATACCCGGCAAACAAAAGACGGATTGAAAATCAGAAAGGACATGCAAACCATGGGTATACGAAAGGAGTTACACCCACAAGAGAACGGGAAACGAATATACCAACCTTCTGCATGCTACACGCTCTCAAAGGCTGAAAAGATTAGTTTCTGCAAATGTCTGCACTCGGTAAAAGTACCGTCTGGGTACTCTTCAAACTGGAAGACATTGTATCGATGAAGGATTTAAAACTTTTAGGCATGAAATCTCACGATGGGAGGTTTACGAGGGCATCACCGAAGAGCAATGGGTACAATTTGTTGAGCCACGTCACACACCGGAGTTCCAGGTGCACTTTATTGTCACACATACATAAATTAATCTTAATTTCTTATTTTTTTTGTTCAATTTCACTAAACATGATCCCATTAATTTATTGGGCTCTCCGTGCGTAACAACAAGCAAATGCTAAGAAGAATATGTACCCTCACCACTTAGGTGGAAAAAGTATTGCTCAAAGGGTACCAGAATGGGAGCAAAAGGGATATCTGCCCACGGATGGCTCATTGGATGCCAATGGCAGAAGAATGAAAGTGTGGGAGTTAAGCCATATCCCTAAGAACTCTACTCCCGAAAATCCTCAATACGATGAAGCCACGAGAGTAGTTCTTGCTCAAATGGTAAGTGATATCATTTCATTTTTAGTCAAACTATTCATTTCATTTGTATATGAACTTATGTTAAACTAATAACTGTATTTGTGTGTTGTTTTAGGGTGAATTAAGCTCTCAGCTCACCCAGGGCAGCTGGACCTCACAGAGGAATGATGATCCTCTTACACGCGCTATTGGTAAGAAGGATCATCCAGGTCGTGCCATTGGGTTTGGTGGGCACGTTGGTATCCGCCAGGCATTTGGCGTACCCGGGTCCAGAATCAGCCAGGGAAAGACGATTAGCTACGAGGAGCACCTGAGAGCGTTGGATGAGATGGAGCAGAGGATTACTCAGAGCGTCAATGAGAGGATCGCTCAGGCTATGTCAAGGCTTCAGCTACAGCAGCATGACAGCCAAGAGGTTTCTCGACCACCAATTGAGTCACCCATTCAGCAGCAGAGTGCACCGGTAGTGAGAGTAGTGTCCACTCGGCTGATCCGTTTCCCTATGCATCTCTAAAGGTTAGACTAACATTTCAATTGAGTACATGCCGATTAAGTTTTCACTTGATCACTAATATCATCATAGAGGAATTCTCAATTTTATCTAAACAAGTTCCACATAACACTCAGGCACCCACTGAGTGCCATCTGTTTTTACAAATTGGAGTAAAAGAGGTCATGGTGGCATGGGGAAAACTTTTCCCCTCTCTCCAAGTGATATTGTGCACGGTGAACCACTCCGACATTACCATGCACGAGTGCTTGTGGACGAATTTGTTGCAGAGCATGCTGACGTCGGTTTACCGGTGCCGATCAAACAAAGACCTACCTTGCGTATCCGCACAAACTGCGACAATGCAGTGCCTGTACGATTGGTCAGACTCCCTGGGCAGGTATTTACTCTTAAAACCGTTGCTATAAAACTATTGGTGTACCACCTTGCATCCATATACTTAATTAGACTAATATCATAGGATATGAGCCGACCGAAGACTGATAAGGGCAAAAGAAAAAGAATTACTGCAACCTGTGCAATCAAAAGATCCACCAATTTCGTGCTTAGACCTGCTTTGGTGGAGAAAAGAATATTGGCCGGCTTGTCGACTAATATGCAGATTCTGCATTCATCGTTTGTTGCTGCTAACCCCTGATTGTGATTCCCTCACTGTGAAGATCCCGAGCGGATATTTCACTATATAGTTCAGGAGAAGATATACATCAATTTGGATGTATATGTCCGACTTCGAGGAGTGCTTCAGGAGGATTGGTTGAATGTGTCGATTCACAAGTCAGCCCCGCCATGTGAGTGACTTCTACCTTTTATATTTGAATTCATTGATGGTGATGATTAGATGTTTGAATAAAGTTAATGACTAATGATATTGCCTCATAGGTGGGCATAATAAGGCGATCAATGTCTATGAAGATCACAGATTCGGATTCCTGTGTCCTGCTATGTGGAGTGAAGTCCAGATGACAATGATATGGAAGGCCTTATGCAATATGACAATGCCCTCTTTGATGTTCTAACAAGTCATTTATTATGCTGCCATATCATTCAGGGTATGATATTTGACTATTTTCTCTTAGTATTTATCTAAACATATAGTTTGTTGGTTAGTTGCTCAATGATTTCAAAACACATTGTGTAATTTGTGGACGTCGACATTGGTCATTGCTTGTGCTGTGATGTTGAAGCATCCACGAATCTTGCAATTTGACTCACTTGGTACGAGTGCCAAGAGACCGAAGATCTCCACCGCAATACTGGGGTAATTAGTTTGTTATCGTAAATGTAACACCCCATCCAACAACAAACACATAACAACATTCTGCATCGGAAAATATACTACTTCACATTACTTAACTCGTTGGTGTTACACAACGCCGTTACCACCCATGTGGCTAACAAGGCTATTACATAAACATTGTACCGGTCTGATGGACTAGATTTCCCGAGCGGATACACATTATTATCCTTTCCATTAACCATAAAACATACACATACCTTCCAACTGTACCGAGTATTCACAAACTGATGCCGATAACAATTTCGGTCTTACTACACCTACTGTATATATACAACTTAAATGATTATCCATGTACAACGACTACCCCGTCCTACTCTCGAACGGCTTCCAGCTCTTTGTACCTGAAATAGGAAAAGAAGAGAAAGGATGGCCCCCAAGGGGCTCAGCACCTTTGCTGGTATGGTAATCCCGCAGCCCGCATGCTACCAGGCCACGCACAACTAATTGTTGTCTTAACATGCGTTTGATTATATTTAAATCATGCATGTAACTTAACACACAACACGAATCATTCCGCGCTCAATGTGCTCGACAAACATTTAACATATCCATACTTGATAGGTCACTCATGGTATTCATACCCCTAGAGTGTTACTCCTCTAATGGAGCTACCTTTCCTTAATAGACGACAACTACCCATTAACCAGTTATCCTTAAACGCCTCTTATCACAAACTGGGATTCGTTCCACGATCCACATAATCCACATTTTGCAACATATAACATTCATCACATAACAACACTAGCAACACTTTTCACGTTTCAACGTGCACATAATAACATCGATCGCAATAGATATTGCATCATAACACAATACATATATAACGGGTACGGTTCCCCTTATGAATCGGCCCTAACATAGTCAGTTCACTTGCAGCCTAGAGAATGTTGCTAGTCTCATGATAGGCCCATTACATAACTCGTTACCGTCTCGTTAAATGAACGGATAACTTAACATAAGGTGTCTCGATATAGTGATCCAAGCACACCGGACAAACATAACATAGTATGCCCCTGTGGCCCGACGTGAGTCCGTAAAATATCCATGGTTAAGCTAAAGGGAAGGTTGGAAACCAATTGGAAAACACCATAACATACAGAGAGGATCGAACCTGATATGACAACGACCCCATACTCACACGCGTGGCCGGACAGACCGGACTCCTCACTTCCCCCGTTAGCACTTGTTAGAAGTTCATCATTGACCTTAATTAAACAACATCACACATTGGGTTAAGTCTTGTTAGACACACCCACAAGGGAAGGGAGAGTCATACATTACACACAAACATCACACCACAACATCACATAACTACTCACGCATAGCCGTGTTAGAACGTTCCTAGGTCGGAAACGTTATCACCGGATACCGTTCTCTTACGTTTACCTAATAGTGGTTAACTAGCCCTTCAAGCGCATTCGAGGTTACCGGTATCGGCACGTAAACATACAACAACAGTACGACTGTAAACTCGTTTCATGATTTATCTTATAACGTGGCAAACACACAGAAAAACACATTGGCATACAAGCCGGTGTAATCCGGTAGGACACAGGTTGCAAGAAAACCATACATGTCACCGGTCCCACTTTCCACGTCCACTTATGTTCCTCGAGCAATTCTCGAACAACTGATAACATTACATGTACTTTTATTAACATCGGGGTAGCATGATTATTTAATGTCTAATGCTTATAACTTCTCCCCGTTAACTTAGTTACGTAACTTTACATTTTAACTTGTTTTACTCTTACATTTTGATACAACTTTTCCTCACCAAATTGTCATTATAACTCACTTAACATGTCCTTAACAATCTTATAACATCACTACTTAATAATCCCCTCATTACATTTCATTTTATAGCCTTAAACATTTAAATCATCTTACTTAACTTAATCTCTTAAGTCCTTCTATAATTATTTTTCTAATCATCAATACTCTCTTAATGGCATACCACTAATACCACTTACACATTCTTCAACATTTAATAATTTTTTTTTTACAAAGGCCGACCGACCCACCGACCGACCCACCCCCTGGGTAGGTCGGCTGCAGAGAGCATCCAAGTTCACAGTTTTCAGCCCGACCGACCCAGACTGGGGTCGGTCCCCATGTAGGTCGGCTGCAGAAACTTCCCATACATTGTCAAACTTTCTCCAAATTTTTCCTCAAGCCTCCTAATGTGGTTCTAACATCATTTGGCACATCAAACACACCTTTAGCCATGTACTAAACTCTTTAAATCACACACACCAAAACCATCTTATCATTCACAAATTCCTTACAAAATTCCTAGCACTTTGAATGTTTTTCTCCTTAAGATTTCTAGTGGTATTTCACCTATAATGACCACTATACCAAGGTGTTCCTCCTCTACACCTTAACATCATCTCTCAACTTCTTTTTCTTACTAACTAAATCTCCTTTTCACATCTTACCTAAACATCATTTCCTCCTTGTACATCAACATTCCTAAACCTTAAACAAACTTCTCCAAGACTTTAATACATCCTCAAAAACACATATTGAATTCCTAGAACTTCCAAGATAATACCTAAATCCTTGTATCACTCTAAATCACCTTAATACATGTTTCTTCTCCCTAGTAAAACACTTGTTCACCTTTAACACTCCTAGTTCACACAAAACTCATTTAAAACACTTAGATCCTTATACATTTTCCAATTTTTGCCATAGCTTCTCTTGTATATCCTCACATCCAAACACTTAGGTTTTTACCTTATTTCATTCAAGACACCTAAAATCCATCAGAACTTCCTCACACACAAAACTTCACCAAATTTACACTACATCACATATAGTGCATAAACTTAAATTGCTTGGCACTTAGGCCCTTAAATAACATGGCTCTTAGGCCCTTAAATAACATAAACCTTAAACACTGAATTTCCACATAAATAATGCCTTTGACCTGCAATTACAATACACAACACATATGCCCTTTAATAGTTTCATTGAGAGCATTTTACTAGGTCATTCACCATTGGATCCTTAGGTATTTTATTAAGCAAATCAAGCTCATTTTTCCTAAGGCATTTAAACTACATTGAGATATTTGTTTTACCTCTTTTCCTCACAAACTTCTTTTCTTGTTTCCTTGTACCGAAAATCAGCAAGGAGTTTGATCACTTGTCAACTTTCTATTCAATATACATATAAGGTAATGAGCTTAAGAATTCACACTTAAACTCATATTACAAACCCTAGTTTAACATAAGTGTTTTAATACACTAAATGATGTTTACCTTTGGAATTTGAGAGGGAAACTTGAATAAGTAACAAGAGAGGTCTCACCAAGCCCTTGAATGGTTGGAATGAAGCTAGAACAAGGCAAGATGAAGGCACCATAAGTGGTGATTTTCGGCCACACACTAAAACAAGAGGAAACATTGATTTTTCTTTGACTTTCCTTACCTTGAAGCAAAGGAGAACACAATATGTGAAAAGATGAGCTCAAGCTCCATCAACGTGAATCTCCTTGGCACCGAATTGAGGCTTTTGAAGATTTGAAAAGATAGAAGTGTAGAGCTTGCTCCAACTAGAAGAATGGCGGTCGTGAAATTGAATTTGGACCATGGAGCTAGGAGTTACAAGCATTCAAAGATGGAGTTCTTGTGTGGAACTAGCAAATCATAAATGGAAGGGAGGAAGGAGCTTGAAGACGTGAGAAATAAAGGAGGAAGGAGAAATGAAGATAGGTTTGCTTTTGGAAGATATTTATGTTATAAAGTAACTTTTCTTTTACTTTACTTACTTTTCCTTCCTTTCCTTATTTGATTTCTTTTACATGTTGGTGACTCACCATGATAAAACCGGCCCCCATCTATACCTAGGGGTATAATAGTCTTTGTTGACCCATTTAATTACAAACAACATATGTTACAAACTAGCTTATTAAAGTTACTATTCACTAAACCAGGGCACATAGATGTGAAATTTTTGATTTCCCATTGATATAGACTTCCAAATGTGATACTATAGTACACATGTTAATTAAAGAGTAATGATGGACATTTAGCCACTCAAAACTCATTTACAAGACAATTTTTCAAAATGTGCTTTAAGACTCCTTAAAGCACATTTTGTGTTTTAACTTGTTTTCAAGCTTGGTTTTCTTTGGTAATTGATTTAATATGCTCATTAACATATTTATAAGGTATAGGTATGACCTTTAGGTCTTATACAAATTTATCCTAAGTTTAGAGCACATTTTTGCTCTTATTGACTTTAAGGTATATTCTTGTGTTCTGTTTGGTTTAATTGTCTACCAAGGTTTCCTAAGGACTTAATTTGCCTTATTAAATCATAATTGAATATTATTAAATCTTGGTAGGCTCTTTGGGTCCTAACCAAGTTCACTCATAGCTTAGAGCATGTTTTTGCTCAAACTGTATCTTAGTGCTTTATTGCATTTTACTATGGTTTAAAATTGTTCACCGATGTTTCTAAGGCACTTTTTAGCCTTTACATACCATAGTTTAAATGTTTAAAAACATATCAAGTTTGGGGTATTTCATCTACCCCCCTTAAAAGAACTTCGTCCTCGAAGTTCACACTTCCCACACATCATTAGATTAGAACACAGGAATCACTTGGAAATAAACTTCCATAACCAAACATATTTTACATCACACCCTCGGACTTAATGGTCCGGGTACACATTCACATCCATACATAACATAACATATTCACATGATAACCTTGGACTCAATGGTCCGGGTATTAACAACATTTACACACACATAACAACCCTTAGACTCTCTGGTCTTGGGTAACATAACAACATTTAGACTCATAAGTCTTGATAACATAACAGCCTTTAGACACATAGGTCTATGTAACACAACACATTTAGACTCGTAGGTCTTAATAGCATACACTTTAGGAACTCAAGGTCAAAATAATATTTATTACACATACCACACAACATGTCATAGTGTATAACAATCAAAAATATCCTTTTATATACACTGTGATCCCGCAGAACCCGGTCGCGATGGACACCTTCCGTCCCCGTTCCTTTGGAGATCAAAACAATCACTTAAATTTAAAATTTTTCCTTGTGAGGTTAAGTAAGATAACTTTAATTATGTAAAGTATCTGTCGACGTTTTTATAAATACCAATTCAAAATCCTTTTTGAAAACACATACAACTCCAAGTCCAACTTATGCTCTTTGCTTCTTTTCTTAGCGTGGTTATTTGTGACCACTTATAGGGAGCTTCAAGAATTATCCAACCCTGATGTGATCAGCATCGGTGTTGAACTATCCTTCCACCCCATTTTGTGTTCGGCTTCCCTTGATCTCATGAAAATCAAGTTTCACCTCCCACTTCAATTTCAAGCATCAGGTAAATCACTCATTTCCAATTTTCTATCTTTTTAATCATTCTAATCATGATCATACATCTCTAAGGGATAAAACTTCGTCTATCAGTTTTTCCATTCACTTTAATGTTGTTACCTAGGGAATCTTATTCTCACTAGGTTCTATGTCGGTGTCATACCCTTTCATGAATCACTATATAGTATATATACACATACATTTTATCAAAATACCACACACAGTTTCACATTTATACACTATCGGGGTTTTTGTTCCCCGAGAGTTTCTCTACTCCCCCACTTGTACCATCACACACAACTGTTAAAAATCAACACACTTATCACAATGGTATTCGCATCTTCTGTGCGCAATTACCACAATTAACCATGAATGAATGTGTATGTTTACGTAACACACGCACCAATCATCAAAACAATTATTTTGTGCTATGCACAATATAAGTCACATACACTACGTACACTTGTACGGTAATACACACTAAGTGGTTTTGCGCTCTACCCCCTTAAAAGGGATTACACCCACGTAATCAATCACTAAACATTGGCTTAAAATGTTCTGCCATCGTGAAGTGTTTTAACTTCCACGCGGTCTATTATACAATGGATTCTGATTAGAGGATCTTAACCATATTAGCGGTTTAGTCCCTAACCAAGAATTCTCATTGGAGTTTGCTTAAACTCTTAACTAGTTTCGGTTCTGGGCCTGTGAGGCTTCTAGGCATTAATAATTAGCCATTCACTCATGTTCACCATGCACATTCAACACTTGAATTACTGGTTCACTAGCGTCTGCTGCGCAACTCTGACAACTGTAGGGCATAGTTAGCACCCATTCATTGTTCTCACCATATTGTACATCTCCCATATATCACCTTTATCTTGGTAATAATGTTTCCCAACCGACGCGGATATCTCTTACCCGTGAGCGAATTCGGTGAGTGATAACTTTCTATCCACTTCCATAATAATTGACTGTATATACTGTTACATATTTCACAATGATTGACTTGATTCTTCCGACTTACTGTCGGTTGAGATTGAACTACCATCTAATGTGTAGTGCTCTCTTGGTTATTTCCACACTTGAGGTATATTCCATACCGATATTTGGTATTTAGTGCTGCTGTAGTCACTTACTGTTAATCATGTCTTCACATTTGGTTTTGTACATGTATTCTTTCATTGGTGCGGCCTTGCATCTCCTATGCATCGGCCATTATGACATTATTCCTCACAATTAACATGTTTCCAATTCCTAGCTATCCCACTCGATCGTTACTGTGCAAGTGCAATACCAAAACACTCAGTCATACAGAGTGCAGAGGCGTAAACTCTTGACAGTAAATCCCTTATGCGATTCGCCATGGAATTCACACTGAGTTCCTCATCACATAGTACCTACCATTGGCTTATTGCCCAGTCCGTTTAACATCGCTTACCTTGCATCTCCACTTAGTTTAACTCATAACTGGTCTTATCTGCCACATTATTATTCAACAACACTTATACAACGGTCGCTTACTGCGCACCGTGCTTATTGTATAACATAACACTAACTTACATGGTATTTACTGTCACATTAACTTCACACACATATACTTACATATTCACACTATGGTTCGTCATTCATTTGGATGACTACCGAATGCTCTTTGAGCATTGATCATTCGAGTCTCAAACCGACGTTATTTAGCTCGGTGCTTCACTTTATACACACATACTACTAAACTAACTGCTCTCAAATAATAATAATATGTCCATCCTTAACGTATTTCTTGAGCTTGGTACACATAACTACCGCTCCTGCTGTCTCACAATATTGAGAGGTATCCCCACTCTTTATGCAGTGGTTCGTTCTCCACTCTATTCACTTATACAACATAAACTTCTGCAATCACTCTAATTTTCATAACACATTTTATTTGTGGCCTATAAGCCTTATTGCTTCGAGCTCTGTCCATTGTGGACTACGCATACACATTTACTTTCCTGTACAACATTACATGGTTTGGATATCATTTTGAGCTCCATGACAAGGTCGTTGCATTCCGTTTCCTTTCATGAGATGCCCCTTAGGATTGTCAGTCCGTCTCCTGACAACTTATGTCTAAACTGGGTGTTCGTTTTAACTCTTGTGTTTCTGTCATGTCATTTCATACAATTATCGTTGATGTGAACCCCTTCAAGGATTGCTCCGCTCCTAGGTGTTGCTAAGTTATGCCATTACATCTGGTTCGCACTTATTGGTATATTCAGTTAGCCACGCCATTTGAGTTCTCAACTGGCTTATTATCTTCTCTGTGAAGATCAACATTCCCTGGTAGTGTAGGTACTCATTCAGGGAGTTTCATCCCATTCATTGCACATTAATGTGTCCACATTAGGCATCTGCCTTGCCATGCACAGGCTGGGTCTGCGTTCCAGCTATCATGTTTATCCCTGAGGATCCTTAAGACATATACGATGTCTTTACATTACAGTTGGTGCACTTCGCACTCCCTGACTTTTAAACACTTCCTTGAAATGAATTCACTAATTCCTTTAGTCTCGTTAACTTAACTGAGTTCCTTTACTTTAACCATTCTTGGTAATCGGTTGCTCTTGTTTGACTTATGCTGCAGACCGTAGTACGAAGTCGACTACTTCCCGTGTTTCGGACTCTACTCGTATACATATGTGGGGTACCATACTGATACATTGCTACTTACCAACTAACCCATAAGTAGGTCTGTCAGGCCCACAAGCTCCTATCGGAGTGCGGTCGTCCCACAATTCGGTTGGTACACTCGTAGCGTCCGTCACACGCCTAGGTGAAGTATTCTGTTGTCAACTCCCTTATATTGTCCCGTGACAATATTCATTCTTTGCTTCCCGAACTTAATCGAGGGAAAGTTTATCCACTGTTGTATCTTTATCAACTGCCCTTGGTTTTACTGGTTTGGTTTAGAAGAAGGTTAGAAATAAGTATTGGTTTGAAAGAAAAGAGTTTGAAATAAATCTGAGTTTGAAAGAAAATTTTCATGGTTACACAACATCTTCTTACCTTAACCAAGTCTAGCTTCTTGCTGACTGGTGCACTCACAATTACAGAGGTTAGGCTAACAGGCCCTTCCACTGTTATGACGATCTCACCTAACTTCATGGTACTTACTAAGTACTACTTTGTAGTTGTTATAAATTTCCCGAACAGCCCTGTTTTAGCAGCACTTGCTATGGCAAGTGCGCCATGCTAACTGGCTATCGGTTTAACACATATACCGGTTGTGGTATTGTTTTTACCCTCACTGTCATCAGTGGCCTTGTTGGCCCTCACTGATCTTACTGCCTTGATAATAACTCCTCTAGGTGACTTCTCACTGTCTTCACATGACAATCATCAACTAGGGTTTTCCCATTCTGGGAGACCCCCTTTTCTTTTGTATTGTTTCCTCTTCGTAGCCCGTTCCACGTATTTGTCGTGGTTACTGAGACTTGTCTCTTGTTTGGGCACTACGTTGTAGTTCCTTTGTCGGTTGGTATACCGTTGGTGTATCATTTGACAACTGTGGTTCCGTAGACACTCGTCTCGGTTTCATTAATCCACTTCTTGCCTGTTGCACGGTTGGTGCGTTGCTAGCTGGTTATCCTCGACTGCTCGGCATGTCGACCCAGGTTGCCGGAATTCTATTCTTCTATACACAAGATTCTTCATTCTTCGCTATTAAATGCGGTTAACATTGTTCAGATGGAAACCGTCTCCGGGATTCCCAGTTTTCGGGGTGTACCGTATGACAGGTTCTCCCGTACTCTAAAGGTATTTAATAACTGCCAGATCGGGTATTCCCGAGTAAGAGAGGACTTCCATCTCTCTGGCATTGTTTCCCAAGTTATAAAACGGGATTGTGGAGGGCGGGTAGGATATTGTAGGTTTCCAGTACACACTGGTTACTCCTAACTAACGTATCTCTCACGCTATCACTCAACCCTTAACCCAAAGTACTAAATCCTAACTCGGTACTTCCTAAGCTCGGTAATTCAGTCATCAGAGTGATACTTCGCTCTGATACCACTTTTTGTAACACCCCATCCAACAACAAACACATAACAACATTCTGCAGCGGAAAATATACTACTTCACATTACTTAACTCGTTGGTGTTACACGCCGTTAACCACCCACGTGGCTAACAAGGCTATTACATAAACATTGTACCGGTCTGATGGACTAGATTCCCGAGCGGCTACACATTATTATCCTTTCCATTAACCATAAAACATACACATACCTTCCAACTGTACCGAGTATTCACAAACTGATGCCGATAACAATTTCGGTCTTACTACACACCTACTGTATATATACAACTTAAATGATTATCCATGTACAACGACTACCCCGTCCTACTCTCGAACGGCTTCCAGCTCTTTGTACCTGAAATAGGAAAAGAAGAGAAAGGGTGGCCCCCAAGGGGCTCAGCACCTTTGCTGGTATGGTAATCCCGCAGCCCGTATGCTACCGGGCACGCACAACTAATTGTCGTCTTAACATGCGGTTGATTATATTTAAATCATGCATGTAACTTAACACACAACACGAATCATTCCGCCTTAATGGGCTCGACAAACAGTTAACATATCCATACTTGATAGGTCACTCATGGTATTCATTACCCCTAGAGTGTTACTCCTCTAATGGAGCTACTTCCTTAATAGACGACAACTACCCATTAACCAGGTTATCCTTAAACGCCTCTTATCACAAACTGGGATTCGTTTCCACGATCCCATAATCCACATTTTGCAACATATAACATTCATCACATAACAACACATAGCAACACTTTTCACGTTTCAACGTGCACATAATACATCGATAGCAATAGATATTGCATCATAACAACAATACATAATATAACGGGTACGGTTCCCCTTATGAATCGGCCTAACATAGTCAGTTCATTTGCAGCCTAGAGAATGTTGCTAGTCTCATGATAGGCCCTTACATAACTCGTTACCGTCTCGTTAAATGAACGGATAACTTAACATAAGGTGTCTCGGATATAGTGATCCAAGCACACCGGACAAACATAACATAGTATGCCCCTGTGGCCCGACGTGAGTCAGTAAAATATCCTTGGTTAAGCTAAAGGGAAGGTTGGAAACCAAATTGGAAACAACCATAACATATAGAGAGGATCGAACCTGATATGACAACGACCCCCATACTCACACGCGTGGCCGGAACAGACCGGACTCCTCACTTCCCCCCCGTTAGCACTTGTTAGAAGTTCATCATTGAACTTAATTAAACAATCACAACATTAGGTTAAGTCTTGTTAGACACACACACAAGGGAAGGGAGAGTCATACATTCACACACAAACATCACACACAAACATCACATAACTAACTCACGCATAGCCGTGGTTAGAACGTTCCTTAGGTCGGAAACGTTATCACCGGATACCGTTCTCTTACGTTTACCTAATAGTGGTTAACTAGCCCTTCAAGCGCATTCGAGGTTACCGGTATCGGCACGTAACATACAACAACAGTAACGACTGTAAACTCGTTTCATGATTTATCTTATAACGTGGCAACACACAGAAAAACACGTTGGCATACAAGCCGGTGTAATCCGTAGGACACAGGTTGCAAGAAAACCATACATGTCACCGGAGTCCACTTTACCACGTCCACTTATGTTCCTCGAGCAATTCTCGAACAACTGATAACATTACATGTACTTTTATTAACATCGGGGTAGCATGATTATTTAATGTCTAATGCTTATAACTTCTTCCCGTTAACTTAGTCACGTAACTTTACATTTTAACTTGTTTTACTTTTACATTTTGATACAACTTTTCCCCCTCACCAAATTGTCATTATAACTCACTTAACATGTCCTTAACAATCTTATAACATCACTACTTAATAATCCCCCATTACATTTCATTTTATAGCCTTAAACATTTAAATCATCTTACTTAACTTAATCTCTTAAGTCCTTTTATAATTATTTTTCTAATCATCAATACTCTCTTAATGGCATACCACTAATACCACTTAACATTCTTAACATTTAATAATTTTTTTTTTACAAAGGCCGACCGACCCACCGACCGACCCCCACCCCCTGGGTAGGTCGGCTGCAAAGAGCATCCAAGTTCACAGTTTCAGCCCGACCGACCCAGACTGGGGTCGGTCCCCTAGGTAGGTCGGCTGCAGAAACTTCCCATACATTGTCAAACTTTCTCCAAATTTTTCCTCAAGCCTCCTAATGTGTTCTAACATCATTTGGCACATCAAACACACCTTTAGCCATGTACTAAACTCTTTAAATCACACACCAAAACCATCTTATCATTCACAAATTCCTTACAAAATTCCTAGCACTTGGAATGTTTTCTCCTTAAGATTTCTAGGTGGTATTTCACCTATAATGACCACTATACCAAGGTGTTTCCTCTACACCTTAACATCATCTCTCAACTTCTTTTCTTACTAACTAAATCTCCTTTTCACATCTTACCTAAACATCATTTCCTCCTTGTACATCAACATTCCTAAACTTAAACAAACTTCTCCAAGACTTTAATACATCCTCAAAAACACATATTGAATTCCTAGAACTTCCAAGATAATACCTAAATCCTTGTATCACTCTAAATCACCTTAATACATGTTTCTTCCCGTAAAACACTTGTTCACCCTTTACACTTCCTAGTTCACCAAAACTCATTTAAAACACTTAGAACTCCTTATACATTTTCCAAATTTTGCCATAGCTTCTCTTGTATATCTCTCACATCCAAACACTTAGGTTTTTACCTTATTTCATTCAAGAACACCTAAAATCCATCAAGAACTTCCTCACACACAAAACTTCACCAATTTACCTACACACATACAAATAGTGCATAAACTTAAATTGCTTGGCACTTAGGCCCTTAAATAACATGGCTCTTAGGCCTTAAATAACATAAACCTTAAACACTGAATTTCCACATAAATAATGCCTTTGACCTGCAATTACATCACAACACATATGCCCCTTTATAGTTTCATTGAGAGCATTTTACTAGGTCATTCACCATTGGATCCTTAGGTATTTTATTAAGCAAATCAAGCTCATTTTTCCTAAGGCATTTAAACTACATTGAGATAGTTTGTTTACCTCTTTTCCTCACAAACTTCTTTCTTGTTTCCTTGTACCGAAAATCAGCAAGGAGTTTGATCACTTGTCAACTTCTATTCAATATACATATAAGGGTAATGAGCTTAAGATTCATTCACACTTAAACTCATATACAAACCCTAGTTTAACATATGTTTTAATACACTAAAATGATTGTTTACCTTTGGAATTTGAGAGGGAAACTTGAATAAGTACAAGAGATCTCCACCAAGCCCTTGAATGGTTGGAATGAAGCTAGAACAAGGCAAGATGAAGGCACCATAAGTGGTGATTTTCGGCCACACACTAAAACAAGAGGAAACATTGATTTTCTTTGACTTTCCTTACCTTGAAGCAAAGGAGAACAACAATATGTGAAAAGATGAGCTCAAGCTCCATCAACGGTGAATCTCCTTGGCACCGAAATGAGGCTTTTGAAGATTTGAAAAGATAGAAGTGTAGAGCTTGCTCCAACTAGAAGAATGGCGGTCTTGAAATTGAATTTGGACCATGGAGCTAGGAGTTACAAGCATTCAAAGATGGAGTTCTTGTGTGGAACTATAGCAAATCGTAAATGGAAGGGAGGAAGGGAGCTTGAAGACGTGAGAAATAAAGGAGGAAGGGAGAAATGAAGATAGGTTTTGCTTTTGGAAGATATTTATGTTATAAAGTAACTTTCTTCTTTTACTTACTTTTCCTTCCTTTCCTTATTTGATTTCTTTTACATGTTGGTGACTCACCATGATAAAAACCGGCCCCCATCTCTACCTAGGGGTATATAGTCTTTGTTGACCCATTTAATTACTTATAACAACATATGTTACAAACTAGCTTATTAAGTTACTATTCACTAAAAACAAGGCACATAGATGTGAAATTTTTGATTTCCCATTGATATAGACTTCCAAATGTGATACTATATAGTACACATGTTAATTAAAGAGTAATGATGGACATTTAGCCACTCAAAACTCATTTACAAGACAATTTTTTCAAATGTGCTTTAAGACTCCTTAAAGCACATTTTGTGTTTTAACTTGTTTTCAAGCTTGGTTTTCTTTGGTAATTGATTTAATATGCTCATTAACATATTTATAAGGTATAGGTATGACCTTTAGGTCTTATACAAATTTATCCTAAGTTTAGAGCACATTTTTGCTCTTATTGACTTTAAGGTATATTCTTGTGTTCTGTTTGGTTTAATTGTCTACCAAGGTTTCCTAAGGACTTAATTTGCCTTATTAAATCATAATTGAATATTATAAATCTTGGTAGGCTCTTTGGGTCCTAACCAAGTTCACTCATAGCTTAGAGCATGTTTTTGCTCAAACTGTATCTTAGTGCTTTATTGCATTTTACTATGGTTGAATTTAAATTGTTCACCGATGTTTCTAAGGCACTTTTTAGCCTTTACATACCATAGTTTAAATGTTTAAAAACATATCAAGGTTTGGGGTATTTCAATCTACCCCCTTAAAAGAACTTCGTCCTCGAAGTTCACACTTCCCACACATCATTAGATTAGAACACAGGAATCACTTGGAAATAAACTTCCATAACCAAACATATTTTACATCACACCCCTCGGACTTAATGGTCCGGGTAACACATTCACATCCATACGTAACATAACATATTCACATGATAACCTTGGACTCAATGGTCCGGGTATCTTAACAACATTTACACACACATAACAACCCTTAGACTCTCTGGTCTTGGGTACATAACAACATTTAGACTCATAAGTCTTGATAACATAACAGCCTTTAGACACATAGGTCTATGTAACACAACACATTTAGACTCGTAGGTCTTAATAGCATACACTTTAGGAACTCAAGGTCAAAATAATATTTATTACACATACCACACAACATGTCATAGCATGTATAACAATCAAAAATATCCTTTTATATACACTGTGATCCCGCAGAACCCGGTCGCGATGGACACCTTCCGTCCCCGTTCCTTTGGGAGATCAAAACAATCACTTAAATTAAAATTTTTCCTTGTGAGGTTAAGTAAGAGAACTTTAATTATGTAAAGTATCTGTCGACGTTTTTATAAATACCAATTCATAATCATTTTTGAAAACACATACAACTCCAAGTCCAACTTATGCTCTTTGCTTCTTTTCTTAGCGTGGTTATTTGTGACCACTTATAGGGAGCTTCAAGAATTATCCAACCCTGATGTGATCAGCATCGGTGTTCAACTATCCTTCCACCCCAATTTGTGTTCGGCTTCCCTTGATCTCATGAAAATCAAGTTTCACCTCCCACTTCAATTTCAAGCATCAGGTAAATCACTCATTTCCAATTTTCTATCTTTTTAATCATTCTAATCATGATCATACATCTCCAAGGGATAAAACTTCGTCTATCAGTTATTTCCATTCACTTTAATGTTGTTACCTAGGGAATCTTATTCTCACTAGGTTCTATGTCGGTTTCATACCCTTTCATGAATCACTATATAGTATATATATACACATACATTTTATCAAAATACCACACACAGTTTCACATTTATACACTATCGGGGTTTTTGTTCCCCGAGAGTTTCTCTACTCCCCACACTTGTACCATCACACACAACTGTTAATAAATCAACACACTTATCACAATGGTATTCGCATCTTCTGTGCGCAATTACCATAATAAACCATGAATGAATGTGTATGTTTACGTAACACACGCACCAATCATCAAAACAATTATTTTGTGCTATGCACAATATAAGTCACATACACTACGTACACTTGTACGGTAATACACACTAAGTGGTTTTGCGCTCTACCCCCCTTAAAAGGGATTACGCCCACGTAATCAATCACTAAACATTGGCTTAAAATGTTCTGCCGTCGTGAAGTGTTTTAACTTCCACGCGGTCTATTATACAATGGATTCTGATTAGAGGATCTTAACCATATTAGCGGTTTAGTCCCTAAACCAAGAATTCTCATTGGAGTTTGCTTAAACTCTTAACTAGTTTCGGTTCTGGCCTGTGAGGCTTCTAGGCATTAATAATTTGCCATTCACTCATGTTCACCATGCACATTCAACACTTGAATTACTGGTTCACTAGCGTCTGCTGCGCAACTCTGACAACTGTAGGGCTTAGTTTGCCCCATTCATTGTTCTCACCGTATTGTACATCTCCCATATATCACCTTTATCTTGGTAATAATGTTTCCCAACCGACGCCTGGTATCTCTTACCGTGAGCGAATTCGGTGAGTTATAAACTTTCTATCCACTTCCATAATAATTGACTGTATATACTATTACATATTTCACAATGATTGACTTGATTCTTCCGACTTACTGTCTGTTGAGATTGAACTACCATCTAATGTGTAGTGCTCTCTTGGTTATTTCCCACACTTGAGGTATATTCCATACCGATATTTGGTATTTAGTGCTGATGTAGTCACTTACTGTTAATCATGTCTTCACATTTGGTTTTGTACATGTATTCTTTCATTGGTGCGGCCTTGCATCTCCTATGCATCGGCCATTATGACATTATTCCTCCACAATTAACATGTTTCCAATTCCTAGCTATCCCACTCGATCGTTACTCTGCGCATGTGCAATACCAAAACACTCAGTCATACAGTAGTGTCACGCGTAACCTTGACATATTCCATCTTAACTTATTCCTCATAGGAATACCACTGAGTTCCTCATCACATAGTACCTACCACTGGCTTATGCCCAGTCCGTTTAACATCGCTTACCTTGCATCTCCACTTAGTTTAACTCATAACTGGTCTTATCTGCCACATTATTATTCAACAACACTTATACAACGGTCGCTTACTGCGCACCGTACTTATGGTATAACATAACACTAACTTACATGGTATTTACTGTCACATTAACTTCCACACATATACTTACATTATTCACACTATGGTTCGTCATTCATTTGGATGACTACCGAATGCTCTTTGAGCATTGATCATTCGAGTCTCAAACCGACGTTATTTAACTCGGTGCTTCACTTTATACACACATACTACTAAACTAACTGCTCTCTCAAATAATATAATATTGTCCATCCTTAACGTATTTCTTGAGCTTGGTACACATAACTACCGCTCCTGCGGTCTCACAATATTGAGAGGTATCCCCACTCTTGATGCAGTGGTTCGTTCTCCACTATATTCACTTATACAACATAAACTTCTGCAATCACTCTAATTTTCATAACACATTTTATTTGTGGCCTATAAGCCTTATTGCTTCGAGCTCTGTCCATTGTGGACTACTCATACACATTTACTTTCCTGTACAACATTTCATGGTTTGGATATCATTTTGAGCTCCATGACAAGGTCGTTGCATTCCGTTTCCTTTCATGAGATGCCCCTTAGGATTGTCAGTCCGTCTCCTGACAACTTATGTCTAAACTGGGTGTTCGTTTTAACCCTTGTGTTTCTGTCATGTCATTTCGTACAATTATCGTTGATGTGAACACCCTTCAAGGATTGCTCCGCTCCTGGGTGTTGCTAAGTTATGCCATTACATCTGGTTCTCACTTATTGGTATATTCAGTTAGCCACGCCATTTGCGTTCTCAACTGGCTTATTATCTTCTTCTTCTGAAGATCAACATTCCCTGGTAGTGTAGGTACTCATTCAGGGAGTTTCATCCCATTCATTGCACACTAATGTGTCCACATTAGGCATCTGCCTTGCCATGCACAGGCTGGGTCTGCGTTCCAGCTATCATGTTTATCCCTGAGGATCCTTAAGACATATACGATGTCTTTACATTACAGTTGGTGCACACTTCGCACCTCCTGACTTTTAAACACTTCCTTGAAATGAATTCACTAATTCCTTTAGTCTCGTTAACTTAACTGAGTTCCTTTACTTTAACCATTCTTGGTAATCGGTTGCTCTTGTTTGACTTATGCTGCAGACCGTAGTACGGAGTCGACTACTTCCCGTGTTTCGGACTCTACTCGTATACATATGTGGGGTACCATACTGATACAACTACTTACCCAACTAACCCATAAGTAGGTCTGTCAGGCCCACAAGCTCCTATCGGAGTGCGATCGTCCCACAATTCGGTTGGTACACTCGTAGTGTCCGTCACACGCCTAGGTGAAGTATTCTGTTGTCAACTCCCTTATGTTGTCCCGTGACAATATTCATTCTTTGCTTCCCGAACTTAATCGAGGGAAAGTTTATCCACTGTTGTATCTTTTATACACTGCCCTTGGTTTTACTGGTTTGGTTTAGAAGAAGGTTAGAAATAAGTATTGGTTTGAAAGAAAAGAGTTTGAAAGAAAATTTTCATGGTTTCACAACATCTTCTTACCTTAACCAAGTCTAGCTTCTTGCTGACTGGTGCACTCACAATTACAGAGGTTAGGCTAACAGGCCCTTCCACTGTTATGACGATCTCACCTAACTTCATGGTACTTTACTAAGTACTTTGTAGTTGTTATAAATTTCCCGAACAACTCTGTTTTAGCAGCACTTGCTATGGCAAGTGCGCCATGCTAACTGGCTATCAGTTTAACACATACCGGTTGTGGTATTGTTTTTACCCGCACTGTCATCAGTGGCCTTGTTGGCCCTCACTGATCTTACTGCCTTGATAATAACTCCTCTAGGTGACTTCTCACTGTCTTCACATGACAATCATCAACTAGGGTGTTTCCCATTCTGGGAGACCCCTTTCTTTTGTATTGTTTTCCTCTTCGTAGCCCGTTCCACGTATTTGTCGTGGTTACTGAGACTTGTCTCGTGTTTGGGCACTACGTTGTAGTTCCTTTGTCGGTTGGTATACCGTTGGTGTATCATTTGACAACTGTGGTTCCGTAGACACTCGTCTCGGGTTTCATTAATCCACTTCTTGCCTGTTGCACGGTTGGTGCGTTGCCAGCTGGTTATCCTCGACTGCTCGGCATGTCGACCCAGGTTGCCGGAAATTCTATTCTTCTATACACAAGATTCTTCATTCTTCGCTATTAAATGCGGTTAACATTGTTCAGATGGAAACCGTCTCCGGGATTCCCAGTTTTCGGGGTGTACCGTATGACAGGTTCTCCCGTACTCTAAAGGTATTTAATAACTGCCAGATCGGGTATTCCCGAGTAAGAGAGGACTTCCATCTCTCTGGCATTGTTTCCCAAGTTATAAACCAGGGATTGTGGAGGGCAGGTAGGATATTGTAGGTTTCCAGTACACACTGGTTACTCCTAACTAACGTATCTCTCACGCTATCACTCAACCCTTAACCCAAAGTACTAAAATCCTAACTCGGTACTTCCTAAGCTCGGTAATTCAGTCATCAGAGCGATACTTCGCTCTGATACCACTTTTTGTAACACCCCATCCAACAACAAACACATAACAATTCTGCAGCGGAAAATATACTACCTCACATTACTTAACTCGTTGGTGTTACACGCCGTTAACCACCCACGTGGCTAACAAGGCTATTACATAAACATTGTACCGGTCTGATGGACTAGATTCCCGAGCGGCTACACATTATTATCCTTTCCATTAACCATAAAACATACACATACCTTCCAACTGTACCAAGTATTCACAAACTAATGCCGATAACAATTTCGGTCTTACTACACCTACTGTATATATACAACTTAAATGATTATCCATGTACAACGACTACCCCGTCCTACTCTCGAACGGCTTCCAGCTCTTTGTACCTGAAATAGGAAAAGAAGAGAAAGGGTGGCCCCCAAGGGGCTCAACACCTTTGCTGGTATGGTAATCCCGCAGCCCGCATGCTACCGGGCCACACACAACTAATTGTCGTCTTAACATGCGGTTGATTATATTTAAATCATGCATGTAACTTAACACACAACACGAATCATTCCGCCTTAATGGGCTCGACAAACAGTTAACATATCCATACTTGATAGGTCACTCATGGTATTCATTACCCCTAGAGTGTTACTCCTCTAATGGAGCTACTTCCTTAATAGACGACAACTACCCATTAACCAGGTTATCCTTAAACGCCTCTTATCACAAACTGGGATTCGTTTCCACGATCCACATAATCCACATTTTGCAACATATAACATTCATCACATAACAACACATAGCAACACTTTTCACGTTTCAACGTGCACATAATAACATCGATAGCAATAGATATTGCATCATAACAACAATACATAATATAACGGGTACGGTTCCCCTTATGAATCGGCCCTAACATAGTCAGTTCATTTGCAGCCTAGAGAATGTTGCTAGTCTCATGATAGGCCCATTACATAACTCGTTACCGTCTCGTTAAATGAACGGATAACTTAACATAAGGTGTCTCGGATATAGTGATCCAAGCACACCGGACAAACATAACATAGTATGCCCCTGTGGCCCGACGTGAGTCAGTAAAATATCCTTGGTTAAGCTAAAGGGAAGGTTGGAAACCAAATTGGAAAACAACCATAACATATAGAGAGGATCGAACCTGATATGACAACGACCCCCATACTCACACGCGTGGCCGGAACAGACCGGACTCCTCACTTCCCCGTTAGCACTTGTTAGAAGTTCATCATTGAACTTAATTAAACAATCACAACATTGGTTAAGTCTTGTTAGACACACACACAAGGGAAGGGAGAGTCATACATTCACACACAAACATCACACACAAACATCACATAACTAACTCACGCATAGCCGTGGTTAGAACGTTCCTTAGGTCGGAAACGTTATCACCGGATACCGTTCTCTTACGTTTACCTAATAGTGGTTAACTAGCCCTTCAAGCGCATTCGAGGTTACCGGTATCGGCACGTAAACATACAACAACAGTAACGACTGTAAACTCGTTTCATGATTTATCTTATAACGTGGCAAACACACAGAAAAACACATTGGCATACAAGCCGGTGTAATCCGGAAGGACACAGGTTGCAAGAAAACCATACCTGTCACCGGAGTCCACTTTACCACCTCCACTTATGTTCCTCGAGCAATTCTCGAACAACTGATAACATTACATGTACTTTTATTAACATCGGGGTAGCATGATTATTTAATGTCTAATGCTTATAACTTCTCCCCGTTAACTTAGTTACGTAACTTTACATTTTAACTTGTTTTCTTTTACATTTTGATACAACTTTTCCCTCACCAAATTGTCATTATAACTCACTTACATGTCCTTAACAATCTTATAACATCACTACTTAATAATCCCCTCATTACATTTCATTTTATAGCCTTAAACATTTAAATCATCTTACTTAACTTAATCTCTTAAGTCCTTTTATAATTATTTTTCTAATCATCAATACTCTCTTAATGGCATACCACTAATACCACTTAACATTCTTAACATTTAATATTTTTTTTTTACAAAGGCCGACCGACCCACCGACCGACCCACCCCTGGGTAGGTCGGCTGCAAAGAGCATCCAAGTTCACAGTTTCAGCCCGACCGACCCAGACTGGGGTCGGTCCCCTAGGTAGGTCGGCTGCAGAAACTTCCCATACATTGTCAAACTTTCTCCAAATTTTTCCTCAAGCCTCCTAATGTGTTCTAACATCATTTGGCACATCAAACACACCTTTAGCCATGTACTAAACTCTTTAAATCACACACCAAAACCATCTTATCATTCACAAATTCCTTACAAAATTCCTAGCACTTGGAATGTTTTCTCCTTAAGATTTCTAGGTGGTATTTCACCTATAATGACCACTATACCAAGGTGTTTCCTCTACACCTTAACATCATCTCTCAACTTCTTTTCTTACTAACTAAATCTCCTTTTCACATCTTACCTAAACATCATTTCCTCCTTGTACATCAACATTCCTAAACCTTAAACAAACTTCTCCAAGACTTTAATACATCCTCAAAAACACATATTGAATTCCTAGAACTTCCAAGATAATACCTAAATCCTTGTATCACTCTAAATCACCTTAATACATGTTTCTTCCCTAGTAAAACACTTGTTAACCTTTAACACTTCCTAGTTCACCAAAACTCATTTAAAACACTTAGAACTCCTTATACATTTTCCAAATTTTGCCATAGCTTCTCTTGTATATCCTCACATCCAAACACTTAGGTTTTTACCTTATTTCATTCAAGAACACCTAAAATCCATCAAGAACTTCCTCACACACAAACTTCACCAAATTTACACTACATCACAATATAGTGCATAAACTTAAATTGCTTGGCACTTAGGCCCTTAAATAACATGGCTCTTAGGCCCTTAAATAACATAAACCTTAAACACTGAATTTCCACATAAATAATGCCTTTGACCTGCAATTACATACAACAACACATATGCCCTTTAATAGTTTCATTGAGAGCATTTTACTAGGTCATTCACCATTGGATCCTTAGGTATTTTATTAAGCAAATCAAGCTCATTTTTCCTAAGGCATTTAAACAACATTGAGATAGTTTGTTTACCTCTTTTCCTCACAAACTTCTTTCTTGTTTCCTTGTACCGAAAATCAGCAAGGAGTTTGATCACTTGTCAACTTTCTATTCAATATACATATAAGGGTAATGAGCTTAAGAATTCACACTTAAACTCATATACAAACCCTAGTTTATCATAAGTGTTTTATACACTAAAATGATGTTTACCTTTGGAATTTGAGAGGGAAACTTGAATAAGTAACAGAGAGGTCTCCACCAAGCCCTTGAATGGTTGGAATGAAGCTAGAACAAGGCAAGATGAAGGCACCATAAGTGGTGATTTTCGGCCACACACTAAAACAAGGAAACATTGATTTTCTTTGACTTTCCTTACCTTGAAGCAAAGGAGAACAACAATATGTGAAAAGATGAGCTCAAGCTCCATCAACGGTGAATCTCCTTGGCACCGAAATGAGGCTTTTGAAGATTTGAAAAGATAGAAGTGTAGAGCTTGCTCCAACTAGAAGAATGGCGGTCTTGAAATTGAATTTGGACCATGGAGCTAGGAGTTACAAGCATTCAAAGATGGAGTTCTTGTGTGGAACTATAGCAAATCGTAAATGGAAGGGAGGAAAGGAGCTTGAAGACGTGAGAAATAAAGGAGGAAGGAGAAATGAAGATAGGTTTTGCTTTTGGAAGATATTTATGTTATAAAGTAACTTTCTTCTTTTACTTACTTTTCCTTCCTTTCCTTATTTGATTTCTTTTACATGTTGGTGACTCACACATGATAAAAACCGGCCCCCATCTCTACCTAGGGGTATAATAGTCTTTGTTGACCCATTTAATTACTTATAACAACATATGTTACAAACTAGCTTATTAAAGTTACTATTCACTAAAACAAGGCACATAGATGTGAATTTTTGATTTCCCATTGATATAGACTTCCAAATGTGATACTATATAGTACACATGTTAATTAAAGAGTAATGATGGACATTAGCCACTCAAAACTCATTTACAAGACATTTTTCAAAAATGTGCTTTAAGACTCCTTAAAGCACATTTTGTGTTTTAACTTGTTTTCAAGCTTGGTTTTCTTTGGTAATTGATTTAATATGCTCATTAACATATTTATAAGGTATAGGTATGACCTTTAGGTCTTATACAAATTTATCCTAAGTTTAGAGCACATTTTTGCTCTTATTGACTTTAAGGTATATTCTTGTGTTCTGTTTGGTTTAATTGTCTACCAAGGTTTCCTAAGGACTTAATTTGCCTTATTAAATCATAATTGATTATTATTAAGTCTTGGTAGGATCTTTGGGTCCTATCCAAGTTCACTCATAGCTTAGAGCATGTTTTTGCTCAAACTGTATCTTAGTGCTTTATTGCATTTTACTATGGTTTAAATTGTTCACCGATGTTTCTAAGGCACTTTTTAGCCTTTACATACCCTAGTTTAAATGTTTAACAACATATCAAGGTTTGGGGTATTTCAGTAAACAACAATTATTATTACTTAACATTAACTGTTTCATAACTTGCTACTGATGCTTAAAACTATATATATTGCTGATGTATATAGTTCCATGAAAGCTGCATTATCTCTCCAGAATAAACAATGAAGAGTAACATCCTTGGAACACTGTCAAGGTACTCTATTAATTGATAAATTTTGTGATAATGTTTAAACTTGTTTATAACTGTCAATATGTGTGTTTGTATAGTGTCCGGTGCAGCCTGGGGGTTCAGAATGTGGATACTATGTCATGAAATTCATGAGTGACATAGTAGGAGCGTCGAACCTTTTACCAGAGCACTCGTTAGACAAGGTAACATTCTTTGAAAGTTTCAGTTATGCTCTTTACATGTTGTTAGACTTGTACGTTTTAGATTAATGTTCATTTTTTTTCAAGGCTTACGAAGAAGTGTTCAAAGGTGGTCAGTATGATGATGCTCAAATTGTTGAGATGCTTGAGGAATGGTCGGAGTTCGTCTGCACAAGTTTAATGAATTGATGATCATGAAGATGTTTTGTGAACTTTTTGTCGAGTATGTAATTGTAACTCTGTACACTTGTGGATGGTGTAATGGTAGATTTGAATTGTAATTTGTGTTTTTTATTTGTAATGAAAGTGTGTAATTAAGTGTAATTGCATTGGTTTTGTTAACTCTCAAATTGGTGGTGCGTCGTTGGTATTAATTGGGAGCTTTTATAACTTTTTAAAGATGTGCTGGAGCTCCCTGTATGGATGAAGCTTTATTACAGGTCTCATTGAACCAAATGCGGTGAATATATATATATAAGCTGGGATGGAAAAAACCAAAAAAAATACCCCTATCTCAGCGGTTCTTAGAGAACAACCGCCGAGATAGACCCATGGGATTGACCGATGCTGAGATTGACCATGAGTCTATCTCGGCGGTTCTTAGAGAACAACCGCCGAGATAGACTCATGGTCATTCTCAGCATCGGTCAATCCCATGGGTCTATCTCGGCGGTTGTTCTCTAAGAACCGCCGAGATAGGTACACCTATTTTGGCGGTGCTCATTTCGGCGGTTGTGAACCGCCGAAATAGGCCCCATGGAACCGCCAAAATATGCCTTTTTTCTACTAGTGTAAGGCGAGATTAAAGCTCTGAATAGATCTGAAGCCCATCCCCCCTTCATTTTTGTCTTTGCACACAGACTCCCATTTCAACCAGTGCATACTCCTCTGCCCTCTCTCTCTTCCTCCCCACCAGAAATTAGAGAAAATAGCATTCATTCTAGAGACAGTATCTTTGGGCAGTCTGAAAAGAGAAAATAGTATATGGGAATAGACTGCAAGACACTGATGATCATCACTGACCTTGCAGCTTGTGACATAGGATTAGCCCAGGTCGAAACTCTTTTTTTAATAGCTTCCAAGAGGTATTTAAGTGCAAGTTTTTGTTTCTCCCAACTGAACTAGTTAGACCTAGATACTTACCAAGGGACTTAGTTTATGAGACTCCAAAGATTTCACTAATCTTCTGTCTGATATTACTATCAAGGTTCTGCTAAAAACCACATCTGATTTGTCTAGATTGATACTTGCCCAGATGACAAGAGATATCTTCGAATAATATCCATGAGCACTGAAGCATTATCCTCATTAGCCTTACCCCCAAAGAGAACATCATCAGCAAAGGCAAGATGAGTAATATTGGGGCAGTTTTTAGCTAAACTTAACCCAGAGAATTGCTTATCTCCTTCAGCTTTAATAATAGCACTTGAAAAAGCCTCTTGGACAAGGATAAAAATATAAGAAGAGATAAGATCTCCCTGTCGGATACCTCTGGTTGGCTTAAAGAAGAGACCAGGTGAACCATTCACCAGAATAGAGCATTCGACAGAGGAGATACATTTCATGACTGGCTCCAACCAGTAGCTAGGGAACCCCATGCTAGCCAAGATATCATAGATGAAATTCCATTCAAGCCTATCATATGCCTTACTCAGATCAGTCTTAAGAGCAAAGAATCCTCTTTTTTGCCTTACTTTTAGAAAGATGATGTTGAATTTCCCCTGCTAAGATAATGTTGTCTGTGATGTTTCTTCCCTTAACAAAAACGGAATGAGAGGGATAAATAATATGAGGGAGAGTATCCTTAATTCTATATCCAAAACTTTCGACCCAATCTTATATAAAAAGTTACATAGAGCTAGGACCAAAGTCACTAATGCTAGCAACCCCTTTTAACTTTGGAATAGAGTGATAAAGTATTGGTTAAGAGAAGGGGGCATAGGCTTACCTTGTAGATGTCTAACACAATAGTTGTGACCTGATTTCCTATCACCTGCCAATAGGATTTGAAGAAGACCCCATTAAAACCGTCAGGCCCAGGTGATTTATTAGAACCAGTTGCTTAACAGCCCTGAAGATTTTCTTTTATTGTAGAGAGTCTAACGCTCTGTAATGAAATCCGCTTTCAGTCTGCCATGCACAGCCTGAGTGAAGATACTATCCGTAGAAGTATTAGTAGCTTGGAAGATATCAGAAAAGTGCTTCCGAGAAATCTTCTCAATCCCTTCCCAAGAGCATACCATTTTATTATTTCTGTCTAACAATCCAAAAATCTTATTACTTCTGTTTCTAGCCAAGGCTTTTGAGTGGAAGAATTTCGTGTTTTTATCTCCACCTTTCAACCAACCAATTCTAGACCTCTACTGCCACCACATTTCCTCCTTAAAAGCAGAAGTTCCAACTCAAGCATAATTCTTTCCTTACTGACCATGCCCACTATAAACGGAGACTTATCCATATAACTCAGGTCCTCTCTTTCTTTTTGATTTTCCATGTAATTTTTTCAAGAGACCATCCTTTCCAACTAGACAGCTTCTGAGCACAGATTTTCAATTTATTCTGAACATCAGTACATGATCACCCTAGACCTCTTTAATAATCTCTAGACACTTCTTCTCTGAATCCAAAGATTGTCTAATATGAAGATCCTCATCGGCTTTTTGAAGATACCAAGAAACATGATAAGAAGAGGGTTATGAGCTGAAGAGCCTCTTTGTAAGGTTTCCACAGAGATAGCTGGGAAGAGAATCAAACTGTCAACGTAATAGAAAACTCGTCTATCCTACTTTTAGAGATGTACCCATCCGTTTGACAGTTGGTATAGGTGTAGGCTTCACCAAAAAAACCAATATCGATAAGACTGCAATCCTCCACAGCTTGTCTGAAAGGAGCTAACAAGTTATCATGTCTGAACCTACCTTCCTTTTTTACACTGTTATACAAAATCTGGTTGAAGTCTCCTGCCAGAATCCAGGGTTTAGTAATGAGATTTCTGATTTTTCTCATTAGATTCCAAGATAAGTACTTAAGTCTCCACTTAGCCCAGCCATAGACACAGTGAAGTAAAAATAATCTCCTCCTAAAAATCTAATCTCAGCTGAAATATGGTGATCAGAGTAATTACATATTCTAGCATCAATATCAGATTTCCATAACAGAGTCAAACCACCACTTCTACCTTTACTCCCCACTGCCAAGCCACTGTAACCTTTGAATTTATTAATTAATAGATCCATCTGGGAGACAGATCTGTGGGTCTCCATAATAAAAACCAGCTCTGGGTTAAAGGTTTTTAACAAACCCTTCACCCAAGCTATTGCCTCAGGGCGACCCAAACCCCGACAATTCCAGCTAATGCAACTCATTTGGCTTGGCAGCCTTGCATCTGTGCAAGGTCTGCTTGATCCAGAGATTTTCTCTCTCCCTCAGAGTCCTTCATCTCCTTATCAACATTAGATGAAATGACTAGAGACTGAGCTTTAGAGTTAAATCTACCCTGTGCCTTTGCGCTTTGTGTGATTCATGATTTCCTGGTAATCTTTCTTCTCAGTTATATTATCTCCATCTGTAATCTGATTATCTACAATATCTTCTCCTAACAGCAGCTGAGTAATAGTCAAGCTTTGATCAAACATCAGCCCATCTCTCGTTTTCTGTTTCTTTTTATCCGATTCTCAAAGTTTATAACTGCTCCAGCCCAATCAAACGAGTGGTAAAATTTCCGCTTCTGTATTTCTTCTCGTGCTTCAATGATATGCTCAAATCCAGGAGGGTAATTAGGGTTATCAATTCTTCCTTTTTCCTTCTCTTCAGCTTCACTACCTTTCTCTTCTTCAACACTCTTCATTATCCTTTGGGTCTCCTCGACTACTGACAACATTAGTGGTTATCCAGGGTTCTATAACTGCTCACAAGCCCTTCTTCCAAATTATTTTTACTGCCTTCTTCCTCACTGTTAAGAAGATCTTCATATCCCTTACTTGACTCCCCTTCTTTTTCCTTACCAGACATGATAAACCTTATCATTTTATTCTTTTTCCTAGCTTCCTCTTCTCTTTCCTCACACAAAATGAACTCACTCTGCCAGAGCTGTAGGACAAGCATCAAACTCAGATCTCACCCATGGCCCATATCTATTATTTCATCTCCTTCATCCTTTCCCCATGGACATTCAGCTTTACATGGTTTAATCTCCCACACCAGAAACAGAAGGGAGAGAGGTTGTCGTAAGAAATCTGCAACACCTGTCTTTCTTCCCATCGTTAACCACTACATCCTACAAAGTGGCTCATCCACTTCCACTTCCACGCAGACTTTTAAGATCTTAGAAGCCTAGGGGTTTATTCTGTCACTAGCTCTAATGAAGGACCCTATCATATTACCCAACACTACTGCAATGTTTTTGTTAATGTAATCATAGGGAGGTTATGATTCCCGCCCTAATGACCACTTTAACAGGCTCATGTTATCAATGTGAAGAGACGGATCGATAGGCATCAGCGCTAATAATCTGTTTTGGATATGCCATGGTCCATTAGTGAGGATGTTCCTCATGTTAGCTCCTGAGGAGAACTGAAAAGAGAATCTATTATGAAAAACCTCTAGGCCTTGAGGAAGGTTCGTGGTTTCCACATTTGTATAGAAAGCTTTTGGACGATTTTAACTTGCAACTTATTTGGGTGCCAAACTCTTCCCAAGAGCGTATATCTTGGTTCGGGGCACCTGAGCTCAGCAATACCGCTTCCACCTTTTCCACCTCTACAGGATGGATCTTCAACTTCTTCTAGATAGCCATGATTCTTCCATGAAAGACTTTTCGATTGATAGACAACAAAATAGAGCTTTAGAAATTCGAATATGGAGAAGGCCGTAAAAAATCCAACTACTATGATCACTATTCTTCTTCCAGTATGGCTCTTTACATCGAGGGGTGGGGGGGGGGGTGGGGGGGAATAACTCCCACTTCATCATCATCTCTAAAATTACGGTATTTGAGCTCATAATTAAGTTCTAATTGGATTGGAATAGGGTAGCTTGTCCAATTCTCATTGGACCACGGGGCAAACTACTTCTCTCCCTTTTAGAAAGCTGGTCGAATTTATAACCCCTCCTCTCATACCTCTGCTAATCCGTACAAGAAGCTCCCCTTACCTCTCACCTGAGTGATATTTTGTTTCACCTAACAGCTAGACACAGAACATTCCCAACCAGAAGAATAAAACTAAGGACTCCAGTCTATAGGGAGAATCGCCTAAAGAATCGCCTTAGAGAGAGCGAGAGAGAAGTGTCTCACTGCCTTTGGTTAGATTGGTTTGTTTGTGGATACCTTGTGTCTTGATAGCTAGTGTTATACCCAAATTTTTTTACCCCATTTGAGCGAAAAGGGGTGTTTTCTAGGTCTTTGAGGGGATAAGGTTCATATATGATCAATGGTAGCATGAAAACTGAGATAGGTGGTATGTTTGACATGAAATTATATTGGCATAATGTAGAGGAGGAGAGGGAGGAGATACAAGAGGTCAATGGTTCGAGTCTATTTAATGACAAGCATATTTTGTAGTTTTGTTTCTTGCTTAATCCTTCTCTTTCTTTACTTCTTTTTTTTATAATTTTCAAAATTAGATTCTATTTGCGAAAAAGCCAAAAAAAAATGTTTTCTTTCTATTCCATTGATAGTTTATTTTCTTTAAAAAAATCCAAACATAGAAAAATCTTTTGAAACGTGCTTTAATAAAAACAAACAAAAGGTATTCGCATCGATTATCCATCCCTTTTTCTAGATAATTCTTATCGTTATTTTTCATCCTTATCCCTTTTTATTCTCTTAATTCAAATACAAAAAAAAACAAAAATCATTTCTATTTTACTAGTAGTTTATTTTGTTACACAAACAATGTTTTTCGAAATTCCCTCGTTTTTTGTTAAGTAACTTTGAAATTTTTACTCATTTATAGTTTAGTTTTTTAAGGTTTTCTTTTAAATACTTTTTTAATTTTCTTTACAATCTTATCTCTCACTCCTGTTACTACTTGTTTATTTTTTTAAATTCGGAAATTTGTTAAGTTGTTAAGATTCTCCAGCCTCTTTTATTGATCTACCTCTCCACTCTTTCCACTATATAATCTCTGCATACACTTGTTACAGGGGACACTACATAGTTCATATACACAAGACACACACACTCCATACGTTGTTGTTTACTCCTCCATTTCACCTTTGCCATATTGTCTACCCCACTCTCTTCCATTGTCCTAAAAAGGTTCGATAACTCGCTTGCGATATGAAGTCATTGCAAATCAATGTTTGTCACCAACCATACGCTTGCACCGTCATTTAACAGCTTAGCATTCTTATCTTCAAACATTATCGTACCCACCGGATGCACCTCACAGCCAATGTCATTGACCATACTATTCACGCTGAGCATTACGATTACCTTCGTCGCTGTAGGAAATGAGGAAAGGATTATACATGTTGTGATTCTTGGCTATCTACGTTCATGGTGCTTAAAGAATATACATATTCTTCATGCTCTACGCCTATTATCCACTCACGTTAATTTTGCAGTTTTAATTTACCAACCAAGGCGTACGCCCACCAGGAATATGTGACGCACACTGGTCATGCTAGCAGCTCTCCACGTCCCACACGTGCAAAGTAATGCCCAAACGTTCCACGATTAAGGGAAACAACAGTTTAGTTCACGTAGTTAGTGGGGGTAGTTACCAGGTATTTAAAATAGATTAAATAGAAATATTATTTTAAGTCAGTTATTGTTATTTTTTCACCCCTATTTAAAGGGATTTCATTTATGTAATCGTCATCATCATTCTTATCAATTAATCAAACCTGTTCGAGTTTCCTGCAACTCCCGAGCAAGCATGTTCTTAGAATTGCTGTAGCAGAGGCGGTTACATTGGTGCTTTCTGCAGGCGAACTTCATGGCGGACGGTACCAGTATGAAATCACTGGAAGAGCAGCAGCGTAAGACTCAAGAACAACTTGCCCAACTCCACCAACCTCCATCAAAATCTTGCCGAAAATTCACCCCTCCACATGTCCATCACCCACCAATTGGGTGAGCTCACCCACCACCTCCAAATTACTGAAACCAGACCCTCACGAATTGCCTCCCAACCACCTCCTCGCACTCCAAAACTAAGAAATCCACTTTTCTCCGTGACAAGTTTCTCTCTTGGCTCTTTCAAATTGAACGTTTTTTTACCTACCACAACACCGCAGTGGACCAGAAACTTGACATCGCTTCACTGTATATGACTGGACCTGCTCTCGTTTGGTTCACCGTTCAACATCAGCCCCAGCCCTTCTCTGATTGGCACCGGTTCAAGACAGAGCTCGAAGCTCGCTTTGGTCCCCCTCCACTTTTGGACACGCAGAAGGGGCTCTCTATAAACTCTGTCAAACCACCACTGTCCGCCGCTTCATGGAAGTTTTGAAGCCCTGCGCTCTCGGGTTCCACACTTGACCCAACCAGTGCCCTCCATTGCTTTGTTTCTGGCCTACACGACGATATTCGCCGCGAAGTTTTGCTCCATTCCCCCACCACAGTTACTCTTGCTGCTGGCCTCGCGCGTTCGGTTGAAGAAAAGCTCCTCCTCCTACCGCGGCCTTATTCTCTTCCGCCCCTTTACCCCCCCCCATCGACTGTCCCTTCTCCCACCCCTGTTTTTGCCATCGCCCCCTACCCTCTTGCTTTACCAGCTCCGCCAGCAAAACCTCCACTCCCAGCCCCCTCGGCCCCACTTCAAACGACTCACCCCGGCTGAAGCTTTGGTCCGCCGTGAACAAGGCTTGTGTTTACCACTGCGATGAACGCTTTACTCCTCCTGGCCATCGCTGCAAAACAAAGCCGTTGATGTGCGTCATCGCCGACGACCCCCTTTGGGAGCCGGAAGAATTTTTCGAGCCTACCGCAGTCTTCCCCTCTGAAGAACACACCGACGGACCAGAGGTGGAGAGTGTTCCCCATGTCTCGCTCCATGCATTGGAGGGTCACACTAATCCCCACCACTACGTGTCTTTGGGCACCTCAAAGGCCATGCCCTCGTTTGTTTGATCGACAGTGGGTCGTCCATAGCTTCATTCACAACAGATGGGCTAAAACTTGGATCTGGTCATCGAACCTTCGCGCCACTTACGTGTTACTGTGGGTAATGGGGCTGTCATGCAGAGCGATGGTGTGTGTCTCAACGCTCCCCTTCGATTGGCAAATCACACCTTCAAGACCAACCTGCACCTCCTACCCATCCATGGGACAGATATCATTTTGGTTGTGAGTGGCTTGCTTCTCTCGGGCCGTATATTTCAGACTACAAGACCATGTTTTTGCAGTTTCGTCTTAATGATACTTCTGGCATATCTCCATGGGCTGGAACGCGGTGACCTTCAGTCCATCTCCTTCTTCTCCATCCGAGCACACAAAAGACACCATTGCTGAATATTACGGAGTTGCACTTTGCCCTGTTCCCGACAGCTCGCTCATCTCCTGCCTTACCCGTGGCCACCGACTCCACTCTCCAAGCTGTGCTCGACAGTTTTCCTGCGGTATTTTCCACTCCCAAAGGTCTTCCACCCCATCGCCCTCACGACCACCACATTCCCTCTCCAGCGAACAACCGAACCCGTCAATGGCGCCCCTAATCGGTATCCTCACAAACAGAAAACTGCAATCGAGGGTCTTGTTCGCGAGATGCCTGCTGACGGAATCATCCGACCTAGTACCAGCCCATTTTTCTCTCCAGTTCTGCTCGTTCGCAAGAAGGAAGGTTCGTGGCGCTTCTGCGTTGACTATCGCGCCTTGAACACGGTTACCGTCAAGGATCGTTTCCCAATCCCGACCGTGGATGAACTCTTGGATGAACTTCATGGTGCCACCTTCTTCTCTAAGTTGGATTTGCGGGCTGGTTATCATCAGATTCGTCTGTCTCCGGGAGATACACACAAAACCGCCTTTCGTACCCATGAAGGACATTATGAATTCATTGTTATGCCCTTCGGTCTTACCAACGCCCCGGCTACATTTCAAGCTGCCATGAATGATCTCTTTCGGCCTCTTCTCCGTCGGTATGTGCTTGTTTTTTTTGATGATATCCTCATATACAGCCGTGACCAAGATTCCCACGTTGAACATCTCACCCATGTGTTAGCCATCCTTGAAGCCAATTCCTACTACGCCAAAGCATCCAAATGTACCTTTGGAGTCTCTTTCCATCATCGCTTACCTTGGGCACATCATCTCAGCACACGGCGTTGCCCCGACCCTGATAAGATTTCGGCTGTACAACAGTGGCCTACTCCCCGCAATGTTCGTCAACTTCGTGGATTTTTGGGTCTTGCTGGGTATTACCGGCGCTTTGTCTCTGGCTTCGCCAAGCTTGCTGCCCCCCTTGACGGACCTGCTGTGCAAGGATAGTTTCCAATGGTCCGAGGCTGCCGCGGCTGCGTTCCAACAATTAAAGGATGCTCTTTCGTCCACCCCGGTGTTAGCACTCCTCCCCGACTTCACTCAGGACTTCACGGTTCAGACCGACGCTTCCGGTACTGGCATGGGTGCCGTGCTGTCTCAAAATGGCCACCCGATTGCTTATTTTAGTAAGCGATTCTCCCCACATGCGCACTGCCTCCGTTTACTCCAGAGAAATGGCCGCCATCACCGCAGCCGTCCACAAATGGCGCCCTTATCTCCTAGGGTCGCACTTCACCATCATCACCGATCATCAAAGCTTGCGTTCGTTAATGTCCCAAACAATCCAGACTCCCGAACAGCCGCTGGTTATCCAAATTGCTCGGCTTTGATTATCACATCATTTACCGTCCAGGAAAGGAAAATGCGCCTGCTGATGGTCTATCCCGTGTCACTGATGGTCAATTGCACACTCTCTAAGCAGTCTCCCGGCCGGTGTTGCCTTGCTCACAGCACTTCGCACCCACATCTCCCAACACTGCCAAGACTTCATGGCTGCCATCTGCACCACACCCACTGCTCATCCAGATTTTACGGTGCGCGATAACTTGATCTTTTATAAAACTCGTCTCTTTGTTCCCGAGTCCTCCGCCATCCGGACCCTCTTGATCCACGAATTCCACTCGACCCCTTGTGGTGGACACGCTGGTGTAGCCCGCACTCTTGCCAAGCTGACTGCTACATTTCACTGGCCCGGCATTCGCGCAGATGTCAAAGCGGCTGTTGCTTCCTGCTCTACGTGCCAGGAGGTCAAAAGTGAGAACCGTCCTCCCAAGGGCCTTCTCCAGCCCCTGCCTGTTCCGGAGCGCATCTGGTCCGACATTTCCATGGATTTCATCACCACCTCTACCCACCTCTCATGGCAAAACGGCCATCTTGGTAGTCGTGGACCGGCTGTCTAAATATGCCCACTTCTGTCCCTTGGGTCCACAAGTTACCGCCTCCGTTGTCGCTGGCTCTTTGCCAAGGACATATGCAGATTACATGGTATGCCTGCTACTATTATCTCTGATCGTGACCCCATTTTTATGAGCAGTTTTTGGAAGGAACTCTTCCGCCTCCAAGGGACTTTGCTGTCTACGTCAAGTGCTTACCACCCGCAGACCGATGGGCAAACTGAAATTGTCAACCGCCTATTGGAGGACTATCTTCGCTGCTTTGTCGCAGATCACCCCAAGTCTTGGCTTGACTATTTACACTGGGCTGAATGGTGTTATAACACAAGTACTCATTCATCGACTGGCACCACCCCATTCGAGGCAGTTTATGGCCGTGCTCCCCCGTCCTTGCTCGACTATGTTCCGGCACCACCTCCATCGCCGCCGTTGATCACTCCCTTACTGATCGCACAACCCTTCTCCAGCGGCTGCGTGACAACGTGGAGCGGGCTCGCCACAGGATGCACCAGAAGGCCGATAAAAGCAGGCGTGAGGCTTCCTTTGCTGTTGGTGATCGTGTCTACCTCAAGTTACAACCCTATCGTCAATCCAGCATTAGCCACCGCCACTCCCACAAGCTAGCCAAGCGATACTACGGTCCCTTTCCCATCTTAGCCCGTGTCGGACCCGTTGCTTATCAACTGCAGCTACCGGAGCATGCCAAGATCCATAATGTCTTCCACATTTCTCTTCTGAAAAAGGCTTGTGGGTCCTCTCCCGGCCAGGTAGCATCCTTTCCTCCTGAATTTGTTGGCAGTCAACCTCTAATTCAACCAGCTTCCATCCTGGGCCGCCGAGATCAATTGGTCTCAGGGAAGTTCGTGCCTCATGTATTGGTTAAATGGACGGGTCTTCCGCGGATGACGCTTCTTGGGAACCATTGGATGAATTCACTCGTGACTTCCCTCACTTCCGCCTTGAGGACAAGGCGAATTTCGAAGGGCGGGGCAATGTGACACACACTGGTCATGCTAGCAGCTCTCCACGTCCCACACGTGCAAAAGTAATGCCCAAACGTTTCCACGATTAAGGGAAACAGCAGTTTAGTTCACGTAGGTAGTGGGGGTAGTTACCAGGTATTTAAAATAGATTAAATAGAAATATTATTTAAGTCAGTTATTGGTTATTTCCACCCCTATTTAAAGGGAGTTTCATTTATGTAATCGTCATCATCATTCTTATCAATTAATCAAACCTGTTCGAGTTTCCTGCAACTCCCGAGCAAGCATGTTCTTAGAATTGCTGTAGCAGAGGCGGTTACAGAATATTACACCCAAATCATTGAGGTTGTCATCGTCGAATCGCAAAACGAAGGGAGAGAGATGTTCCCCTGTTGATCGGGTGATAACAGTGATGGAGGGAAGAAAGATCGGAGGCATATTTTTCTTTCATTCCTAAACATAACAATCCAGCGTTGTACCATTGCATCGTGTTGCTCACTATATGTGGGAAGTCAAGATGGAGAGCATCAGTGGTTGAAAAGAAGGGATTTAGGAATTGAAGAAGAAGAAAATGGAGGTGGATGCGCTGTGCAGGTATGCGTTATTTTTCTTTGTCTTTCTTTGCATTTTTTTTTTTTTTGGCATTATACTTATTAGGACCAGCAATATATCGTGAAGGAGGAACTATAAAAAAAATATGTTACGTGAAGGAGGTTTTAGCTTTGGTTATTAATGTTTTGTTAGTTTAGTTTTCTTTTTCATCTAAAAAAAGGAAGAAAAATAGGTAAACGCAACGAATAATAAGGACTATTTTAACGTACAATTAGGTAGTTTTTATTAGTGGTTTTTCATTTCTTTTCTTTTTGTTTCGGTATTTAGGTTTGTTTGTTTTTTTTTTTTCCTAGTATGATAGCATATTGATCACTTATTAATCTTAATCTTAGTTATCTTCCGATAAAAGAATAATATCATAATCAATTAGCCTTGGAAATTATAATAATCGAGGAAAAGTAATTTATAAGGGTAATGAAAGAATTTGAACCCTTATAAATTTCATATCAAGCCCCCGAACCCATAACTCTAAAAAATCGCAACATTTTCCTTTCCAAGTTTCAGAGGTTAAAACTTAGGTGGCGACTCTATCTAGGTTTGTGTGGGCCAATTAGAATAATTAAGCTTTAATTTTATAATTTCAGTTTAATTGTTCTAATTGAAAATCGAACCTCGAAGCCTTATGCTCAATACATAAGGGTTCAAAACCCACGCCCACAGACTGGCGACTCCGCTGGGGACCACCACCTAAGTTTTTAATTTTAAACTTAGGAAAGAGGACTTAACTTGAATTTATATCTTTAAGGCTTACTTTTTATGGTATTATCCTTTTTAGCTTATGCATTTTTATTATCTTGTTCATACGAGAGATGAGGGTCCAAATAAACCAATCATCGGTCATGTGTAGACATGGCCCGTTCCGAGACACACACCGTAGGGTGATGTGTAAAAGTGGGGGAAATGAGGAGGATGGCGTGCAAACCCCATCCCTTCACTACCTGGGCCCAAAGCCCCAAGCACCTCTCCGAACGTACCCTTACCCAAAAACCAAATATCGGTCATGCCTTGGCATGACCCGTCCTTAGACACACACACCTTAGGGTGATGCGTAAAGGTGGGGGAAATGAAGAGGATGATGTGCAAGCCTCATGCCTTCACTACCTGGGCCCAAAGCCCCAAGCACTCTCCGGATGTACCCATACCTGGTACCTGCTGGTGAGGGACATGTACGCTTTTAATTGAAGTGCTATGTGCTTTAACCATTCTTAGGCCTCCTTTAGAATCACACCATACTGCTCAACATTTACCTTCTTTTTTTTCAAACTTGTCTCTCGCACTTTGAAGTAGAAGGAGCTAGCAAGATAGAAGAAATCAACAATCAACATCGTCAATTAATCACCTCCTCTTCATCAGAAATGACTCCCCCTTCAGGGCAGGGGATACCACATGTTGCCAACCCGGATCCGCTCGGCAATACGACCGGAGAAGACAATCAAGCTAACTTAGAAGCCATGTTGGCTTCAATGGAGCTTAGACACAAGGCCTCCATCGATGCCCTGGAGTCCAAATATGTCACTACCATAGATGAGTTGAGGAACAAGGTTCACACCCTCCAAATGGCGCCTCGTGCCCAAAACGGACCCACGGGGAACTATCTCAATCCCTTGTATGAACCCAACAATGACTACATCGAAACAGACTTGATGGGAGCTCAGGAACCACAAGAACAGGTTGAAGATATCACCGCTAATAACCGATTAGCCGAGGAACTCAAAAGAGTGTTGAAAAGGATTGAACGCATGGAGAAAACAAGTAAGCCAGCCGGTCTTGACTACTATTCCATGCGGTCGTACCCCGAGGTTGACCTACCTCCAAAGCTAAAGTTGCCTACACTAGCGCTGTACAAAGGTGCCTCAGATCCTCAAATCCACCTAGCAATGTTTGACCGGGAGATGTCCATCGTGAGATTAAACGACATGCAAAAGGCCAAAGTTTTCGCTCGCTACCTTGATGAGATCCCTCAGCGCTGGTATCTAACCCAAAAGATGAACACAAAAAAGCTATGAGGAGGTGTGTGAAGCCTTCCTTCAACACTTTGAATATGCAAAGAACCTAGAAATCACTCGAACCGACTTGGCCAGCACCCGGCAGACGGGGAATGAATTAATGTCTGATTTTATCAAACGGTGGAGAAAAAGCCGCTGCATGCCTATAAGGATGGAGGAACAAGAACAAATCCGGATGATTGTGGAAAATATGCAGAAACAATACAATGACCAGCTAAACTTCACCTATTTTCCCAACTTCGACATGCTGATGGGACAGGTGAGGATCCTAGAAGAGAAGATTCATAAGGGAGAACTGAAGCTGGGACAGCCGAAGACATTTGGGGGTGCAAAATTCTACAAAATGGAGCAGTTTAATGGTGCGCCATTAACTCCAGCACTAAGTCAGCCAGAGGTAAATGTTATCCAACAACCTCGAGCCTTGAACCAGAATCATAAAGTCATGTCTCGGCCACGGAAGTACTCAACACCAAGACAATTTACAGATATAGGTTGGCCCATGGTCCAAGTACTTAGAAAGCTGCAGGAGCAGGATATACTACAACCTCTCACTCCTTCCATCGAAACAACTCAAATGGGAAAACTGCTAGATCAATTCTGTCAATTCCATCAGTTACCAGGTCATGACACAGAAGATTGCCGACCTCTGAGACATCGAGTTCAAGACCTCATCGATCAAGGGGAGATTGAATTTTCCACACCTAACGTCTAAAGCGAAGTTGAAAGTGGAATAGTTTGTTTTTGTTTCGTTTTTCAATTTTCTTTTTGAGATTTTTTTTTCATCTACTTTAGTTAGCATTGTCCAAGCATTTTGGTTCATAAAAATAAATGGTCTTTATCCTTTATGTGTTGTTCACAGCAATTATGTATGGATATCCCTTGAAACAGAGACGTGTGAAATATCATTTTCTGAGCAAAGAGCACCAAGGCTTGAATTTCATTTTCTGAAAGCTGGGTAACTTCATGTTGACATGACACTCACTTACAAAGTCAATGAGCCCAAGTGCTATATAATCATTCCCCTACGATCTTCAACATAATACTGGGGGCAATCCGGCTAAGGATGAGCATTTTTTTAGTTTCCTTGTCAAATGTCTGGATAAATCTTTCTGAAAGAGAATAAGAAGAGAGTCCAGTGAGGTAAAACCACTGAGAGTTTGGTGTATTATCTTTATACACTTGAAGAGGCCACTTGCAAATGTAAGGTTTTGACATCATAGCTCTGATTGAAGGAGGCTACTTGTTGATTTACACTAAGACCCAAGAAAAGTAACGAGAATAAATACATAAAATGTCAAGAATGAAGAAGCACTTAGGACAAAATCGCCACAAGGCCAAACATCTTGTGAGATCCTAAAGTTGAACCCTAGGTAGCCCCACTGAGCCTGTCATATACATCATTCTTTTTATAAAAAAAGCTCCACAAAAAGCCATCTCATGATGATTACGTTCCCCGGTGACCAAAGGAAGCGAGGAGCCCAACTCTCGGTTGAAGACGCCCCAAGTCCAAAAAGAGAAGTTGCACTACTACAAACGTGATGAAAATCTGCAAACGGTTGTAAAACAACCCAAGATTCAAGAGCTCAAATCCAAGCCCCTCAAAAATCGGAAACACAAGAACCTCGAAGGCGAATCGAAGAGAACGGGAAACACAAAAACCCCAAAGATGAAAAGGCGATTCCGTAAGCCTCAAGTTCCAAAAAAAAAGGGCAACAAAGTAAGGATAACATTAAAGTCCAAGGCTCAAAGGGAAATCCGCACACGGTAGCAAGACTGTTTCACACATGAGGGCTAGAACGTGAATCCAGGAGAAGGTGCAAGTCGCAGCTTTGGTCATCCTTAAGCTCCACAAAACCAAAATATCCCTCTCTGGTCCCTTTGACATTCATTGCACCCCCGACCACATTACAACCCGTAAAGACTTCTGACTTGACATTTTATGCTTATTTAAGTGAAAATACTGGATCGAAGTTGTAAGTTAAACAAGTGCCGAATACAATATCAGCAATTATGGTTGTGCAAAAAAAGAGAGGATTAGAGGAAAACAGTTGAGTGTAGGTAGAGAAGCACCACTTTAAAATTGCCTTTCACCTTGTGAGAAAAGAAAGAAGCATCTAGATTTTTGACAAGAGAATACTGGGGGCAATCGATTTTTCAAATCGATTGCCATTACCATCACTTTCAAAATCACAATTCCCTAAATAAACATACCGGCATGGACTTCCAATGAGAAAAATTTCATCACAATGAGAAGTTCCACGAAAAAGCCTTTTATGCTCGTGTCGTTAGCGGTTCTTTTGAAAGACAACGCCTAAGAACATACTTAGCTCTATGGAAATAAATCTCGAGCCTGGAAATCCACAACAAAAAATGGAAATTTCTCTAGGCTTTGCTGAAAGGGATATCTGTCAATGCATGAATGACACACACAATTGAAAATCGAGTCAGTATGTTTCATTTTTACATCAAGTCGCTTGTTTATTGATTTGACATTTGAGTCTTTGAGCTAGTTTTGACATCGAGGTCAGTGAGTTGGTTTTACCATTTGACATGGATTCATTTTCACATGGAGTCATTAATCATGTTCATCTTTTGATATTGAATAAGTAATCTTGTTTTCACAGCTTGTTTTGACATTGAAGTCGGTCAGTTTGTTTAAACATTGATGTGAATCATTTGCACATTGAGTCATTAATCATGTTTCATCTTTTGACATTGAATAAGTAATCTTGTTTTCACAGTGAGTCCGTGAGCTTGTTTTAACGTTGAAGTTAGACAGCTTGTTTTAACATTGACATTGATTCAATTTTTCACATTGATTTAGTCACTAAGCTTGTTTTGTATTGAGACGGTACACTTGTTTGCTATGTCTTGCACTGGACTGATATAGCCGGCACCGAGTCAGTAAGCAAGATACGATTGATTGAGTATAGGTGGAGGTATGCTGCCCGTTGAATTGAAGCAAGGTGTATACTGGCCATAGTGTACAAGTTGGCGGGGCAATGGCAATAAGTCCTCATTTCTATGTCAACTTCTTGGATAACAATTGGCGGGGCGATGGCAATAAGTCCTCCTGAGAAAACCAGAAGTTCATCCTAATTACCTATTGGCGGGCGAAGGCAATAAGTCCCCTTTGAAGACCAGTAGAGTAAACCCTGAGATATAGATTCTCACCCTGAGATATAGATTCTCAACTCCGAGATATAGATTCTCAACTCCGAGATATAGATTCTCAACCTCGAGATATAGATTCTCAACTCCGAGATATAGATTCTCAACCCCGAGATATAGATTCTCAACTCTGAGATATAGATTCTCAACTCCGAGATATACATTCTCAACCCTGAGATATTAATTCTCAACTCCGAGATATAGATTCTCAACTCCGAGATATAGATTCTCAACTCTGAGATATAGATTCTCAACCCTGAGATATAGATTTTCAATCCTGAGATATAGATTCTCAACCGAAGATACAGGTTCTTCAGATATACAGATTCTCACCCCTTTCGAGATATAGATTCTCATCCTTTCGAGACATAAATTCTTACCCCCTTGAAAACCAACATGGAGCATTTAGAACGGGTTTCGGTCCCCAGAGGCATCCGAGTTTTTTTCTTTTTGAATGGGTTTCGGTCCCCAGAGGCATCCGAGTTATTGTATTTTTGAATGGGTTTCGGTCCCCAGAGGCATTCGAGTTATTTCCTTTTGAACGGGTTTCGGTCCCCATAAGCATCCGAATTACATCACACATCTTGCATTTCATTTCGAATGTGTTTTGGTTATCAAAAGAATCGAATCACTGACATATTTTGCGTATAAGAGGATGGGTTCCGGTCCCTAGAAGCACCTGGATACACTATGCTTTGCTTGCATTTTCTCACTTGGGTAGGTCCAGGCCCCTAGAAATGCCTTGGTATAATGACATGTTTTTATTCAGGTTTCCAGTGCATTTGAATAGCTCAGTAAGCTCAAACATCTTTTCAAGGTAGTCACACCCTCTAAACACAGGAAAAGGGACGAGCAAGGTGAGACAAGGTTTGTAAAGATTTTGGGTATTATCAAGCGTCAACTTGATATTTCATTGACATTCCAAAATCAAGTTGACGGGGGGCAATCTGTTATACCCAAATTTTTTACCCCATTTGAGCGAAAAGGGGTGTTTCTAGGTCTTTGAGGGGATAAGGTTCATATATGATCAATGGTAGCATGAAAACTGAGATAGGTGGTATGTTTGACATGAAATTATATTGGCATAATGGTAGAGGAGAAGGAGGAGATACAAGAGGTCAATGGTTCGAGTCTATTTAATGACAAGCATATTTTGTAGTTTTTGTTTTCTGCTTATCCTTCTCTTTCTTTCTTTTCTTCTTTTTTTTATAATTTTCAAAATTAGATTCTATTTGCGAAAAAGCCAAAAAAAAAATGTTTCTTTCTATTTCCATTGATAGTTTATTTTCTTTAAAAAAAAATCCAAAACATAGAAAAATCTTTTGAAACGTGCTTTAATAAAAAACAAACAAAAATTGTATTCGCATCGATTATCCATCCCTTTTTCTAGATAATTCTTATTGTTATTTTCATCCTTATCCCTTTTTATTCTCTTAATTCAAATACAAAAAAAAACAAAAATCATTTCTATTTTACTAGTAGTTTATTTTGTTAACAAAACAATGTTTTTCGAAATTCCCTGTTTTTTGTTAAGTAACTTTGAAATTTTTACTCATTTATAGTTTAGTTTTTTAAGGTTTTCTTTTAAATACGTTTTTAATTTTCTTTACAATCTTATCTCTCACTTCCTGTTACTAGCTTGTTTATTTTTTAAATTCGGAAATTTGTTAAGTTGTTAAGATTCTCCAGCCTCTTTTATTGATCTACCTCTCCACTCTTTCCACTATATAATCTCTGCATACACTTGTTACAGGGGGACACTACATAGTTCATATACACAAGACACACACACTCCATACGTTGTTGTTTACTCCTCCATTTCACCATTGCCATATTGTCTACCCCACTCTCTTCCATTGTCCTAAAAAGGTTCGATAACTCGCTTGCGATATGAAGTCATTGCAAATCAATGTTTGTCACCAACCATACGCTTGCACCGTCATTTAACAGCTTAGCATTTCTTATCTTCAAACATTATCGTACCCAACCGGATGCACCTCACAGCCAATGTCATTGACCATACTAATTCACGCTGGAGCATTACGATTACCTTCGTCGCTGTAGGAAATGAGGAAAGGATTATACATGTTGTGATTCTTGGCTATCTACGTTCATGGTGCTTAAAGAAATATACATATTCTTCATGCTCTACGCCTATTATCCACTCACGTTAATTTTGCAGTTTTAATTTACCAACCAAGGCGTACGCCCACCAGGAATATTACACCCAAATCATTGAGGTTGTCATCGTCGAATCGCAAAACGAAGGGAGAGAGATGTTCCCCTGTTGATCGGGTGATAACAGTGATGGAGGGAAGAAAGATCGGAGGCATATTTTTCTTTCATTCCTAAACATAACAATCCAGCGTTGTACCATTGCATCGTGTTGCTCACTATATGTGGGAAGTCAAGATGGAGAGCATCAGTGGTTGAAAAGAAGGGATTTAGGAATTGAAGAAGAAGAAAATGGAGGTGGATGCGCTGTGCAGGTATGCGTTATTTTTCTTTGTCTTTCTTTGCATTTTTTTTTTTTTTTGGCATTATACTTATTAGGACCAGCAATATATCGTGAAGGAGGAACTATAAAAAAAAATATGTTACGTGAAGGAGGTTTTAGCTTTGGTTATTAATGTTTGGGAAAATTCACGAGATACCCCTGTTTTCTTTCGTAATTCACAATATACCCCTGTGATTTTAGTAATTCAACTTTAAACATGCTTAAATGTTGTCCAAAATTGATGAAACTTTACATGGACGATTGTAAAGTGTTATATTTTGGTCCAATATCAAATTTGAAGTTTTTTAAGCTCACATGTGACCCGTGGGACCCAATGAACAGTCACATATTCATTGGGTCCCACAGGTCACATGTGAGCTTAAAAGCTTCAAATTTGATATTGGACCAAAATATAACACTTTAGCATCGTCCATGTAAAGTTTCATCAATTTTGGACAACATTTAAACATGTTTAAAGTTGAATTACTAAAATCACAGGGGTATATTGTGAATTACGAAAGAAAACAGGGGTATCTCGTGAATTTTCCCTTAATGTTTTGTTAGTTTAGTTTTCTTTTTCATCTAAAAAAGGAAGAAAAATAGGTAAACGCAACGAATAATAAGGACTATTTTAACGTACAATTAGGTAGTTTTTTTAGTGATTTTTCATTTCTTTTCTTTTTGTTTCGGTATTTAGTTTGTTTGTTTTTTTTTTCCTAGTATGATAGCATATTGATCCCTTATTAATCTTAATCTTAGTTATCTTCCGATAAAAGAATAATATCATAATCAATTAGCCTTGGAAATTATAATAATCGAGGAAAAGTAATTTATAAGGGTAATGAAAGAATTTGAACCCTTATAAATTTCATATCAAGCCCCCGAACCCATAACTCTAAAAAATCGTAACATTTTCCTTTCTAAGTTTCAGAGATTAAAACTTAGGTGGCGACTCTATCTAGGTTTGTGTGAGCCAATTAGAATAATTAAGCTTTAATTTTATAATTTCAGTTTAATTGTTCTAATTGAAAATCGAACCTCAAAGCCTTATGGTTCAAAACCCACGCCCACAGCTAGTAAAGAGCCGTTATGATGTATGTCGATTGGTTTGGCCTCGGGAATGAGGTTCGATGCAATCTTGCATATGGAGTACTAATGTAAACTGGTTTCTCTCTTTTTTTAAGTAGATGGATTTTCAAAATAATTAAGTTGGACCCTGTTTAATTAGAGGGGGTGAGATTACACATTTATTATTTATAAAAATATACAACTCATTCATTATCTTACTTCTGATCAAATAAAATAACCCTAATAATAAGAATGTATATATATAGTAATAGGAGGATTAGAGAGAAATGATTGCGGTATTGGTGTAGGACGTTTTTTTAAGTTAGATTGTGTAAAACGCGTGAATTGATGATTAAGAGGGACTAATACTTCAATTGATTTATTTACATTAATTTATTATTATTTTTATAAATGTCATATTAATTAAAAAATAGTGATTTTCCTTCTTGTCCACGAGAATGTACAGGCTTTTTCGACCGTTTAAACCGTCAAAAATAAATTGCCGAAAGAGGTCTTTCTATTATTTTCGTGGTTTTTCAAAGCACCAAAAAATGAAGAAGATTGCATTGATCAAACTGATGAAAATAGAGCAAGATTGAAGACCAGATTAAGTGATCTCATTTTCAGCAGTTCTCATTTTAAAACTACCAAAAATTGTCTTATGTGAGAGCAATTTTTGACAGTTTAACGTCGATTTTTTTTAAAATATTGTTTTATTTTGGTTCCCTGTTTTCAATTCACCTGTTAGTATGAATCCACTGTATATTTTCAGAGGACCTCATTCCTTCTCTTTCCAAAATTGCCAAACATAATGTACAAAACAAGACATTACAAAAACAATTGCACACACTTTTTTTTTGGTCACAATTGCACACCTTTACATTACTAATTGTGACACTTAAAATGCTCACATGACTTGTTATATCCAAAATTTTGACCCTCGAAAATGGTCTCTTAGGACACAAGTGCTACAAAAGGGCAAACTGGTAAAGTGCACAAATCCTGAGTTGATTAGAACGTCTCAATCCAATGGTGACAACTTAATCATCACGAGTAGCATTTCATAGTTTTTAGGGCTTCTAATCAATCGTAAGCTTTCTCTCTCCTCGAAAATGACCCAGATAAACCAAAATGCTTTGACATTTTAACACATGATAAAGGATGACATTAGAGCTAATGGTTTTGAATTTCAAAATTTTGAATTCCCAATAATTTTCTGAACAGATCTATTGAAAATTGATTTAAAAAAAATTACTTTATCCAAAAATTCCAAATTATCATTATAGAAATAAAAATATCTTCCTTTACATGTTGGGAAAATTTCAGGTAAGATTCCTTCTAAAAGTCACCCGACCAAATCCTGGTAAAACTTCGGCCCTTTACCGAGTTTACTCTATCGTTAATGATGTCTATAAAGGATCTTCCCTGATCTAATCAGAAAATCGATAAACCCAAAGAAGTCAGAATACCCAGCCGTCCACAAGTCCTTCATGTTTTGAACGCCCGAACCCCGATTCAAAAACGGAACTTCCACCTAAATTCCCACACAAACTAGTTTTCAAACTCCCACTGCAACGAAGATCATCAAACACCCATCAAACCACCACGAAAAATGGGAAACACCATCAACAATCAAGGTCAGAGGCTAAGGTCGAATCAATTGGGACGTACCACCAACGAAGCTACCCAGGACTCACGATGTGAAGGAATAAATCCCGAGGTTAAAAAAGGTTACAAATCAGATACCTTAACTCCTTTAGATACTCTCTATCGAATTATGAGATCAAACCAACTATTGACGGCTCCCAAATTAAGGTTTGTTTGCATGTCTTCCTAAACTTGTTTGCTAAGTTTCATCAATAATTCGAAGTAATTTGAAATCATTAATCACTAACGTATTTAGAATTTTTCAAGCTACACGTGCATATTTGAGCTAAAAACACATTGGGAAACCACCTGAACGCATCCGTCCGAGGGTGGTCCATACCCATGGATGCCACATCCGAGTCACGGACCTTGCCCACAAACACGGACCCTCGGACGGTGGTGAGACTTATTATTTTTCAAATTTTAGGATTTCTAAATACATGTCCGGTCCCACAGACGCCCTATCTGTGGCCCCGTCATTTCAAAATTTTATTTTCGTCAATTGGATCTTTCAACATAACATGTTTAATTAGGGTCCATAGGTTTAAACATTAGTCCGTGATAGTGGAGATTTTTAAAACTTGACTTAATTCGGTTTTTGAAACCCTAGTTTAGGAATTTTAAATTTATACTTCAATTTTCAGTCAAACATGTTAAAAAATAGACTCACGCACTTAGGTTAAACTAACTCCATGATAAGCCGAAAATGACATAAGTAGAGGAAAAACAACTAAGAAGGTAGTGAAGTAATTGAACCCAGAAAAGAAGTATACGGCCCCCAAATCCGGACTCTTACCTTTCTAAGTTTATTTCGGTTAAAACTTAGGTGGCGACTCGTAATTGGTTCAAGTAAGCTAGCTTAGTTTTTGATAATTAATGTTTTATGACATAGTTAATAAGCTTTGGTTATAACTGGACCTAGAACCCGCTCAGATCCTAATCAATGTATGATAGTGGTTCAAAACCGAGGCTCACAAATTGGTGACTCTACTGAGGATTTTAGTATTAATTTTAATTGTCTAATTTTAAGATAAGAGGGCTTAACTTGAAATTGTTTATTACAGCTTATATTATGTTGCTTGTTACTTTTGTGCGCACTTTAAATTTTTGTACTTATGCATCATGTGAGAGCAAGGGTCCACACAAACCAATCTCACCTCTGGACCAGCACTAGGTGACCCCTACCAGGGACTTACACCTTTCTAGGTGTCGTGAATAAGTGAGGGAAAAGAGGAGGATGTCATCTAACCACATCCCCTTAATACCCGGGCTACGACTCTTAGCATTTTCCTGGCAGCACCCTTACCAAGCCCAACGTTCGGTCAGTCAAGACACGACCGTAGACGCACACCTTGCGATAATGTGAAAAAAGTGGAGAAGCCCAAAGAAAATAACGTGCGAGCCCTATTCCTTGACGGTGACCTGGGCCCGAGCCTTAAGCACCTCTCTGGATCTATCCATACTCGTCTGTCCTAATTGTCTTCTAAGGGCATATGTATAATTTCCTTGTGTCATTTCTCTTTTGATTTGTGTAACACCCCTACCGCTATAACATCATTGACACCAAATCTCCTCGTTCATTATTACATTTGCAGCGGAAAAATTACAACACACGGTGGGTGAAACAATGCCGTTAGCCCCCACGTGACTAACAAGGCCTAAACAACAACAGTAACGGTCTGATGGACCAGAATTTCTGAGTACTTATACATACAATCATTCCATTACTAAACCAAGTCATATACACATACAATCCAACTAGACTGAGTATACTACAACCTGTTGCCGATAACAAGTTCGGTCTCACAATACAAATGATTACAAACGTAGTTAAATATACTACCCATACTTAGCAGCAAACCCCGTCCTACTCTCGAACGGTATTCGTCTCCATTGTACCTGAAATAGAATGGGTGGCCCTAAAGGGGTTCAACACCTTTGCTGGTATGGTAGACGTGCAACTCGCTACTACCGGGCCACACCCAACAAATTGTCATCTAAGCATGCGATTGATTTTATTTAAATTATAACATGTAATACTGTAAACATACAACATGCTCGCCATCAAAACAGGTATTCAACAAAGAATACAAACAACAAGGTCTGCATAACAAGTTTGTTAGATTACAATACCTTGTTCTTTGGCCTTGAGGGTTTCTACCTCAACAATGCCCCATTCTAATTAATCATATTCTTATCCATCTTAATCGGATAGTGTTTACTTGTTCTCTTAGATCTCTAGACACTCTCAGTCTTCATCTAGTTTTCTCAATTATTCTTCTCTTGAATAATTCTTAAGTTAAGCCTCTCAGGCCTCCGGGCAGAGACATATACAGAACTCACCACCGAGCTTTTATGCTCTATTCTCTTGGTTCATCTTTCTCTCATAAACCATAATATCTAGCTTATCTCTTTAGACGGATACGCTCTGCCAGTCTCACTCCAATGGGCACCACTACATGGCTCACGGCCCCAACGGGCACCACCATGTGGCTCATGACCCCTGTCAAGGGAGTTTGACCACAGAATCAGAAACAACCTCTCTATTGTTTCCTCTTCCTTGCACGCGTGACTCACAATCCCCTAACCCACTCTCAGGGTTAGTAATAATACATACTAGTCAGAAACATCTCTCTTGATGTCATCTCACAATCTTAGGGTGTTTTCCTAAGTCATTGTATTCACAGATTTAAGGGTCGCCCTATACTTCCATTACTTAGAAGGTTCGGTCATTATCTTGTGTTGGGTGGAATCCTCATATAGGAGGTCGACTAACCATAGAAATAGAGTTTACTAATCTCTGCATGTCTTACTGTTTGACGAGTTCAAGTGTTTGAATGGTCGTTGTTCTCTTAATAAAGGTTTCTTTTTTTCTTTCCACTATTAATCATTTCGTGGACTGTTTCGTTCGATTCTCTAACCGTTGCTTATCTTTCTTTCTAGAGTTGATCTACTATTCTAAGTTAGATCGCAAACTCAAAGTACAAACGGTTAGCTCACACAAGAAACAACAAGAATCATGATATATATATATATATATCAAATGTGATAAACGTTTTCATGCTTTTATCTTGTTAGGTCGGCATACATACACTAGTAGCACACAAGCCGAATGTAACTCTGCAAGACACAAGTTGCAAGAAAACCATACCGTTCACCATGGAATTACTCTAGCGTGTCACCTTATGCTCCTCAGATAATTCCCAAACAACTGACATCATTTCAAATGTTTCCATTAACATCAAGACCATATGGTATGTAAACGACTAATACTCCCGTAGTTAACCCCGTTGTCCCGTTAAATTTGACTCCACTCATGTGGTGAAATACCCCAAACCTTAGTATGCAGTTTAAACATTAAAATATGGTATATTAAGACTAAAAAGAGTCTTCGAAACATTAGTAAACAATTTAAACCATAGAAAACACAAATAAGTACCTTAAAGTCAATTAGGGCTAAAATGTGCCCTAAGCTTGGGATAAGCTTGATTAAGACATAATAAGCTTATCAAGACTTCATTTAGGTGTTAATGAATATAATAAACCAAATACCAAAGAAAACAAAGCTTGAAAACAAGTTAAAACACAAAATGTGCTTTAAGGAGTCTTAAAGCACATTTTTGAAAAATTGTCTTGTAAATGAGTTTTGAATGGCTAAATGTCCATCATTACTCTTTAATTAATATGTGTACTACTTAGTATCACATTTGGAAGTCTATATCAATGGGAAATCAAAATTTTCACATCTATGTGCCTTGTTTTTATGAATAGTAACCAAATTAACCAAGTTTATAACATATGTCAATGTAAGTAATTTAATTGGTCAACAAAGACTAAAATATCCCTAGTTATATAATAGGGGCCGGTTTTCTTGTAAGGGATGAGTCATCCCCTTGTTAATTTGATAAGAAAGGAAAGTGATAAAGTAAACACTATTTACTTTACTACTTAAGTATCAAAACTAGTTAAGTCTTCTTCATTCTCTCATTTCCCTTGTTCCCACCGTCTTCTACCTTCCTTCTTTCTTTCATTTCCGATTTTTGCAACAGCACCACCACCATCATTCTTCATCTTCAATCACTTGTAATTCCTAGCTCACTTTGCCAAATCAAAAACTAAGGCCACCATTCTTTGTCTTGCCAAGCTCTTCAACTTCATCCTTTCAAAATCTCAAGAGCTCCATTTCGGTGCCAAGAGGAATCTCCATGGGAGGAGCTTGAGCTCACCTTTTCACATATTATTGTTCTTTTTTGCTTCTAGGTAAGGAAACTCAAATAAAAACTCCATTTCTTTCTTATTTTGACGTTAACCGAGAATCACCATTGATGGGGTTCTTTATATTGCTTTGTTCTAGCTTCATTTCAACCTTTCATGGACTAGGTGGAGTCCTCTCTTGCTACATATCCAAACTCTCTTTCATATCCAAGGTAAAACAACTATCTTAATGTTTTAAAACAATGTATAACTAGGGTTTACAATGAGATGAAGCATAAAGCTTGTATACTCATTTTATCATTTGTATAATGTTTAGAAGTTGACAAGCAACTAAAAGCCTTGCCGATTTAGTCAAGGAAACAGGAAAGAAGTTGTGAGGAAAAGAGGTAAATGTGCTAACCCAATGTGGTTTAAAGTCTTAGGAGAAATGAGCTTATGTTGCTTATTAAAATGATCTAAGGAGCCAATGGTGAATGACTTAGTAAAATGTTCTCAAGGAGACTAGTAAAAAGGCATATGTGTTGTTGAGTGTATTTGCAGATCAAAGGCAAATATATTGTGGAAATTCAGTGTTTATGGTTTGTGCATCTTAAGGGCCTAAGAGCCATGCTATTTAAGGGCCTAAGTGCCATGCAATTTAAATTATGCACTATATTGTGATGTAGTGTTAAATGAGTGAAGTTTTGTGTACAAGAATGTTCTTGATGGATTTTAGTGTTCTTGGATGTTTAATGGTGAAAACAATGTGTTTTGGCTTGGTAATGTTCTAGGAGAACCCATGTCGAAATTTAGATAATGTATAAGAAGCTTTAGGTGTTTAAAATGAGTTTTGGTAAGTTAGGAAGTGTTTAGAATGGTTAAGTGTTCTACTAGTGAAAGAAACATGCATTAAGGTGTTTTAAGGTGTAAAAGGAACTTAAGCATTATTTTAGAGGATTTAGAGTGCAAATGAGTGTTTTGGCATACTTCAAGATCATGGTGAGATTGTGTTTAGGACTTGTGCAATGTTGGTGAATAAGGAAGAAGTGATTTGTTGTATGGAGGAGCTATAAACTTGTAGAGATATTCAAGGAGTTTGGTTAGGAACAAAAGATGCTTGGGAGATGATGTTATAGTGGTGAGAAAACATTTGGGAACAGTGGAAGTTATAGGTATGAAACACCACATAGGAACTTAGTGAAAAACATTACAAGTGTAAACCTTTTTATAAGAGTTTGTGTAATGCTTGAGGACGATTGTAGTGAATGATTTAAGGAGTTTAATGGAGGTCTTGAGGTGTGTTTGAAGTGCCCAAATAAGGTTAGAACATACTAGGATATATGTGGGGAAGTTTGGAGTTAAATGGGCAATTAAAAACAAGGGTCTGGAGCAGACCGACCTTGGGGACCGGACCTGCAAGGTCGGTCGAGCCCAGTTTACCCTGCGAGAAATGGTTTCTGGAATGGACCGACCTTGGGGGCCGAACTTGCAAGGTCGGTCGGGCATGGATTTTTAGTACGGATTGAGTCTCTGGAATAGACCGACCTTGAGACCGGACTTACAAGGTCGGTCATGCCTAAATTTTTGTACGTAAGTGAGTCTCGGGAATCGACCGATCTTGCGACCGGACTTGCCAAGATCGGTCGGGCCTGAATGAATTTCAAGGAAAGAAACTTTGGGGAATAGACCGAACTTGCAAGGTCGGTCGGAGTAAAATTTTTAACGGTAATGTGCTCTGGAATGGACCGGCCTTGTGTAAGGTCGGTCGGTAAGGTCGGTCAGACCAAAACTTGTAAAAAAAAACGAACAAAGAGTGGCTTAAGTAGTTAACCCTATGGGGTATAATGTAGGTAATCAAGGATAAGTTTGGGCATTAAAACATGTCATATAACCATGTTAAACACTTAATAAATTTGAAGTTAAGTAAGTTAATTAACCGACATTCTTAATTATGTATAGGAGTGGCCTACGGTGAAAATCAATCGAAGCAAGGACCAAGGTATGGTTTTCTTGCAGTCTGTTGCCTACCGGTTTACACCGGCTTGTGTTGTTTGTTTTTCTGAGTGTTTATGACGTTATAAGACTTAACCATGTAAAAAGGTTACAGTCGTTTATACTACTGTGATGTTATGACGTGACTCATTTCCCTTGTGTGTGTCTAACATGACTTACCACTTGCTTGTGAATTGTTGTTAAGTTCCACTGTTGAACTTCTAACAAGTGCTAACTGGGGAGTGAGGAATCCGGTTGTCCGGTCATGCATGCAAGTTTAAGAGTAGATATCTGTATAAGATTCGACTCTTATGATATTGTTCTCCTTTATTTGGCGTTCGATCTCCCGCTAGCTTCCTCCAAAGCTTACCTATTCTGACTTATGATCGGTTTAGTGGGAACATGTGTTTGTGTGGTGTGTTCGGGTCACTATATCCGAACCATATGTGACTTAAGTTACTCGTTCGACTAACAGAACGGTAATGAGTGTGGGTAACAAGCTTAACATGAGGGTGAACCATTCTCTAGGCTTCTTATGTTGTTAAACCTTCTTGGTTTGTTATTGTGGAAAGTGTATTCACTATGTATGTGATGTTGTGCTATGCAATATTATTGCTATGCCATATGTATATGTTATATGTTAAAATGAATGCCATGTCATCATGACAATTAGTTGCGCGTATCCCGGTAGCCGATGGGCTGCACGTTAACCATACCAGCCAAGGGTTGCTGACCCCCTCGGGGGCTCCATATTTATACTGCAGGATGAGGATCGAGGAAGCAGAGTGGTTGTAGATCAAGGTTATGTCATACTTTTGATTATTTTGGACAGTAGGCCCGGGATGCGCCTGTGCTCCCGTGGCGTTTATTTTGGTACTGTTGTATTACAATGATGGTCGTTATAGTTGACAATGGAGTTCATGTGTACGGTTTACAGTGACGGTTTGTATTAAACACTCGGTATGTTGGTTATGTAAATAAATGGTTGTTAGTACCTAATGCTCGGGAGTCTGATCATCAGACCGGTACACTTGTATTTATTCTGCCTTGTTAACCACGTGGGTGGTTGACGGCGTTGTAGCACCGAATCGTTTAGTTATTGTTTAGTTGTTTTTCCGCTACGATTTCATTTAATGTTAAGTGTGTAGTAGGGGTGTTACAAAAAGTGGTATCAAAGCGAAGTATCGCTCTGATGACTAGAATACCGAGCTTAGGAATATACCGAGTTAGGAAACCTAACCACAGTTACCTAAGTGAGCAGTTATGTAAAGGTTAACCACTAACTAATTGTGGAGATACCTTGTTGTCGGTGAAACGTTACAACCGTTGGAACCGATAAGTGTGCAAGCACAATGCTAATGAATGTTCGTGTGAATTCAGATGTTAGGTAGACCACGAGGTCGAGGCCACGGGCGCGGCATTGGTGATACTGGGAACCAGGGGGAGAACCCTACGGCGCAAGTCATGGCCGACGCTGTTGCGGCCGCCGTAGCCCAGATGGTCCCACAGTTAGTGGCTGCGATTCAGCAAGGGCAACAGCCTGAAGTTCAACCACCACCGCCACCGCCACGAGAGACCAACTGGGTCAAGGCGTTGGCAGATTTGAGACCCCGTCGTTTCATGGGGAGACCGACCCACGTAAGCTGGAGGCATACATCTCCGAGTTGGAGACCGCCTACGAGACCTTGGATGTGCCTGCTGGAGCCAAGGTCCGTCTTGCCGCTTACTATCTGAAGGGTTCAGCACAAAGTTGGTGGAAGCTTGTGAGGGAGGACCGGATGGCGGATCCTCAGTTTGGTTGGAGAGAGTATACGGCTCTGCTGCGAGCCAAGTATTATCCTATGCATGTGCAAGAGGCCAAGCGCCTAGAGCTGGATAGTCTGAGGCAGGGGGATAAGATGTCGGTCGATGACTACTACACTGCCTTCACCGGCCTTATCCACCTGTTACCGGACCTGGGATACTTGAACCGGGTGCTGGTAAACCGTTTCTACAACGGTCTCAGCCACCGTCTTCGCTACGGGATGGGGCCAGCTGAGTATACTACCTTGCAGGTAATTAGTATACAGTGTGATGTGAATAAGTGTAATCCATAAGTGAATATTAATGTGAGTTTGTGAGTATGTTTTGCGGGGCATGACTGACATCCTAAATCCAGGAGTGCTATCATGCCGCTGCTAAGGTTGAGATTACCGTCCGACTGAGGGACGAGGAGAATGCGCACAAGCGCAAGGCCACGAGCGAGGGCCAGAGTCCGCAGGGGTACGGGGGAGGAAAGAAGAAGAAGAAGCCTTATCCCCAGCCCCAGAAGAGTCAGCACCAGGGTGACAAGGGCCAAGCCCAAACCACCACAGCTGAGGAGCCACTGAAGCTCACATATGCATACGCGGCGAAACCCTACGCTCTTACCCGCGTAAGGGTAATTATTTAATCATGTGTGACAAGTTGAAGTTGTATGTTGTTAAGTTATGAAGTAAGTACTGATTGTGTACTGTGATAGCAGCTAGCGCGGGTTCTGGACCGGAGCACCACTACTATTGTAAGTGGTGTAATGGAGACCACCCCGGCAAAGACTGCAAAGGAAATGACATACAGTGTCGCTACTGCGAGAAGTGGGGCCACCGTGACTATGAGTGTTACCGGAACCCCAACAACAGAGTCAACAAGCCCAAGGGGCAGTGGAAGGGTAAGGCCACAACAACCATTGATGGCCCGAAGTCGGCTAACCAGCCACCCACAGATCAGAGGCACACTGATTCCCAGAAGGGGAAAGGGTCGGGACCTAGCAAGGCCGCCCTGAATGTGGTTGATAAGTGCGAAATACATCTGTTTTTAGGGCTTTAATTCTTCCTATTTTCATAACAATTCATGTCGTATTTCTCACTTATCATATGTTTTTCCTTAGATTTATGTTTTGATGTGAACTGATACATTTTATGTGTCAAATGCAGGAAAATAACAATATATATATCATGCACTATCGGCGGAATCACTCACTCACCAGCCTACAACATCAAATTTATTCACGCTTGCACTGCTCATCGTTTTATCAAGTTTATAAACTAATTAATCATCAAGTTGTTGATTAATCATCAATTAATGATAAAACTATCAAGGGGAATTCACGCCGCTGCTATATAAGGGAGAATAGGTTCAAACCTATTTAGGCTTCACTCATGCGACGGCTACGCCCAGCCCAGAGGGGCTTCTACGCCTCTGTTCATCAATCTTCCTAGCCATATACACCATCATCATCATCATCAGTTTTCACCATACCATATCACCACCGAGACTTCATTACCACCACCAGACCACCTCGCCACCATTCATTCAAGGCCACTCATCACCACTTCCATAACCCTATTGTTACATATTTATGTCTTTCTTTGTTATTTTTGCTACTTTCATGTTTTTTTTGAGTAGTTAGTTTAGCTCCCCGGATTGGGATAGCAAATCGGATCTTTTTATTTATTTGTAATCTTTTGACTAATTCAATAATGCAATAGTTTAATTCCAGTTCTTCATGCGCTTTAATTCTCTAGCTAATTATTAAAGCTATTTGTAGTTTTCTAATCAACACGCGAGAGCTGAGATAGATAACAAGACATAGGAATTAAACCTGATTAACGACTAGAAGCATGACCCCCTATAGGTTAATCGGTCTCAAATAGAAACTGTTCTTTATGCGATTAGTTGTGTCCGGATTAGAGCATTAGTCTGCTGCTAGTTCTAGCAACTGGTTAGGATTCGTTAGACTTAGCCGTTGACGAATTAATTATAGTTTCTGAGTTTATTGCAGAATTTGGGAAGAGTTTATTAATTAATAAAGTGAAGGTTTGCAGAACAATCCGGGGTGCTTCCTTTTATTTAGAGTTTTACTCTTTATTTATTTGTTGAGTTTATTTTACTGTTTTATTATTTTATGTTAGTTTGTTGAGTCATTATTTTTATCAAATTAAGTAAAACCTGAAAAAGTGACATTTCCTGTTTTCTTAGTTTAGTTTCTCAGTTAGTAAATAAATTGTTAATTAATTGAACGAGGTCCCTGAGATCGACAACCCTTACTCAATTCACTATTACGCAAAACGATAGGTACACTGCCTAGGTAGAGATAGTAACATATTTCTGCTCAACAAGTTTTTGGCGCCGTTGCCGGGGACCTCTGGCACGGTTAATTGACATTTTTATTTATTTGATTGAGACTTTATTTTCATTTTTTTTCCTTTTCATATCTTTTTTTCATTATTATTTTCGTATCAATTTTATTCAATTCGAATCTGATTAAGTTAGTTTAGGATCTACTTATTTGATTTGATTGCTTACCTATTATTTCTAATCGATTGCACGTTCATTGCCTTACTGTTTGTTTTTGAATTTTACTTAGGTGTACATATTTTGCTTTATGTTTATATTTTGCTTTATTTTTTTTATATACATATTTTCGTTTTAATTTTGATAGGGTAGATTTCAACTTTGTCTATTCCGTTTTTGATCTTTTTTTTTCATTAGAATTTATTAGGTTAATACATAGTTTAGAATTTGTTTGATTCGTAGTCTTCTTTTGATATTTTCCTTTTTATTCTAATTTTTGTTTGCTTAATTTTTATTGTTTTAATTTTTATTTTCGTTTTGATTTAATTAATATTTATTTTTTTTCTTTTCTTTTCTTTTTAGTTTCATTTTTTTTAAGTTGATTTATTTTATTCATTTAGGCAAAGATGGGGGGATAACATGGATGAATTGAGGAGAGTGCTGACACAGTTGGAGACGACGATTACAATAATGAACATTGAGCAAAATTTGAACAGGTATAATCAGCCGGGTACTCAAAGTTACAACCAGTTCAGGCGACAAGATTATTACCAACCGCAACAATCGTCTTATCGGCAGCCTTATTGGTGGGAAGGTGAGCAGACTAGAATGCAAATGGAGGAACAACAATTCTACACTTATCAGGAGCCCCCTAAGGAGGATACAAGCAAGATAGAGAGCATGCTTGCAGAGATCTTGGAGCAAAGAAAATCCACTAATGCTAAATTTGCTAAAATTGAATCTAAGTTTGATGCTAAATTTGCCGAGCAAGAAGCTATAAACCAGAGTTGGGAAAGACAACTTAATCAGATCTCGCAGCAGTTAGCACAACAACAATTGGAATTCTCCCATAGCCAAAGTTATTCGGACCTAGTGGACCAATCTCAAGTGGAGACTTTGATGGGTGAAGACCATTCCAAGCCTATAATTTCTGAAGCTGGAGAGGAGTCTGATGAAGAGTTGGAGCGATTATTTGGGAATTTATATTCCCCTCCTCCTTCAACCTCAACTCAAATAGAGCAACCAGTATATGAAGATATTCTGCCTGCACCCATCTGTGAACCAGTGGAGGTACCTGATGTGGTTGACTCCAGAGACGTTGAAGAAGTTGAATCTCCCTCTGAAGTTATCTACCAGCAGGATTATAATGTTAAGTCTCTGCAACCAGAAGAGAATATTTGTATCCTCGAATCTGAGGAGGGAACACCACTACCACCAAGTCATTAACAACTCTCACTTTGCCTCCAGAAGCCTCAACAATAGAAGGAGGATGTTTACATCCTCCAATTTGAGGAAGAAGAGCCATTCACACCTGGTCTTTTGACTGAGCAGCGCTACCGGCAGTATCTCCTTATACATAAGGCTTTGTGGAGTATTCATTTTCCTATTTTATTTGCCAACGTAACGTTTTGTTTTGATCCAAGTGGTTTGCTTTTAATTACCGTCTACTTCATTTTCCTGGCAAAGTTGTTGTCTACTTTTATTTTTGATCCAGGATAACGAAGCGGGAGTCTAGCCAAAGACTATAAAGATGGGCAGCTTACTGGGAGGCAACCCAGTGGTTAAATTTTTATTTTTATTTTTGTTTTGGTAGTTTTATTTACTGCATTAATTTATTTCTTAGGTTTATTTGTTTTTCTTTTATTTAGAAGTGGAAATGGTGTTTGTGCTTTAATGCAACGCTTTCAGCGTTTTTGTGGTAGTTGTAAGTGGATGCAGGTGAAAATTTTATCATGGTGTTTGATGTACCCTCAAGGCTGGACACTTGCTTGAACGCAAGTGTGAGGAACGCTGCCCCCCTTGTTCGAGCTTAAGTGTGAGGAAGGGAACCTTCCTCAATCTACGATATCAGGGGAGTTTCAGTTTCTCCTTATTTTTATTGTTTACGTTCAGCCTATCATGACTATTATGCTTAAAGTTTATATGTATATCATTCCTTATGGTCCTGAATGAAATTCTTCATGAGTCTGGCATATTTTGAAAGCTCTTCTCTTGATTTTATTTTTGAACAATGAGGACATTGCTCCTCTTAAGTGTGAGGAAGAGTAGAAGATCTTTCTGAATATGCCAGTTGCACTTAAATGCCACACTTGTTTTTGATTGTCTTCTCGCTTTGAGGGAATCACTTCTCTGAGTGCTTATAAATATTGAATTCTTGGGTGAAAATTTTTGCACAAATTTTAAATCGAGCATGGTGACCACCTCAAGAATCTTTCTGCTTTAGGTTGCTTGTATATAATTTTTATTCAAATTAATCTGTTTTCACTGAAATTTGATGGATTAGTTGATTGTGGAAACTGAATGAATTAGTTTAACTTGGGATTTTGGAAATGATGTGAAAGTTTGGAATGAAAGGATAAGGCAAGGTACTCCGCTGATCAAAAGTTTTCCTAACAAAAGCAGGCCTCGTCTATCCGGTTATTAAGTCCTAGGGGTGCCTTAACACCTATCTACCTAAGGTCTCGGGATCTGGGATAGTTGGCCCAACACCGTTACAAGGATAGAGAGAAAAGTCTGGGTTATGGAATAACTCTGCAGTTCACAATTATTCGTTTGTTTTGTATATATTTCTGGAAGAAGAATGTTTTTGCATGCGAAAAAGTTAATTGCAGTTAAATTTTTGTTTTTGATCATGAGTATGTGGTGTTGAAAGGTATCACGGAATAAGGTGTTACTTCACACCCCTTGTCATCCAAAGGTTAAAGGAAAGAATGGTGGAAGATCCCAAGTTAATCTATATTCAGATTTTGTAATCTAACTTCTCCATGCTTTTAAAATCATTCTTTTTCACTGATTGTGAAAACCTACAACCGGGAGCAGAACTATTCTTTTGATTGTCACTTTGCTTGCTTTCTGTTTTGCATCTGTTTGATCCTGAGGTTTGGTACTACGGCCTTAGAGATAGTCTTGTTCTTTATTTGCTTGTGGACAAACAAAAGCTAAGTGTGAGGAAGTTTGATAAGTGCGAAATACATCTGTTTTTAGGGCTTTAATTCTTCCTATTTTCATAACAATTCATGTCGTATTTCTCACTTATCATATGTTTTCCTTAGATTTATGTTTTGATGTGAACTGATACATTTTATGTGTCAAATGCAGGAAAATAACAATATATATATCATGCACTATCGGCGGAATCACTCACTCACCAGCCTACAACATCAAATTTATTCACGCTTCCACTGCTCATCGTTTTATCAAGTTTATAAACTAATTAATCATCAATTAATGATAAAACTATCAAGGGGAATTCACGCCGCTGCTATATAAGGGAGAATAGGTTCAAACCTATTTAGGCTTCACTCACGCGACGGCTACGCCCAGCCCAGAGGGGCTTCTACGCCTCTGTTCATCAATCTTCCTAGCCATATACACCATCATCATCATCATCAGTTTTCACCATACCATATCACCACCGAGACTTCATTACCACCACCAGACCACCTCGCCACCATTCATTCAAGGCCACTCATCACCACTTCCATAACCCCATTGTTACATATTTATGTCTTTCTTTGTTATTTTTGCTACTTTCATGTTTATTTTGAGTAGTTAGTTTAGCTCCCCGGATTGGGATAGCAAATCGTATCTTTTTATTTATTTGTAATCTTTTGACTAATTCAATAATGCAATAGTTTAATTCCAGTTCTTCATGCGCTTTAATTCTCTAGCTAATTATTAAGCTATATTTGTAGTTTTCTAATCAACACGCGAGAGCTGAGATAGATAACAAGACATAGGAATTAAACCTGATTAACGACTAGAAGCATGATCCCCCCTATAGGTTAATCGGTCTCAAATAGAAACTGTTCTTTATGCGATTAGTTGTGTCCGGATTAGAGCATTAGTCTGCTGCTAGTTCTAGCAACTGGTTAGGATTCGTTAGACTTAGCCGTTGACAAATTAATTATAGTTTCTGAGTTTATTGCAGAATTTGGGAAGAGTTTATTAATTAATAAAGTGAAGGTTTGCAGAACAATCCGGGGTGCTTCCTTTTATTTAGACTTTTACTCTTTATTTATTTGTTGAGTTTATTTTACTGTTTTATTATTTTATGTTAGTTTGTTGAGTCATTATTTTTATCAAATTAAGTAAAACCTGAAAAAGTGACGTTTCCTGTTTTCTTAGTTTAGTTTCTCAGTTAGTAAATAAATTGTTAATTAATTGAACGAGGTCCCTGAGATCGACAACCCCCACTCAATTCACTATTCCGCAAAACGATAGGTACACTGCCTAGGTAGAGATAGTAACATATTTCTGCTCAACAAGTTTTTGGCGCCGTTGCCGGGGACCTCTGGCATGGTTAATTGACATTTTTATTTATTTGATTGAGACTTTATTATCATTTTTTTTCCTTTTCATATCTTTTTTTCATTATTATTTTCGTATCAATTTTATTCAATTCGAATCTGATTCGGTTAGTTTAGGATCTACTTATTTGATTTGATTGCTTACTATTATTTCTAATCGATTGCACGTTCATTGCCTTACTGTTTGTTATTGAATTTTACTTACGTGTACATATTTTGCTTTATGTTTATATTTTGCTTTATTTTTTTTATATACATATTTTCGTTTTAATTTTGATAGGGTAGATTTCAACTTTGACTATTCCGTTTTTGATCTTTTTTTTTTCATTAGAATTTATTAGGTTAATACATAGTTTAGAATTTGTTTGATTCGTAGTCTTCTTTTGATATTTTCCTTTTTATTCTAATTTTTGTTTGCTTAATTTTTATTGTTTTAATTTTTATTTTCGTTTTGATTTAATTAGTATTTATTTTTTTTCTTTTCTTTTCTTTTAGTTTCATTTTTTTAAGTTGATTTATTTTATTCATTTAGGCAAAGATGGGGGGATAACATGGATGAATTGAGGAGAGTGCTGACACAGTTGGAGACGACGATTACAATAATGAACATTGAGCAAAATTTGAACAGGTATAATCAGCCGGGTACTCAAAGTTACAACCAGTTCAGGCGACAAGATTATTACCAACCGCAACAATCGTCTTATCGGCAGCCTTATTGGTGGGAAGGTGAGCAGACTAGAATGCAAATGGAGGAACAACAATTCTACACTTATCAGGAGCCCCCTAAGGAGGATACAAGCAAGATAGAGAGCATGCTTGCAGAGATCCTTGTGAGCCTCGATTTTAAACCCTATCCTATGTGGATTAAGTTGATTAGGATCTAGTCGGGTTTTAGGTCCACTTATAACCTAAGATTAATAACTATGTCATAAAACAATAATTATTAAAACCTAAGCTAGCCCACTGGAACCTATTATGAGTCGCCACCTAATTTTTACCTAGATCAAATTAGGAAAGGAGAGTTCGGGTTCGGGGGCTTGATATTCGACTTAATTAGGGTTCAAATTACTTTCATTACCCTTCCTAGGTCGTTTTTCCTCTACTCAGTTTATTCACGGCTTATTACGAGTCGTTTTAACCTAAGTGCGCGAGCTTCTGTTTTTTTTTGTTTTTAGCATTTTTTGACAGAGAATTAAAGTGAAATTAAAAGCTACCTAAACTAGGGTTTCGGAGGCAGAATTAGGTCAAATTTTGCTTACGTCCGTAGCCACGGACCAAACGTCCGAGACCACGGACCCCAGTTAACCTAAATATACAGAAAAGTCGAAATTAAAGGAAAACAAAAATTTGCAAAGTCCGGGGCCACGGACAGGATGTCCGTGGGCCCGGACATTATTAGAAAAACCTAAATTTTGAATTTTTAAAATCCCGCCGCCGTCCGTGGGTGTCCGTGGCCACGGACAACGCGTCCGAGGTCCCGGACCATAGGTCCGAGGTCACGGACCACCCACGGACAGGGGTTTTCAGAAGGTTACCGAGGGTATTTTGAGCTCAAATTTTATGGGTGTGTAGCCTGAAAGATGTACAAGACGTTAGTGATTGAAAGTTTTCAATTTGAATTCGAATTAAGCACGAAACTTAGCAAACAAGTTATCTGACAGAGGCTTAAATAAACAGCAATACAGAAACCTACGAAGGTTAGTTTGAGCCCAAATTTTGAGGCAAGACAGATAATACCGTGGTGAATCAGGGAAGTGGAGTTTCTACCTGTTTTACCTTCGGATTCACAACGTTTCTTCACACCGGGACTCGTCGAGTGCTCCGTTGATGGCAGACCCGAGAGGATTTCGACCCAAGCTTCTGGTTGTTGGTTGTTCTTGCTGTTCTTCACGTTTTGGTGGTGTTTTTGTGGGGTTTTGATGATTGTTTGTGCTTTGGGGATCGGAAAACGTGTTTAGATTGTGGTTTCGGGGGATTTTCGGTATGATTTGGGTGGCCGGTGTGGAAAACGTGAGAGAGAGAGAGGAGGAGCTGCCTTTTCTGACTCTCTAGGGTTCTTGAGTATGTGAGGTTCTGATTTTATCCAAAACCTATCCCCTTATATAGACTTTCTTAAAGATAAAGAGAATCTAGTAAAAGTAAGATTTTTCGATATTTTAACTAAGTAACTTCCCAAAGGAATTTTGCTATGAAATTTTAACCACATGTCAAGAATGGATATTATGAATTTTCTGAGGTGGAAACGAATTTTTTAAATGCTGGAGCATTTTTAAATTGAATTTCTCGTCAGATTCAGTCAGAAATTGCTAGAAATTATTGGAAATTCGAAAAATCAAAATTCCAACGCCATTATGCTTAAAATGTCATCCTCTATCATGGGTTAAAATATCAAAGCATTTCGAGCTGATTTGGGCACCCTTTGGAGGAGAGAGAAAGCCTATAGGAGAACTCAGAAGCCTTAAAAATTACGAAAACGCCCCTGACAATGACGAAGCTGCTCCTCAGGCCCTGGAACACGCCGATCGGGCCGGAGTCTCTTACTGTTTGATGGAGATGGCTCTCACAACCTCGTAGACCTTAACCAGGGGGTCAAAATTTTGGGTATAACAGATTGCCCCCCGTCAACTGGACTTTGTAACGAATGTGAAAAGTCTGGTTGATGCTTGAGTGGTGCCCCAAAATTTTGGACTCCACAGAATCCTCCACGTTGTGTGAAACCGGGTTAACGATGCCCAGCAATTCGGAGGCGCTGACTACCAAAGCTACAAAGCATTGTCGAGCTATTCTAAGGCGCTGACTACCTAAGCTACAAAGCATTGTCGAGCTATTCTAAGGCGCTTACTACCTAAAATACAAAGCATTGTCGAGCTATTCTAAGGCGCTGACTACCTAAAATGATGAAAATGATGTCAAGCTATTCTAAGGCGTTGACTGCCTAAAATGATGATATGCTGTCGAGCTATTCTAAGGCGCTGACTACCTAAAGTGGTGAAAATGATGTCAAGTTATTCTAAGGCGTTGACTACCTAAAATGATGAAAATGGAGTAATGTCAAGCGATTCTAAGGCGTCAACTACCTGAAAGATGAAGTAATGTCAAGCGATTCTAAGGCGTTGACTACCTATAAAGGAATGAAGTACGCTGAGCATTCTAAGGTGTCGGGAACCTGAAAGTGAATGGAATACACCGAGCATTATAAGGTGTCGGGAACCTGAAAGTGAATGAAATACGCCGAGCATTATAAGGTGTCGGGAACCTGAAAGTGAATGAAATACGCCGAGCATTATAAGGTGTCGGGAACCTGAAAGTGAATGAAATACGCCGAGCATTATAAGGTGTCGGGAACCTGAAAGTGAATGGATTACGCCGAGCATTATAAGGTGTCGGGAACCATAAGTGAATGGATTACGCCGAGCATTATAAGGTGTCGGGAACCATAAGTTGAACGGAATACGCCGAGCATTATAAGGTGTCGGGAACCATAAGATCGAATGGGATACGCCGAGCATTATAAGGTGTCGGGAACCTGAGATTGAATGGAATACGCCGAGCATTATAAGGTGTCGGGAACCATAAGATCGAATGGGATACGCCGAGCATTATAAGGTGTCGGGAACCTGAGATTGAATGGAATACGCCGAGCATTATAAGGTGTCGGGAACCATAAGATCGAATGGGATACGCCGAGCATTATAAGGTGTCGGGAACCTGAGATTGAATGGAATACGCCGAGCATTATAAGGTGTCGGGAACCTGAATTCGAATGGGATACGCCGAGCATTATAAGGTGTCGGGAACCTGAGATTGATTGGGGTACGCCGAGCATTATAAGGTGTCGGGAACCTGAAGTATAAAAGGTGATGATGCTATGGGGATGATATGCTAATTTGTCGAAAGCAAGAAATTGCTAGGAACATGCCAAACATGGCGATGATGTAGGTTGGTTGAAAGCAAGAAATTGCTAGGAATATGCCAAACATGGCGATGATGTAGGTTTGTTGAAAGCAAGAAATATGCCAAACATGGCGATGATGCAGATTTGTTGAAAGCAAGAAATTGCTAGGAATATGCCAAACATGGCGATGATGTAGGTTGGTGTGTGAAAGCAAGAAATTGCTAGGAATATGCCAAACATGGCGATGATGCAGATTTGTTGAAAGCAAGAAATTGCTAGGAATATGCCAAACATGGCGATGATGCAGATTTGTTGAAAGCAAGAAATTGCTAGGAATATGCCAAACATGGCGATGATGCAGATTTGTTGAAAGCAAGAAATTGCTAGGAATATGTCAAACATGGCGATGTTGCAGATTTGTTGAAAGCAAGAAATTGCTAGGAATATGTCAAACATGGCGATGTTTGAAGAAGAATTGTTCAAGACAAGAAATTGCTGGCGAAGGTGCCAAACATGGCAGTGTTTGAAGAAAATTCTGTTTATTGAAAAAGAAAGTGAAGTTATCATTTCCTGACTAAAGATTTCAGACTTGCACTCTATCTCCTAGGAGATGAACATGCTACCGGTGGGGTGTGGTGTTTGATGCAGAGATCTTTTGAGTGGTGATCAGGGCATATATGTGCCTGTGGTGTATGATGTGAAGGTAAGGGCTTACGTGAGCCTGTGTGGTGAAGTGGCATTTGTGTGGGGGCAAGGGCTTATGTGGGCCTGAGGTGTTTGGTGTGGAGGTAAGGGCTTATGTGTGCCTGTGGTGGGATGGAGGTGCTCAAGCTTTGGGTTTCAATTGGTGTTATCATGGCAATTGTTGGAACCAACAATTGCCCCCAGTATTTTTCCTTAGGACAATCTGAGCTAGAGTTCATGGCATTCGATCGCTCCGATCGATTGCCCCCAGTATTTTCTTTGACTAAGCGTGCAAACAAGTCTCATCCTCACAGGGTCAAGGCTTATGCATTGATGTGGTGCTTCCTAACCTACACACGACGTGTTTGGTGTTTGCACTCATTTCTCGCTCATGGCCATAACTTTTAGACCACTGAATTTGACATTTGATGGATTTACGCATTTGATCTGTTACTTTCACGTGATTGGACACACAACTATCAAGTCAGAAGTCTTTAAAGCTTATAACGTGGCCATCGGGTGTGATGAAAGACGACGGGATCATGGAGGGATATTTTAGGTATGTGGAGCTTTAATGGGTGACCAAAGCTGCAACTTGCGTCTTCTCTCAGATTCATCTTCCTTGTCTTGAAGTTGTCTAGCTGCTTCGTGTTGACGTTGCTTTCGAGCTTATGGACTTGGACTTTTGAAGTCGTCCTTTACACCATTTCTCTTTTTGTCATTTAGATTTCCTCGAGGCACTTCGGGTTTGCCTTTTTGTTTTATCCTTTCTTGACTTTGCCTTCGGGGTTCTTGTGTTTCCCGGTTTTGGGCTTTGAGAGCTGTTTTGATGTGAGCTCTTTTGATCCTGTGTCACTCTGGGACCATTTGCAGATCGTTTCGTCATGCTGATTGTGGCATTGCTTCTTTGGACTGATGAGGACGTTATCTGAGAGTCTGATTCTTCGCTTCCTTTGGTCACCGGGTCGGACATTCATCATTGGCTGGGTTATTTTGTGGAGTTCATAATATCGAAAGGGGATATATGAAAGGCTCAGCGGGGGTGCCTAGGGTTTAATGTCAGGGTTCACAAGCTTTTGGCTACGTGGTGCTGTACCTAGGTGCTTCGTCATTCCTGATAGTTGTGTATCCGTTCTTTGTTACTTTTCGCAGGTCTAAGAGTAAATTTACAAATTATCTCCTTCGGTCAGAGTTATGCCGTTTACCTCACCCTTTGTATGTGGTCTCACCAGAGTCGTGTAAAAATGACACGCTCGTTCGCTCATGGTTTTTCCGCTCAAGACACTATCGTGAATTTCACTCAGAGACTAGTTCACACGCTTAAACGAAGGATGAAAGATGATGAACCTAAACTCAGATTGCCCCCAGTATTGATTTGGGGTTAATGGCAACAATGTAAAAGATATGGATTTGGAACCGCTTTGGGGGTTATTTGGATGTTTTGGGATAAGTTGTGGGGTTTGGTAAGGCATGTTCAAAACTTCAGAAACAACATACAAGTCTTTGTATTCCATTGTCGGGAGATAATTAATTCATGAACCATTTTCAACAAAAACCTTCTCTCTTTTTTCGTGTTATCATTTAGACTTGACAAAGTCATCCATTTGTGAACATGAGGAAGAAGATGATTTAGCAAAATCGATGCTTCTTATTAGTGGTTTGAAAACGATCATTCTTTGAAAACTTTGAGTGATGCATTTGAAAGATGAATGTTTTAGCAACTTATGCATGTGGAGACTTTCATTGCTAAAGACTCGAGTTCTCGACCTTCGAGACGTTGCTGAGATGACCGTGACCGCCTTCTTCTTGGACTGTGAGTAAGCTCTGCAAAATGCCTCAACTAGGGGTGCCCATGGATGACACGTGAAGCACTTGGGCCTGAATCTTTTACGAACTGAATGTGAGGTGCAAGGGCTGAAACAGTTTCATGAATGTGGATAGGCACTTGGGCCTAAATAAATTGAAAGTGAGGCATATGGGCCAGAAATACTTTGAGGATGTGGCGCTTGGGCCGGAGTGTTGTGGGAATGTGGCACTTGGGCCGGAGTGTTGTGGGAATGTGGCACTTGGGCCGGAATGTTGTGGGAATGTGGCACTTGGGCCGGAATGTGTGTGAAGATGTGGCGCCTTGGCCAGAGTGTTTGAAAGTGTGGCGCTTGGGCCTGAGTGTTTGAAAGTGTGGCGCTTGGGCCGGAATGATTTGGAATTGTGGCACTTGGGCCAGAATGATTTCAGATTGAAGTAAGAAATATGGGCCAGAGGGACTTCTAGGCTAGAATGGATGTGTGGGCCTGAATACCCTTATTCTGGAAGTGAAACAAACGGGCCGAAGGATGCCACATGGACCGTGAATGGGCCACTGGGCCGAGAGAGAAACCTTGAAGCCTAAGACTTGTTTGATGATCCTGTTGGGCCTTGAGGCCAGAAACTAGAATGAATGGGTTGTGCAAACTATCTAGGATTCGAATGTTTTATGCTATGGGCCGAAATTTTAGATTGAGAGCAAAGTTCGTGGGCCAAACTATGAATTGGTCTGTGGGCCCAGATGAAGTGAGTTATGAGTGTGGTACCTGGAATGTTCTGAGAATTTGGCGCCTGGGCCAGAATGTGTTTGGGCTGGAAATAGGGCGCATGGGCCGAAATGATTTCTAAACCATGTCCTAGATGTGAATTGGAATTTGGGCCGAGTAATTCTGATTGGGCCTAAAAGATGATACTTATATCTAGGATTTTGAGCCAAAGCTCGAGTGGAAGGTCTTCCTAGACTAGAATAAACCTTGAAACGGAAAGGCCTGATGGATTTTCATGAACTGCTTTAGGTGGATTCGTTTTTCGTGGGCCTAGAACTAAATTGATAATTCAAATTGGGCTGAAAGAGAGAAATCACCTAAGTCTAAACTTTTGGGCCAGAGCCCAAACAAACAATTCATTCATTCAAACCGAACAGGGCCTTTGGGCCGCAAACAATAAAGCCGTAAATTCCAGGTTGAGCTGAGTTGATATAGGAAAAGTTCCTATCAATTTCTAGGCTGGCAGTGGGCCAGTCATACAAGCAAACAAGGCCCACACAAATTCAACATGTCCTCGCTAGACGTTTAAAATCAAACCGGGTATGGATCGATCCGGAGAGGTGCTTGGGGCATGGGCCCGGGTCACCACGAAGGAATAGGGCTTGCACGCTATTCTCTTTGGGCTTCCCCACTTTTTCTTCACATCACCTGAGGGTGTGCGTCTACGGTCGGGTCTTTGACTGACCAAACAATGGGCTAGGTAAGGATACTGCCAGAAAAATGCTAGGGGCTAAAGCCCAGGTATTAAGGGGGTGTGGTTAGACGACACCCTCCTCTTTTCCCCCACTTATTCACATCACCTAAAAGGTGTGAGTCCCTGACAGGGGACCCTCAAACGGGTCCCGGGGTAGAACCGGTTTGTGTGGACCCTCGCTCTCACATGGTGCAAAGGTGCAGAAATTAAAGTGCGCACAAAAGTAAACAAACAAAGTAATAAAGCCATAAATAAACATTTTCGAGTTAAGCCCTCTTTCTTAAAATTAAACAAGTTAAAATTAAGAGTTTGTCCCCAGCAGAGTCGCCAGTCTGTGAGCCTCGATTTTAAACCCTATCCTATGTGGATTAAGTTGATTAGGATCTAGTCGGGTTTTAGGTCCACTTATAACCTAAGATTAATAACTATGTCATAAAACAATAATTATTAAAACCTAAGCTAGCCCACTGGAACCTATTATGAGTCGCCACCTAATTTTTACCTAGATCAAATTAGGAAAGGAGAGTTCGGGTTCGGGGGCTTGATATTCGACTTAATTAGGGTTCAAATTACTTCATTACCCTTCCTAGGTCGTTTTTCCTCTACTCAGTTTATTCACGGCTTATTACGAGTCGTTTTAACCTAAGTGCGCGAGCTTCTGTTTTTTTTTGTTTTTAGCATTTTTGACAGAGAATTAAAGTGAAATTAAAAGCTACCTAAACTAGGGTTTCGGAGGCAGAATTAGGTCAAATTTTGCTTACGTCCGTAGCCACGGACCAAACGTCCGAGACCACGGACCCCAGTTAACCTAAATATACAGAAAAGTCGAAATTAAAGGAAAACAAAAATTTGCAAAGTCCGGGGCCACGGACAGGATGTCCGTGGGCCGGCCCGGACATTATTAGAAAAACCTAAATTTTGAATTTTTTTAAAATCCCGCCGCCGTCCGTGGGTGTCCGTGGCCACGGACAATGTCCGAGGTCCGGACCACCCACGGACAGGGGTTTTCAGAAGGTTACCGAGGGTATTTTGAGCTCAAATTTTATGGGTTGTAGCCTGAAAGATGTACAAGACGTTAGTGATTGAAAGTTTTCAATTTGAATTCGAATTAAGCACGAAACTTAGCAAACAAGTTATCTGACAGAGGCTTAAATAAACAGCAATACAGAAACCTACGAAGGTTAGTTTGAGCCCAAATTTTGAGGCAAGACAGATAATACCGTGGTGAATCAGGGAAGTGGAGTTTCTACCTATTTTACCTTCGGATTCACAACGTTTCTTCACACCGGGACTCGTCGAGTGCTCCGTTGATGGTAGACCCGAGAGGATTTCGACCCAAGCTTCTGGGTTGGTTTTGTTCTTGCTGTTCTTCACGTTTTGGTGGTGTTTTTGTGGGGTTTTGATGATTGTTTGTGCTTTGGGGATCGGAAAACGTGTTTAGATTGTGGTTTCGGGGGATTTTCGGTATGATTTGGGTGGCCGGGTGTTGGAAAACGTGAGAGAGAGAGAGGAAGCTGCCTTTTCTGACTCTCTAGGGTTCTTGAGTATGTGAGGTTCTGATTTTATCCAAAAACCTATCCCCTTATATAGACTTTTTAAAGATAAAGAGAATCTAGTAAAAGTAAGATTTTTCGATATTTTAACTAAGTAACTTCCCAAAGGAATTTTGCTATAAATTTTAACCACATGTCAAGATTGGATATTATGAATTTTCTGAGGTGGAAACGAATTTTTTAAATGCTGGAGCATTTTTAAATTGAATTTCTCGTCAGATTCAGTCAGAAATTGCTAGAAAATTATTGGAAATTCGAAAAATCAAAATTCCAACGCCATTATGCTTAAAATGTCATCCTCTATCATGGGTTAAAAATCAAAGCATTTCGAGCTGATTTGGGCACCCTTTGGAGGAGAGAGAAAGCCTATAGGAGAACTCAGAAGCCTTAAAAATTACGAAAACGCCCCTGACAATGACGAAGCTGCTCCTCAGGCCCTGGAACACGCCGATCGGGCCGGAGTCTTACTGTTTGATGGAGATGGCTCTCACAACCTCGTAGACCTTAACCAGGGGGTCAAAATTTTGGGTATAACAATCCTGGAGCAAAGAAAATCCACTAATGCTAAATTTGCTGAAATTGAATCTAAGTTTTGATGCTAAATTTGCCGAGCAAGAAGCTATAAACCAGAGTTGGGAAAGGCAACTAATCAGATCTCGCAGCAGTTAGACAACAACAATTGGAATTCTCCCATAGCCAAAGTTATTCGGACCTAGTGGACCAATCTCAAGTGGAGACTTGATGGGTGAAGACCATTCCAAGCCTATAATTTCTGAAGCTGGAGAGGAGTCTGATGAAGAGTTGGAGCGATTATTTGGGAATTTATATCCCCTCCTCCTTCAACCTCAACTCAATAGAGCAACCAGTATATGAAGATTTCTGCCTGCACCCATCTGTGAACCAGTGGAGGTACCTGATGTGGTTGACTCCAGAGACGTTGAAGAAGTTGAATCTCCCTCTGAAGTTATCTACCAGCAGGATTATAATGTTAAGTCTCTGCAACCAGAAGAGAATATTTGTATCCTCGAATCTGAGGAGGGAACACCACTACCACCAAGTCATGAACAACTCTCACTTTGCCTCCAGAAGCCTCAACAACAGAAGGAGGATGTTTACATCCTCCAATTTGAGGAAGAAGAGCCATTCACACCTGGTCTTTTGACTGAGCAGCGCTACCGGCAGTATCTCCTTAAACATAAGGCTTTGTGGAGTATTCATTTTCCTATTTTATTTGCCAACGTAACATTTTGTTTTGATCCAAGTGGTTTGCTTTTAATTACCGTCTACTTCATTTTCCTGGCAAAGTTGTTGTCTACTTTTATTTTTGATCCAGGATAACGAAGCGGGAGTCTAGCCAAAGACTATAAAGATGGCAGCTTACTGGGAGGCAACCCAGTGGTTAAATTTTTATTTTTATTTTTATTTTTGTTTTGGTAGTTTTATTTACTGCATTAATTTATTTCTTAGGTTTATTTGTTTTTCTTTTATTTAGAAGTGGAAATGGTGTTTGTGCTTTAATGCAACGCTTTCAGCGTTTTTGTGGTAGTTGTAAGTGGATGCAGGTGAAAATTTTATCATGGTGTTTGATGTACCCCCAAGACTGGACACTTGCTTGAACGCAAGTGTGAGGAACGCTGCCCCCCTTGTTCGAGCTTAAGTGTGAGGAAGGGAACCTTCCTCAATCTACGATATCAGGGGAGTTTCAGTTTCTCCTTATTTTTATTGTTTATGTTCAGCCTATCATGACTATTATGCTTAAAGTTTATATGTATATCAGTCCTTATGGTCCTGAATGAAATTCTTCATGAGTCTGGCATATTTTGAAAGCTCTTCTCTTGATTTTATTTTTGAAGAATGAGGACATTGCTCCTCTTAAGTGTGAGGAAGAGTAGAAGATCTTTCTGAATATGCCAGTTGCACTTAAATGCCACACTTGTTTTTGATTGTCTTCTCGCTTTGAGGGAATCACTTCTCTGAGTGCTTATAAATATTGAATTCTTGGGTGAAAATTTTTGCACAAATTTTGAAATCGAGCATGGTGACCACCTCAAGAATCTTTCTGCTTTAGGTTGTTGTATATATTTTTATTCAAAAATCTGTTTTCACTGAAATTTGATGGATTAGTTGATTGTGGAAACTGAATTAGTTTAACTTGGGATTTTGGAAATGATGTGAAAGTTTGGAATGAAAGGATAAGGCAAGGTACTCCGCTGATCAAAAGTTTCCTAACAAAACAGGCCTCGTCTATCCGGTTATTAAGTCCTAGGGGTGCCTTAACACCTATCTACCTAAGGTCTCGGGATCTGGGATAGTTGGCCCAACACGTTACAAGGATAGAGAGAAAAGTCTGGGTTATGGAATAACTCTGCAGTTCAAATTTTCGTTTGTTTTGTATATATTTCTGGAAGAAGAATGTTTTGCATGCGAAAAAGTTAATTGCAGAATTTTTGTTTTTGATCATGAGTATGTGGTATTGAAAGGTATCACGGAATAAGGTGTTACTTCACACCCCTTGTCATCCAAAGGTTAAAGGAAAGAATGGTGGAAGATCCCATGTTAATCTATATTCAGATTTTGTAATCTAACTTCTCCATGCTTTTAAAATCATTCTTTTTCACTGATTGCGAAAACCTACAACCGGGAGCAGAACTATTCTTTTGATTGTCACTTTGCTTGTTTGTTTTGCATCTGTTTGATCCTGAGGTTTGGTACTACGGCCTTAGAGATAGTCTTGTTCTTTATTTGCTTGTGGACAAACAAAAGCTAAGTGTGAGGAAGTTTGATAAGTGCGAAATACATCTGTTTTTAGGGCTTTAATTCTTCCTATTTTCATAACAATTCATGTCGTATTTCTCACTTATCATATGTTTTCCTTAGATTTATGTTTTGATGTGAACTGATACATTTTATGTGTCAAATGCAGGAAAATAACAATATATATATATCATGCACTATCGGCGGAATCAACTCACTCACCAACCTACAACATCAAATTTATTCACGCTTCCACTGCTCATCGTTTTATCAAGTTTAAAACTAATAATCATCAATTAATGATAAAACTATCAAGGGGAATTCACGCCGCTGCTATATAAGGGAGAATAGGTTCAAACCTATTTAGGCTTCACTCACGCGACGGCTACGCCCAGCCCAGAGGGGCTTCTACACCTCTGTTCATCAATCTTCCTAGCCATATACACCATCATCATCATCAGTTTTCACCATACCATATCACACCGAGATTTCATTACCACCACCAGACCACCTCGCCACCATTCATTCAAGGCCACTCATCACCGCTTCCATAAACCATGTTACATATTTCTGTCTTCTTTGTTATTTTTGCTACTTTCATGTTTATTTTTGAGTATATTGTTTAGCTCCCCGGATTGGGATAGTAAATCGGATCTTTTTATTTATTTGTAATCTTTTGACTAATTCAATAATGCAATAGTTTAATTCCATTCTTTTGCGCTTTAATTCTATAGCTAATTATTAAAGCTATATTTGTAGTTTTCTAATCAACACGCGAGAGCTGAGATAGATAACAAGACATAGGAATTAAACCTGATTAACGACTAGAAGCATGATCCCCCTATTGGTTAATCGGTCTCAAATAGAAACTGTTCTTTATGCGATTAGTTGTGTCCGGATTAGAGCAGTTAGTCTGCTGCTAGTTCTAGCAACATGTTAGGATTCGTTAGACTTAGCGTTGACAAATTAATTATAGTTTCTGAGTTTATTGGCAGAATTTGGAAGAGTTTATTAATTAATAAAGTGGAGGTTTGCGAACAATCCGGGGTGCTTCCTTTTATTTAGAGTTTTACTCTTTATTTATTTGTTGAGTTTATTTTACTGTTATATTTTATGTTAGTTTGTTGAGTCATTATTTTATCAATTAAGTAAAACCTGAAAAAGTGACGTTTCCTGTTTTTCTTAGTTTGTTTCTCAGTTAGTAAAAATTGGTTAATTAATTGAACGAGGTCCTGAGATCGACAACCCCCACTCAATTCACTATTCCGCAAAAACGATAGGTACACTGCCTAGGTAGAGATAGTAACATATTTCTGCTCAACAAGTTTTGGCGCCTGGTGCCGGGGACCTCTGGCACGGTTAATTGACATTTTTATTGATTTGAGTGAGTTTATTTTCTTTTTTTCTTTTCATCTTTTTTCATTATTATTTTCGTATCAATTTATTCAATTCGAATCTGATTCGTTAGTTTCGGATCTATATTTGATTTGATTGCTTAACGTATTATTCTAATCGATTGCAGTTCATTGCTTACTGTTTGTTTGAATTTTACTTACGTGTACATATTTTGCTTTATGTTTAATTTTGCTTTTTTTATATAAATATTATCGTTTTATTTTGATTGGATAGGGTAGATTTCAACTTTGGTCTATCCGTTTTTGATCTTTTTTTTCATTAGAATTTATTAGGTTAATACATAGTTTTGAATTTGTTGATTCGTAGTCTTCTTTGATATTTTCTTTTATTCTAATTTTTGTTTGCTTAATTTTTATTGTATTTAATTTTTTTCGTTTTGATTTATTAATATTTTTTTTTTCTTTTCTTTTTTTGTTTCATTTTTTTATTTGTAGTTATTTTATTCATTGTAGGCAAAGATGGGGGGATAACATGGATGAATTGAGGAGAGTGCTGACACAGTTGGAGACGACGATTACAATAATGAACATTGAGCAAAATTTGAACAGGTATAATCAGCCGGGTACTCAAAGTTACAACCAGTTCAGGCGGCAAGATTATTACCAACCGCAACAATCGTCTTATCGGCAGCCTTATTGGTGGGAAGGTGAGCAGACTAGAATGCAAATGGAGGAACAACAATTCTACACTTATCAGGAGCCCCCTAAGGAGGATACAAGCAAGATAGAGAGCATGCTTGCAGAGATCCTGGAGCAAAGAAAATCCACTAATGCTAAATTTGCTGAAATTGAATCTAAGTTTGATGCTAAATTTGCCGAGCAAGAAGCTATAAACCAGAGTTGGGAAAGGCAACTTAATCAGATCTCGCATCAGTTAGCACAACAACAATTGGAATTCTCCCATAGCCAAAGTTATTCGGACCTAGTGGACCAATCTCAAGTGGAGACTTTGATGGGTGAAGACCATTCCAAGCCTATAATTTCTGAAGCTGGAGAGGAGTCTGATGAAGAGTTGGAGCGATTATTTGGGAATTTATATTCCCCTCCTCCTTCAACCTCAACTCAAATAGAGCAACCAGTATATGAAGATATTCTGCCTGCACCCATCTGTGAACCAGTGGAGGTACCTGATGTGGTTGACTCCAGAGACGTTGAAGAAGTTGAATCTCCCTCTGAAGTTATCTACCAGCAGGATTATAATGTTAAGTCTCTGCAACCAGAAGAGAATATTTGTATCCTCGAATCTGAGGAGGGAACACCGCTACCACCAAGTCATGAACAACTCTCACTTTGCCTCCAGAAGCCTCAACAACAGAAGGAGGATGTTTACATCCTCCAATTTGAGGAAGAAGAGCCATTCACACCTGGTCTTTTGACTAAGCAGCGCTACCGGCAGTATCTCCTTAAACATAAGGCTTTGTGGAGTATTCATTTTCCTATTTTATTTGCCAACGTAACGTTTTGTTTTGATCCAAGTGGTTTGCTTTTAATTACCGTCTACTTCATTTTCCTGGCAAAGTTGTTGTCTACTTTTATTTTTGATCCAGGATAACGAAGCGGGAGTCTAGCCAAAGACTCTAAAGATGGGCAGCTTACTGGGAGGCAACCCAGTGGTTAAATTTTTATTTTTATTTTTATTTTTGTTTTGGTAGTTTTATTTACTGCATTAATTTATTTCTTAGGTTTATTTGTTTTTCTTTTATTTAGAAGTTGAAATGGTGTTTGTGCTTTAATGCAACGCTTTCAGCGTTTTTGTGGTAGTTGTAAGTGGATGCAGGTGAAAATTTTATCATGGTGTTTGATGTACCCTCAAGGCTGGACACTTGCTTGAACGCAAGTGTGAGGAACGCTGCCCCCCATGTTCGAGCTTAAGTGTGAGGAAGGGAACCTTCCTCAATCTACGATATCAGGGGAGTTTCAGTTTCTCCTTATTTTTATTGTTTACGTTCAGCCTATCATGACTATTATGCTTAAAGTTTATTGTATATCAGTCCTTATGGTCCTGAATGAAATTCTTCATGAGTCTGGCATATTTTGAAAGCTCTTCTCTTGATTTTATTTTTGAACAATGAGGACATTGCTCCTCTTAAGTGTGAGGAAGAGTAGAAGATCTTTCTGAATATGCCAGTTGCACTTAAATGCCACACTTGTTTTTGATTGTCTTCTCGCTTTGAGGGAATCACTTCTCTGAGTGCTTATAAATATTGAATTCTTGGGTGAAAATTTTTGCACAAATTTTGAAATCGAGCATGGTGACCACCTCAAGAATCTTTCTGCTTTAGGTTGTTTGTATATATATTTTTATTCAAATTAATCTGTTTTCACTGAAATTTGATGGATTAGTTGATTATGGAAACTGAATTAGTTTAACTTGGGATTTTGGAAATGATGTGAAAGTTTGGAATGAAAGGATAAGGCAAGGTACTCCGCTGATCAAAAGTTTTCCTAACAAAAGCAGGCCTCGTCTATCCGGTTATTAAGTCCTAGGGGTGCCTTAACACCTATCTACCTAAGGTCTCGGGATCTGGGATAGTTGGCCCAACACCGTTACAAGGATAGAGAGAAAAGTCTGGGTTATGGAATAACTCTGCAGTTCACAATTATTCGTTTGTTTTGTATATATTTCTGGAAGAAGAATGTTTTTGCATGCGAAAAAGTTAATTGCAGTTAAATTTTTGTTTTTGATCATGAGTATGTGGTGTTGAAAGGTATCACGGAATAAGGTGTTACTTCACACCCCTTGTCATCCAAAGGTTAAAGGAAAGAATGGTGGAAGATCCCAAGTTAATCTATATTCAGATTTTGTAATCTAACTTCTCCATGCTTTTAAAATCATTCTTTTTCACTGATTGCGAAAACCTACAACCGGGAGCAGAACTATTCTTTTGATTGTCACTTTGCTTGCTTTCTGTTTTGCATCTGTTTGATCCTGAGGTTTGGTACTACGGCCTTAGAGATAGTCTTGTTCTTTATTTGCTTGTGGACAAACAAAAGCTAAGTGTGAGGAAGTTTGATAAGTGCGAAATACATCTGTTTTTAGGTCTTTAATTCTTCCTATTTTCATAACAATTCATGTCGTATTTCTCACTTATCATATGTTTTTCCTTAGATTTATGTTTTGATGTGAACTGATACATTTTATGTGTCAAATGCAGGAAAATAACAATATATATATATCATGCACTATCGGCGGAATCACTCACTCACCAACCTACAACATCAAATTTATTCACGCTTCCACTGCTCATCGTTTTATCAAGTTTATAAACTAATTAATCATCAATTAATGATAAAACTATCAAGGGGAATTCACGCCGCTGCTATATAAGGGAGAATAGGTTCAAACCTATTTAGGCTTCACTCACGCGACGGCTACGCCCAGCCCAAAGGGGCTTCTACGCCTCTGTTCATCAATCTTCCTAGCCATATACACCATCATCATCATCAGTTTTCACCATACCATATCACCACCGAGACTTCATTACCACCACCAGACCACCTCGCCACCATTCATTCAAGGCCACTCATCACCACTTCCATAACCCCATTGTTACATATTTATGTCTTTCTTTGTTATTTTTGCTACTTTCATGTTTATTTTTGAGTAGTTAGTTTAGCTCCCCGGATTGGGATAGCAAATCGGATCTTTTTATTTATTTGTAATCTTTTGACTAATTCAATAATGCAATAGTTTAATTCCAGTTCTTCATGCGCTTTAATTCTCTAGCTAATTATTAAAGCTATATTTGTAGTTTTCTAATCAACACGCGAGAGCTGAGATAGATAACAAGACATAGGAATTAAACCTGATTAACGACTAGAAGCATGATCCCCCTATAGGTTAATCGGTCTCAAATAGAAACTGTTCTTTATGCGATTAGTTGTGTCCGCATTAGAGCATTAGTCTGCTGCTAGTTCTAGCAACTGGTTAGGATTCGTTACACTTAGCCGTTGACGAATTAATTATAGTTTCTGAGTTTATTGCAGAATTTGGGAAGAGTTTATTAATTAATAAAGTGAAGGTTTACAGAACAATCCGGGGTGCTTCCTTTTATTTAGAGTTTTACTCTGTATTTATTTGTTTAGTTTATTTTACTGTTTTATTATTTTATGTTAGTTTGTTGAGTCATTATTTTTATCAAATTAAGTAAAACCTGAAAAAGTGATGTTTCCTGTTTTCTTAGTTTAGTTTCTCAGTTAGTAAATAAATTGTTAATTAATTGAACGAGGTCCCTGAGATCGACAACCCCCACTCAATTCACTATTCCGCAAAACGATAGGTACACTGCCTAGAGTAGAGATAGTAACATATTTCTGCTCAACAAGTTTTTGGCGCCGTTGCCGGGGACCTTGGCACGGTTAATTGACTTTTTATTTATTTGATTGAGACTTTATTTTTTTTTTTTTCCTTTTCTTATTTTTTCATTATTATTTTCGTATCAATTTTATTCAATTTGAATCTGATTCGGTTAGTTTAGGATATACTTATTTGATTTGATTGCTTACGTATTATTTCTAATCGATTGCACGTTCATTGCCTTACTGTTTGTTTTTGAATTTTACTTACGTGTACATATTTTACTTTATTTTTTTTATATACATATTTTCGTTTTAATTTTGATAGGGTAGATTTCAACTTTGTCTATTCCGTTTTTGATCTTTTTTTTTCATTAGAATTTATTAGGTTAATACATAGTTTAGAATTTGTTTGATTCGTAGTCTTCTTTTGATATTTTCCTTTTTATTCTAATTTTTGTTTGCTTAATTTTTATTGTTTTAATTTTTATTTTCGTTTTGATTTAATTAATATTTATTTTTTTTCTTTTCTTTTTTTTTAGTTTCATTTTTTTAAGTTGATTTATTTTATTCATTTAGGCAAAGATGGGGGGATAACATGGATGAATTGAGGAGAGTGCTGACACAGTTGGAGACGACGATTACAATAATGAACATGAGCAAAATTTGAACAGGTATAATCAGCCGGGTACTCAAAGTTACAACCAGTTCAGGCGACAAGATTATTACCAACCGCAACAATCGTCTTATCGGCAGCCTTATTGGTGGGAAGGTGAGCAGACTAGAATGCAAATGGAGGAACAACAATTCTACACTTATCAGGAGCCCCCTAAGGAGGATACAAGCAAGATAGAGAGCATGCTGCAGAGATCCTGGAGCAAAGAAAATCCACTAATGCTAAATTTGCTGAAATTGAATCTAAGTTTGATGCTTAATTTGCCGAGCAAGAAGCTATAAACCAGAGTTGGGAAAGGCAACTTAATCAGATCTCGCATCAGTTAGCACAACAACAATTGGAATTCTCCCATAGCCAAAGTTATTCGGACCTAGTGGACCAATCTCAAGTGGAGACTTTGATGGGTGAAGACCATTCCAAGCCTATAATTTCTGAAGCTGGAGAGGAGTCTGATGAAGAGTTGGAGCAATTATTTGGGAATTTATATTCCCCTCCTCCTTCAACCTCAACTCAAATAGAGCAACCAGTATATGAAGATATTCTGCCTGCACCCATCTGTGAACCAGTGGAGGTACCTGATGTGGTTGACTCCAGAGACGTTGAAGAAGTTGAATCTCCCTCTGAAGTTATCTACCAGCAGGATTATAATGTTAAGTCTCTACAATCAGAAGAGAATATTTGTATCCTCGAATCTGAGGAGGGAACACCGCTACCACCAAGTCATGAAAAACTCTCACTTTGCCTCCAGAAGCCTCAACAACAGAAGGAGGATGTTTACATCCTCCAATTTGAGGAAGAAGAGCCATTCACACCTGGTCTTTTGACTAAGCAGCGCTACCGGCAGTATCTCCTTAAACATAAGGCTTTGTGGAGTACTCATTTTCCTATTATATTTGCCAACGTAACGTTTTGTTTTGATCCAAGTGGTTTGCTTTTAATTACCGTCTACTTCATTTTCCTGGCAAAGTTGTTGTCTACTTTTATTTTTGATCCAGGATTTCGAAGCGGGAGTCTAGCCAAAGACTATAAAGATGGGCAGCTTACTGGGAGGCAACCCAGTGGTTAAATTTTTATTTTTATTTTTATTTTTGTTTTGGTAGTTTTATTTACTGCATTAATTTATTTCTTAGGTTTATTTGTTTTTCTTTTATTTAGAAGTGGAAATGGTGTTTGTGCTTTAATGCAACGCTTTCAGCGTTTTTGTGGTAGTTGTAAGTGGATGCAGGTGAAAATTTTATCATGGTGTTTGATGTACCCCAAGGCTGGACACTTGCTTGAACGCAAGTGTGAGGAACGCTGCCCCCCTTGTTCGAGCTTAAGTGTGAGGAAGGGAACCTTCCTCAATCTACGATATCAGGGGAGTTTCAGTTTCTCCTTATTTTTATTGTTTACGTTCAGCCTATCATGACTATTATGCTTAAAGTTTATTTGTATATCAGTCCTTATGGTCCTGAATGAAATTCTTCATGAGTCTGGCATATTTTGAAAGCTCTTCTCTTGATTTTATTTTTGAACAATGAGGACATTGCTCCTCTTAAGTGTGAGGAAGAGTAGAAGATCTTTCTGAATATGCCAGTTGCACTTAAATGCCACACTTGTTTTTGATTGTCTTCTTGCTTTGAGGGAATCACTTCTCTGAGTGCTTATAAATATTGAATTCTTGGGTGAAAATTTTTGCACAAATTTTGAAATCGAGCATGGTGACCACCTCAAGAATCTTTCTGCTTTAGGTTGTTTGTATATATTTTATTCAAATTAATCTGTTTTCACTGAAATTTGATGGATTAGTTGATTATGGAAACTGAATTAGTTTAACTTGGGATTTTGGAAATGATGTGAAAGTTTGGAATGAAAGGATAAGGCAAGGTACTCCGCTGATCAAAAGTTTTCCTAACAAAAAGGCCTCGTCTATCCGGTTATTAAGTCCTAGGGGTGCCTTAACACCTATCTACCTAAGGTCTCGGGATCTGGGATAGTTGGCCCAACACCGTTACAAGGATAGAGAGAAAAGTCTGGGTTATGGAATAACTCTGCAGTTCACAATTATTCGTTTGTTTTGTATATATTTCTGGAAGAAGAATGTTTTTGCATGCGAAAAAGTTAATTGCAGTTAAATTTTTTTTTTGATCATGAGTATGTGGTGTTGAAAGGTATCACGGAATAAGGTGTTACTTCACACCCCTTGTCATCCAAAGGTTAAAGGAAAGAATGGTGGAAGATCCCAAGTTAATCTATATTCAGATTTTGTAATCTAACTTCTCCATGCTTTTAAAATCATTCTTTTTCACTGATTGCGAAAACCTACAACCAGGAGCAGAACTATTCTTTTGATTGTCACTTTGCTTGCTTTCTGTTTTGCATCTGTTTGATCCTGAGGTTTGGTACTACGGCCTTAGAGATAGTCTTGTTCTTTATTTGCTTGTGGACAAGCAAAAGCTAAGTGTGAGGAAGTTTGATAAGTGCGAAATACATCTGTTTTTAGGGCTTTAATTCTTCCTATTTTCATAACAATTCATGTCGTATTTCTCACTTATCATATGTTTTCCTTAGATTTATGTTTTGATGTGAACTGATACATTTTATGTGTCAAATGCAGGAAAATAACAATATATATATATCATGCACTATCGGCGGAATCACTCACTCACCAGCCTACAACATCAAATTTATTCACGCTTCCACTGCTCATCGTTTTATCAAGTTTATAAACTAATTAATCATCAATTAATGATAAAACTATCAAGGGGAATTCACGCGCTATATAAGGGAGAATAGGTTCAAACCTATTTAGGCTTCACTCACGCGACGGCTACGCCCAGCCCAGAGGGGCTTCTACGCCTCTGTTCATCAATCTTCCTAGCCATATACACCATCATCATCATCAGTTTTCACCATACCACATCACCACTGAGACTTCATCACCACCACCAGACCACCTCGCCACCATTCATTCAAGGCCACTCATCACCACTTCCATAACCCCATTGTTACATATTATGTCTTTCTTTGTTATTTTTGCTACTTTCATGTTTATTTTTGAGTAGTTAGTTTAGCTCCCCGGATTGGGATAGCAAATCGGATCTTTTTATTTATTTGTAATCTTTTGACTAATTCAATAATGCAATAGTTTAATTCCAGTTCTTCATGAACTTTAATTCTCTAGCTAATTATTAAAGCAATATTTGTAATTTTCTAATCAACACGCGAGAGCTGAGATAGATAACAAGACATAGGAATTAAACCTGATTAATGACTAGAAGCATGATCCCGCCTATAGGTTAATCGGTCTCAAATAGAAACTGTTCTTTATGCGATTAGTTGTGTCCGGATTAGAGCATTAGTCTGCTGCTAGTTCTAGCAACTGGTTAGGATTCGTTAGACTTAGTCGTTGACGAATTAATTATAGTTTCTGAGTTTATTACAGAATTAGGGAAGAGTTTATTAATTAATAAAGTGAAGGTTTGCAGAACAATCCGGGGTGCTTCCTTTTATTTAGAGTTTTACTCTTTATTTATTTGTTTAGTTTATTTTACTGTTTTATTATTTTATGTTAGTTTGTTGAGTCATTATTTTTATCAAATTAAGTAAAACCTGAAAAAGTGACGTTTCCTGTTTTCTTAGTTTAGTTTCTCAGTTAGTAAATAATTGTTAATTAATTGAACGAGGTCCCTGAGATCGACAACCCCACTCAATTCACTATTCGCAAAACGATAGGTACATGCCTAGGTAGAGATAGTAACATATTTCTGCTCAACAGTGGTGGACCGGTCTGAGGCGCCAGGGCCCTCTACTAGACCAGGTACCGCCTAACCTGTTGAGTGAAATAAGTGATTGCATACCGCATTTCTGCATGTGTGTTAGTGAGTCTAAGTGTACTACCATGTGGGTAAAGAATTAAAGTATAATGTGAAGTCACCTAATTAGATAATTCTAAACTTAAAGGAGCCTTCAATATTTGTTATCCAATCCCACCCACACCAAACCCTGAAGAAACCACCATCAACATCACCGACTTTCCAATGGAGCAATGTCAGGTCATCCAGCCAGGTATGATACTCTTAAATGGATACCTGACACCGGACGCAACAAATCCACATCATCAGATGATGCAATGAACTTGGAGCAGCACCAAGATATCAAGAATTGTGCGAGCTGAAGATGGGCAACTGTACTGATGATACCTGAGGAGTTCCTTGCGGTCGTTAACCACGCCGTGGAATTGCTCAAGTTGAATCAGATTCAATACCAAGTGTTAAAGCATATTTATGTATTGTGAACTTCTACCAGAAAGGTGGACGATTAGGTTAACCAAAGATAAGGACGAGTCACCAGTCTTAAGTAAGGGAGTACCGTGGTGTCTTGGTCCATTGGTGATACCGCCAGTGTTATATATGGCAAGCGAAGCAAGCTGATCTCGCAAAGAAGTTAGTGTTGAAATCAGGAGATGTACTAATCATGGGTGGGCAGTCAAGGATGCTATATCATGGCGTCAGGAAGATCAAACTGAATACCACACCATCGGTAGTGATCAATGCCATACACACGAAACCTGGACGTTTGAATTTGACCTTCAGACAGTTTTAAAGCCTTGTATAATTATGTAATGTGTTAAGCCAGTTGTATATTAAGAATGCTATATCTAGCTAAGTTTAAAATGTAATCGACTTGTGATGTGGAGGGAGTGTTAATCAATAAAGTGGTGTTGTTCGAAGTATATCAACCGTGTTGTTACCAAATACTTATTAGTTTGCCAATGAATTAGGCTGTGCACTCGGAACGGGAGGTATACTGAGTGTCTGCAATGAGGCAGAAGCCGACAAGAGCGGCACAATCCTCACCGGTACCTTCCCAGTCAATGGCGTGGACGCTTCAATCTTGTTCGACTCCGGAGCCTCACATACATTTATTTTGCTATCCTTTGCGAAGAGGCTGGGGTTAGACAGTGATGAGATGCCAGACTTCCTAGTCACTCTCCCGTCGAAAGAGCGGATCAGGTGTACCCGCTACCACCGAGATGCTGTTGTACGAATCAGAGATGAAGAGTTTCCGATCGACTTGATAGAGTTCGACGGACTTGGTTTTGATGTGATTGTCGGGATGAACTGGTTGGAGCGGTACAAGGGCAGAATCCTGTGTGCCGAGCATCGTCTGCTTCTTTGGAGTCCGTCTGGGGTTACTATATCTTACCGCCAGAGGCCCAGGGAGCCTTCGACTCAGATCATCACCGCCATGGCCATGTATCGTGAATTACGATGAGGGAATGATGTATACCTCTGCTATGTCCAGGACATAGAGAGAGACCCAGAGTTTAGCCCAGATGTGCCGGTAGTGTCGGAGTTTCCTGATGTATTTCCTAAGGAACTGCCGGGCATGCCACCAGCACGGGAAGTTGAGTTTGAAATTGATTTGGTTCCGGGTACCGGACCAATTGCGAAGGCGCCCTATCGTATGGCTCCAGCAGAGATGACAGAGCTCAAGGAGCAGCTGAGAGACCTACTTGACAAGGGATTTATCCGCTCTAGTGTTTCACCATGGGGAGCGCCGGTCCTCTTCGTGAAGAATAAGGACGGTAGCCTCCGCCTGTGTATTGACTATCGAGAGCTGAATGCAGTTACAGTGAAGAACCGTTATCCTTTACCACGCATTGATGACCTATTTGATCAGTTGAGGGGAGCATCAGTGTTCTCCAAGATAGATTTATGATCCGGATACCATCAGATTGCCATCCGTGAGTGTGACATAGAGAAGACCGCTTTCAGAACCAGATATGGACATTATGAGTTTACGGTTATGCCGTTTGGTCTATCCAATGCACCAGCTAAGTTCATGGACTTAATGAACTGCTTGTTCCAAGATCAGTTGGACAAGTCAGTGGTAGTCTTCATCGACGATATTCTTGTGTACTCGAAATCGAGAGGTGAGCATGAAAGCCACCTAAGAAATGTGTTACAAACATTGAGAAAGAATCAGTTATATGCTAAGTTTTCAAAGTGTGAATTTTGGTTGAACCAAGTATCCTTTCTTGGTCATGTGATTTCTGAGGCCGGGATCACTGTTGATCCGGCAAAGATTGATGCAGTGCTCACCTGGCCTAGGCCGAAGACAGTTACCGACATCCGGAGCTTCCTTGGTTTGGTCGGATATTATAGGAGGTTTGTGAAGGACTTCTCCAGTGTCTCGAAGCCGATGACTTCCTTGATGAAGAAGGATGCTCCATTCGAGTGGACAGATGACTGCGAGAGTTCTTTCCAGAGTCTCAAGGATGCTCTGACATCTGCACCAGTCCTGACTATACCAGACGGTCCAGATGGTTTTGAGGTCTATTGCGACGCATCAGGCAGAGGTATGGGTTGTGTGTTGATGCAACACGGGAAGGTCGTAGCATACGCCTCCCGATAGATGAAGAAGCATGAAGAGAACTACCCTACCCACGATTCAGAACTGGGTGCCATTGTCTTCGCATTGAAGATATGGCGACATTATTTGTATGGGGTAAGTGTGACAATTTACTCTGACCACAAAAGTTTAAAATACTTGTTCACTCAGAAGGAGTCGAACGTGAGACAAAGAAGATGGGTCGAGTTCTTAAATGACTACGACATCAATTTACAGTACAAAGAGGGTAAGGCAAATGTGGTAGCTGACGCATTGAGTCACCGAGCACACTTTCTCCATTCGCTAGTCTCTCATTCTAGCTTGATTGAAGAGGTGCGGAGTGCTCAGATGTCGGATCAGTATATGTTAGAGATCAGGCAGAAGCTTATTGATGGCACATTCAAGGGTCAGAAGTATGACTTCCGACTCCACGATGATGACCTGATTAGGCTCAATGGCCGACTGTGTATCCCGAGGAATAGCGCTGAACTGAAGGAGCACATACTGAGTGAATCCCACTGTTCTACGACTTCGATTCACCCCGGAGCTTCAAAGATGTACAAGGGTATGAAACGTTATTTTGGTGGACGGAATGAAAAGGATGTAAATGATTATGTATTGAGGTGTCTCACTTGCCAAAAGGTCAAGTTTGAGCACCGACGACCTGGTGGTATGGTACAGCCAATGCCAGTGCCTGAGTGGAAGTTCCATGATATTTCTATGGACTTCGTAGTAGGGCTTCCGCCTACAAGGGGAGGTCTGAATATGATTTGGGTTGTTGTTGACCGACTGACCAAGGTGGCTCGATTCATACCGATGAAGAACACCTGGAAAGTGGTAAAACTAGCAGAGCTCTTCGACAGAGAGATTGTAAGACATCATGGGGTACCGAAAACAATTGTGTGTGACAGGGATACCAGATTCCTCTCAAGGTATTGGAAATCCACACGGGAAGCGCTTGGTACCGAGCTGAAGCTATACAGCGTTCCACCCACAGACTGATGGTTAGAGTGAGCGCACCATCCAGACACTTGAGGATATGTTACGTGCATGTGCACTTGACTTTCAGACCAGCTCAATTGATAAGTTACATCTGATCGAGTTTAGTTACAACAATAGTTACCATGCTTCGATCAAGATGTCTCCCTTCCAGGCTTTGTACGGTAGACCATGCCGCACGCCATTATGCTGGGATGAGTCGAGTGAGACGGTCATTATAGGACCAGAGTATCTGGAACAAGTTCAAGCAGAAGTACGCCAAATCCGGGCTAACATGAAGTCAGCCCAGGATAGGCAGAAATCATACGCCGATGTGCGCAGACGTGACCTGGAGTTCACCGTGGGTGATCAGATATTTCTTAGGGTATCCCCCATGAAGGGAGTATTTCGTTTTGGCCAGAAAGGCAAGTTGAGCCCAAAATATGTGGGGCCTTATGTTGTGACGGAGCGGATCGGCCCGGTAGCTTACAGACTTGATTTACCCGCCGAGCTGGGCAAGGTGCATGATGTATTTCATGTGTCCCAGTTGAAGAAATATATGTCACATCCGTCTCATGTGCTTCAGCCTGAAAGGCTAACCTTAGAGCCGACCATGCGATCAGTGGAGACTCCGGTACGTATTCTGGATACTAAGACTCGAGACACTCGCCATAAGTCTGAGACTGGTGAAGGTTCTCTGGTCTAACCAGGACATCGTGGAGGCCACTTGGGAGCTGGAAGCTAAGATGAAGGCGAAGTACCCGTCATTGTTTACTTCTTAGGTTTTGTGTGTATAGGGTACGGGGCGTACCCCTTTTCAGGGGGTAGAGCCGTTTCGGTTATGTGTACGACGTGTATTAATACATCGTCTATGTTATGTTGTTATGTTACAGATCATTGTGTCTGAATGATGTTATGTTTTTGGACCTTGTGTCCGATGTTATGTAGTATGTTGTTAATGTTGTTATGGAAGTATTGTTTTATGAGAATTCCCGTGTCCTTTTCTAATATTTAGGATATGTGGAAGTGTGAACTTTGGGGACAAAGTTCTTTTAAGGGGGGTAGATTGAAATACCCCAAACCATAGTATGCGGTTTAAACATTAAAATATGGTATATAATACTAAAAGACTTCTCGAAACATTAGTAAACAATTTAACCATAGAAAACACAAATAAGTCCTAAGTCAATTAGGGCTAAAATGTGCCCTAAGCTTGGGATAAGCTTGATCAAGACATAATAAGCTTATAAAGACTTAATTTAGGTGTTAATGAATATAATAAACCAAATACCAAAGAAAACCAGCTTGAAAACAAGTTTAAAACACAAAATGTGCTTTAAGGAGTCTTAAAGCACCTTTTGAAAAATTGTCTGTAAATGAGTTTTGAATGGCTAAATGTCCATCATTACTCTTTAATTAATATGTAATACTACTTAGTATCACATTTGGAAGTCTATATCAATGGGAAATCAAAATTTTCACATCTGTGTGTCTTGTTTTTATGAATAGTACCCAATTAACCAAGTTTATAACATAGTCAATGTAAGTATTTAATTGGTCAACAAAGACTAAAATACCCCTAGTTATATAATGGGGGCCGGTTTTCTTGTAAGGGATGAGTCATCCCCTTGTTAATTTGATAAGAAAGGAAAGTGATAAAGTAAACACTATTTACTTTACTACTTAAGTATCAAAACTAGTTAAGTCTTCTTCATTCTCTCATTTCCCTTGTTTCCACCGTCTTCTACCTTCCTTCTTTCTCTCATTTCTGATTTTTGCAACAGCACCACCACCATCATTCTTCATCTTCAATCACTTGTAATTCCTAGCTCACTTTGCCAAATCAAAAACTAAGGCCACCATTCTCTTTGTCTTGCCAAGCTCTTCAACTCCATCCTTTCAAAATCTTAAGAGCTCCATTTCGGTGCCAAGAGGAATCTCCATGGGAGGAGCTTGAGCTCACCTTTTCACATATTATTGTTCTCCTTTGCTTCTAGGTAAGGAAACTCAAATAAAAACTCCATTTCTTTCTTATTTTGACGTTGACCGAGAATCACCATTGATGGGGTTCTTTATATTGCTTTGTTCTAGCTTCATTTCAACCTTTCATGGACTAGGTGGAGTCCTCTCTTGCTACATATCCAAACTCTCTTTCATATCCAAGGTAAAACAACTATCTTAATGTTTTAAAACAATGTATAACTAGGGTTTACAATGAGATGAAGCATAAAGCTTGTATACTCATTTTATCATTTGTATAATGTTTAGAAGTTGACAAGCAACTAAAAGCCTTGCCGATTTAGTCAAGGAAACAAGAAAGAAGTTGTGAGGAAAAGAGGTAAATGTGCTAACCCAATGTGGTTTAAAGTCTTAGGAGAAATGAGCTTATGTTGCTTATTAAAATGATCTAAGGAGCCAATGGTGAATGACTTAGTAAAATGTTCTCAAGGAGACTAGTAAAAAAGGCATATGTGTTGTTGAGTGTATTTGCAGGTCAAAGGCAAATATATTATGGAAATTCAGTGTTTATGGTTTGTGCATCTTAAGGGCCTAAGAGCAATGCTATTTAAGGGCCTAAGTGCCATGCAATTTAAATTATGCACTATATTGTGATGTAGTGTTAAATGAGTGAAGTTTTGTGTACAAGAATGTTCTTGATGGATTTTAGTGTTCTTGGATGTTTAATGGTGAAAACAATGTGTTTTGGCTTGGTAATGTTCTAGGAGAACCCATGTCGAAATTTAGATAATGTATAAGAAGCTTTAGGTGTTTAAAATGAGTTTTGGTAAGTTAGGAAGTGTTTAGAATGGTTAAGTGTTCTACTAGTGAAAGAAACATGCATTAAGGTGTTTTAAGGTGTAAAAGGGACTTAAGCATTATTTTAGAGGATTTAGAGTGCAAATGAGTGTTTTGGGATACTTCAAGATCATGGTGAGATTGTGTTTAGGACTTGTGCAATGTTGGTGAATAAGGAAGAAGTGATTTGTTGTATGGAGGAGCTATAAACTTGTAGAGATATTCAAGGAGTTTGGTTAGGAAGAAAAGATGCTTGGGAGATGATGTTGTAGTGGTGAGAAAACATTTGGGAACAGTGGAAGTTATAGGTATGAAACACCACATAGGAACTTAGTGAAAAACATTACAAGTGTAAACCTTTTTATAAGAGTTTGTGTAATGCTTGAGGAGGATTTTAGTGAATGATTTAAGGAGTTTAATGGAGGTCTTGGGGTGTGTTTGAATTTCCCAAATAAGGTTAGAACATACTAGGATATATGTGGGGAAGTTTGGAGTTAAATGGGCAATTAAAAACAAGGGTCTGGAGCAGACCGACCTTGGGGACCGGACCTGCAAGGTCGGTCGAGCCCAGTTTACCCTGTGAGAAATGGTTTCTGGAATGACCGACCTTGGGGGCCGGACTTGCAAGGTCGGTCGGGCATGGATTTTTAGTACGGATTGAGTCTCTGGAATAGACCGACCTTGAGACCGGACTTACAAGGTCGGTCATGCCTAAATTTTTGTACGTAAGTGAGTCTCGGGAATCGACCGATCTTGCGACCGGACTTGCCAAGATCGGTCGGGCCTGAATTTTCAAGGAAAGAAACTTTCGGGAATAGACCGAACTTGCAAGGTCGGTCGGAGTAGAATTTTTAACGGTAATGTGCTCTGGAATGGACCGACCTTGTGTAAGGTCGGTCGGTAAGGTCGGTCGGACCAAAACTTGTAAAAAAAAACGAACAAAGAGTGGCTTAAGTAGTTAACCCTATGGGGTATAATGTAGGTAATCAAGGATAAGTTTGGGCATTAAAACATGTCATATAACCATGTTAAACACTTAGTAAATTTGAAGTTAAGTAAGTTAATTAACCGACATTCTTAATTATGTATAGGAGTGGCCTACGGTGAAAATCAATCGAAGCAAGGACCAAGGTATGGTTTTCTTGCAGTCTGTTGCCTACCGGTTTACACCGGCTTGTGTGTTGTTTGTTTTTCTGAGTGTTTATGACGTTATAAGACTTAACCATGTAAAGAGTTTACATCGTTTTTACTACTATGATGTTATGACGTGACTCATTTCCCTTGTGTGTGTCTAATATGACTTACCACTTGCTTGTGAATTGTTGTTAAGTTCCACTGTTGAACTTCTAACAAGTGCTAACTGGGGAGTGAGGAATCCGGTTGTCCGGTCATGCATGTAAGTTTAAGAGTAGATATCTGTATCAGATTCGACTCTTATGATGTTAAGATTGTTCTCCTTTATTTGGCGATCGATCTCCCGCTAGCTTCCTCCAAAGCTTACCTATTCTGACTTATGATCGGTTTAGTGGGAACATGTGTTTGTGTGGTGTGTTCGGGTCACTATATCCGAACCATCTGTGACTTAAGTTACTCGTTCGACTAACAGAACGGTAATGAGTGTGGGTAACAAGCTTAACATGAGGGTGAACCATTCTCTAGGCTTCTTATGTTGTTAAACCTTCTTGGTTTGTTATTGTGGAAAGTGTATTCACTATGTATGTGATGTTGTGCTATGCAATATTATTGCTATGCCATATGTATATGTTATATGTTAAAATGAATGCCATGTCATCATTACAATTAGTTGCGCGTATACCAGTAGCCGATGGGCTGCGCGTTAACCATACCAGCCAAGGGTTGCTGACCCCCTCGGGGGCTCCATATTTATACTGCAGGATGAGGATCGAGGAAACAGAGTGGTTGTAGATCAAGGTTATATCATACTTTTGATTATTTTGGACGGTAGGGCCGGGATGCGCCTGTGCTCCCGTGGCGTTTATTTTGGTACTGTTGTATTACAATGATGGTCGTTATAGTTGACAGTGGAGTTCATGTGTACGGTTTACAGTGACGGTTTGTATTAAACACTCGGTATGTTGGTTATGTAAATATATGGTTGTTAGTACCTAATGCTCGGGAGTCTGATCATCAGACTGGTACACTTGTATTTATTCTGCCTTGTTAACCACGTGGGTGGTTGACGGCGTTGTAGCACTGAATCGTTTAGTTATTGTTTAGTTGTTTTTCCGCTGCGATTTCATTTAATGTTAAGTGTGTAGTAGGGGTGTTACAAAAAGTGGTATCAGAGCGAAGTATCGCTCTAATGACTAGAATACCGAGCTTAGGAATATACCGAGTTAGGAAACCTAACCACAGTTACCTAAGTGAGCAATGCACTGAGTCAATTCTCGGGTGAAAAATTAAGGTGGTCAGGGACTTTGTCCTTAACCTAGGTCCCGGACCATTGTAGTAATACATTTTCGGCTACATTTTGACGTTGGTCTGGCACTTTATGCAAGACCTAAGTCCCGGACCAATGTTACAGGCAATTTTCAGCAGATTTTCATGGTGGTCCGGGACTACTTCCTGGACCTAAGTCCCGGACCCTGCTATGCTTTGCAACATTTTGACATTTCCAGTTTCAGTCCTAACCTCAATTCTTGCCCAATTCTTTTCTAATCTATCCACAAACTTTCTAGCATGTTATACTTATAACACCTTAATCATGCTCTAAGCCTTCCTAAATCCTTGATCAAACCTTTACTCATTTCTTGATCAATTACACAAGTTCCTTTGCTCATTTTTCTTCACTTGCAACTTAGCTTCTAGATTTCTAAGTTGCATTTTTGCTCAATACTTTACCAACTCACTTGTTTGACCATAACAACTCCTTCCTAGTCATTTGCACTTTCATTACCCAAACTCATTCATTACTTTCCAAATTCTACATCTGAGTTCATCTCTAGCAAATACAGGACACTCATACACCATTTTGCTATAGATTTTGCTTAATACAATTCAGTCCTTCAACTCACATTCTAGGGCGATCAATTAAACAATTCAATCCCTTTCAGCTCATGGTTGACCCTAAGTCATGCTAACTCATAAAGTCACCTAAACTCCTTAGGTTTCTACAGAAATTTTGCCATAGTTCATCTACAACTCTAACATGCCCAAATGCATCATTCTTCATTTCCTAATCAATTCAACTAACCAAATCCATCGTGGATTCTACCAGCACACAAATCTCATCCAAATCTCATCAATCACAATATAGCGCACTAAACTTAAATGCTTGGCTCTAAGGCCCTTAAATCACACAATAATTTACCAATGCATTAAACACAATCACAATTCTCTCTCATATCAACCAACCACATTTCCAACTCATATTTTGGGTTCATTCTTTCAAATACCCATCCCAACATTCTTAAAGTAGTAAGTATATACACTAAGGTAGATTATTTACCTTAAGCTCCCAAGTATTTTCGCTTCAATTCTCTTCTTTCTCTTGGTGAAAAATCGGCCAAGGGGCAATAAGGTTGCCTAATTCTAAATCAATACCCAAATGGGGGAATTAAGGACTAAGCACATACCTAGACTTTTTAATCAAGCTAGGATACAAGAGAAGGTGCTTAAAGCACAAAATGGAGAATTACCTTTGGAACCCTAAAATAGGATTTTGGTCATGAATCAAAGGAGATCTTCCACTAAGCTTTTGTAGCTTGATTAAATGCTCATGCAAGGAAAGAAACAACTCATCTTGAGAAGCCAAAATCCACTAGTACAAAAAACACCTATTTTGGCGCCCCTATTTCGGCGGTTGAAAAAACAACCGTTGAAATAGGTGCCCCGAAAGTTCTATGTCTAAAAAAAGGCACCTATTTTGGCGGATCCTAGCTAGGAACCGCTGAAATCGGTGCCTTTTTTTGGACATAGAATTTTCAAGGCACCTATTTCGGCAGTTCCTAACTAGGAATCGCCGAAATATGTGCCTTTTTTTAGACAGAGAATTTCCAGGAGCCCATTTTCCCGGGTTTTTTTTTTAAAATTTTGTATCGTGGGAAAGTTTCAGCCTATTTCGGCGGTTCCTAGCTAGGAACCGTCGAAATAGGTGCCTTTTTAGACATAAAATTTTCAAAAGCCTTTTCTCCCAGTTTTTTTTCAAAAAAATTGGACTACGGGAAAATTTCAGTCTATTTCGACGGTTCCTAGCTAAGAACCGCCGAAATAGGTACCTTTTTTTACACGTAAAATTTTTCGGAAGCCTATTTTCCCATTTTTTTTTTCAAAAATTTCAGACGGCGGGAAAATTTTAATCTATTTCGGCGGTTGTAAGTAACAACTGCCGAAATAGACTTTATTTCATTTTATATACCACAACTGCTTTGCATCCTCTCTTCTCTTACGGTAATTTTGCAACTCTCACTGGCGAATCGCTCCTCTCTGCGTCTCGCTCACCAGATTGAAGACGGGGATGAAATAGTTCATTCTAGAACCGGTAATATACTCGAACTTATATTTTTCTCTTTGTTGTGCCTGCGCATCTCTTCATTCTTTTCTTGTGTCTGCCCCTATGTAGTTAAATCACTGGAACTGCTGCATCTCACTCACCAGATTGAAGACGGGGCTGAAGCAATTCATTCTGTAACCAGTAATATACTTAAGACTTATCGTTTTTTCTTAGGAGAACAAGAAACATACATGTACTGCACCTTTTTTTTCTCTTTTTTTGTTTGCGTCTCTTTATTCTCTTCTTGTGTTTGTGCTACTACTATCTCTTCACTCATGGTAATTTGTAAGGTGAACAAAAGCATACATGCTATGCACTGTTATTCATTCTTTTGCATTTGCGCCTCTACGGAGATGCATCACTGGAAATGCTGCATCTCGGTCCCAAGAAAGAAGACGAGGTAGGTAATTTTTTTAATTTTTTAAAAAAATACCTATGACGGGGGTTGTTAGCTAGAACCGCCGCCATAGGTGTGTTTTTTTTTTAAAAAAAACAATCACCTATGGCGGCGGTTGTTAGTTAGGAACCACCACCATAGGTGTGCTTTTTTAAAAAAACAACCACCTATGGCGACGGTTGTTAGCTAGGAACCGCCGCCATAGGTGCTCTATTTCGGCGGTTGTATAACTGCCGAAATAGGGGCTCAACTCTATTTCAGTGGTCTCCATTTCGGCGTTCTAGAACCGCTGAAATAGACCATTTACAACCACCGAAATAGGCCCTTTTTGTACTAGTGATCGGCTAGATAAGGGAATAGAGGAAAGATGAGTTTTTTTGAGTTTTTCTTACCTTAAATCAAAGAGGAGACATCCTAGCTCCAGAAAATGTGATTTTCTTCTCAAATGGGGCTATACCCATGGAGGTCAAATTCAACCATTGGATATTTTGAAAAGAGGGAAAGAAAGCTCTTGATGAGGCCAACACAAATATGTAATTTTTTTGAGTTTGGAGTCTTGTGGAGACTTGGGCAAGCAAAAAAAGTGAGCTGCCATTGAAGGAGCTCCAAAAATAACAAGGAAGAAGGGAGAATGGAGCTGGCCGGTTGGGGAGAAGAGAGGCAGGAGAGAAAGGAGGGAAATGGAAGAGAGAGAGGGGAAAAAGTAAATACGTACTTTTTACTTTTTGCCTTTTGTTTCTTCTAGCTAATAGGGAGTTAATAAATTGAGAGAGGGGTGGTGAGTCACCCATTAAAACCGACCCCCTATAGTTAGTAAGGGAGAGGCGTTTTCATCTTTTTGCAAGAAAAGCTCTTAAATTACCGGTTTGGCACTATTCATCACCTGGGCTCGTTTTCTGGATTTTTCTCGTTTACTTGATTTTAATGGTTCTTAAACCTTCATTAACATTTTACTATATTTATATGATCAACTATAATTTTTACGAGTCCATGTGACCACATAAAGTCACATTTTCAAGTTTTCTCGAAAAACGTGCTTTAAGACTCATTTGCGTTTTTAATCCACTATATGGATCCGTTTTCTTCGGGAATTGTTCCCACATACTATTTAGCCACAATTAAGCCCTAGGAATCCATCTAGGACCCTAATCGAGGTCATATGCCTCCTAAGGTTGTGTAACACATATTTTTACGTTTTATGCCTTTTACGCGTTTTCCTCTTTCTTTTGGTTTTACTTTCTTCACCAATATTCTTTAGGCATAATTAGGCGTCTAAATTTCATATTAGAATAATTTAATTACCATAATTAAGTCCGGGGTATTTCAATGTGTTTTTTGGGGCTTTAGGCCGAACACCCACACTAAGCTTTCAATCCCTTTTGGCCCAAGTGGTTCATCCAATCCTTAAAACATTTTTGCGGCTTGAACACTTTACCCAATAAAATAATTCCTTCAAACCCGTATATACCACAAATCTTAGCCCAAAGTGAATTCTCCTGGATTTTTGGCCCATTGTCCATATCAATTTCTTAGCCCAAATAATCTCAAAGACCTTGTAACTCGGGCTCATTAGTCTCCACTAAAATTCCTTCATGCCCACATATTTCATGAAATCTCAGTCTATCATAACCCATTTCCTAACACAGACCCTATTCATCTCTTTATTTTGATGCCTAAAACAGAAGAAGGTCAAAATTTCAGAGAAATGTTGGGATAGAAGCTTTTGTCGTTTGGTCAGACTACCTACTCCCCCTACCTTCATTTGAAACCAGTTCTGTTTCATCCAACATGTCGACCCAAATACCCAGACGATATCTCTCAGCTTAACGACCAAGAACATCAGCAAGTGGAGGAAGGAAGTAGGGATGTTACCTCCGTTGAGGAGCTCATGAAGGCTTTCGAGCTCAAGCAATAAGAGGTGGTCCAAGCGATCGAAGATAAGTATATAGGAAAAATCTCTAGGCTAGAGGAAAAGTTGGCCATGTTTGATATGGTAGCTCAAGATAGGCCCACCGGAGCCTCGGAAGGGGGAGGATACCAAGTGGCCAGTTTGGTTTAAAAGCATCAGGCTGCTATAGAAGCCCTAGAGGCCCAACATGCTGCCGCAACAGATGAGCTTTACGAGAAAATTGGCTCTCTAGAGGCAGCTAGGTAGGAAAGGCCCACCCTGAGGTATTCGAACCTATTATATGGCATGGATAACACCTCAATCGGAGGTAATGACTCTTAAGGGGGATTTGAAGATGGCGCCTCGATAAATCAGTTAGCCGCCGAATTGAAGAGCGTGTTGAAGCTCATAATGGATGGGGAAAACTGGTAAACCCGCTGGTTTCGATTACCTTTCCATGGGATCCTATCTCGATGTCGAGCTACCTTTAAATTTGAAGCTCCCAACCTTGGCTCAGTACAAAGATTCTTCCGACCCATAGATCCATTTAGCCATTTTAGATGGAGAGATTAATGGTGGCCATCGGGTCCGGTTCTACCGGAACCGATTGGAATCGGAACCGGCCGGGAACCGGTTGGAATCGGAACCGGAACCGAACCGCCTTAGCCGGTTCCGAATACGAATACATGTTTTGAGATTCGGGCCCGAACCGGAACCGGAACCGCCTGGAACCGTCATCGGATTCGGAACCGGAACCGCCCCGGAACCGGTTGAAGTTACCGTTGGGTTTTTAAAATGTAACCTCTTAGTAGCTGTACTCTTTTTCCTTATTATGGTTTTCCCAATGGATTTTTACCTAATAAGGTTTTAATGAGGCAGTGAATCATATAATAAAATTCTCTTTGTTCCTTATTTTTTGTAAATTCAATAAAAATCCCTAAGTCTTTGTTTCTTACACATTTAAGATTATAAACTTGAAGAATAACCTAAAGTGGATGAAAAGAGCAACGTGTGCACTCAAACGGATCTCAAATCGGAGCTAAAACGAAGCAACTGGAGCCGATCGAATCTTTCCGGAACCGGTCGGAACCGATCAGAACCGAAACCGGAACCGGCTGGAACCGGCCGGAACCGGTTTTTTGACCGAATCCGAAGCGAATCCAGATTTCAGAACCGGAACCGGAACTGTAACCGGAACCGCCCAGACCGGTTCCGAATACGAATACACATTTTCTGGAACCGGAACCGGTGGAACCGGAACCGGAACCGGAACCGGTGGAACCGGACCCGTGGCCACCATTAGGAGAGATGTCCATCTTGAGGCTCAATGACATGTAGGAGGCTAATGTATTCGCGCGGTATTTGGATGAAATCCCTCAACAGTGGTATCTTACTCAGAGGATGAATACCAAAACATACAAAGAGGTGTGCGAAGCTTTTCTTATTCATTTTTAATATGCTAAGAATTTGGAAGTCACCCAGTCCGACCTTTCCAACACCCACCAAATAGGAAACAAGTCCATGTCGGACTTCATCAAGCAGTGGAGAAGAAAAGCTGCAGGAATGCTCACTAAGATGGATGAACAAGAGAAGATACAAATATTAGTGGAGAACATGTTGAAGCAATACAACGATGAGTAGAAATATATGTACTTTCCAAGCTTCATGCTAAAGGGTAAGGTAGGTGTTCTAGAGGAAAGGATCCATAAGAGGGTTCTTAGATTGGGATATTCTAGGGGCTCTGAAAATAACTAAAGTTTCCTAAATCCGAGCCGGCAAAAGCTTCTTACCCTATGACAACTTTCACTTAAAGTACACCACACATGTACACGGGACAGTATGAAGTAAACGCCATTCAGTAGCCGAAAGGCCGAGGTTCGAATTATAGAGCGGTGCCACCACCAAGGCAAGACTACAACCAACAGGAGTTTACAAACATTGGCCGACCTCTGAGTCCAGCCCTGAAGAAGCTCCAGGAGCAGAATATCTTACAATCGCTTCCACCTTGGCAATGATCCAGCCAGGCATGCAATAATTTGAACATGTATACCACTACCACTAGTTTACCCGATCACGACATGATCATTGTTGTAACACCCCTACCGGTAATCACACACTTATCTCTAACCCGTCTCAATTACCAACAACAATGTAGCGGAATTCAAACTACAACCGGGGGTGATACAATGCCGTTAGTCACCCACGTGACTAAGAAGGCCAATCCAAACTCAATACACCAACCAAATTACAAAATCGGTCTGATGGATCATTAACCGAGTATACTACACCAATATACATTCCAATTCCTTATTAAATCTCATCTTAATTACAAACCTCAAACCAAGTTATACAAATACAATATCCATTCAGTTCTATACTGAGTCTACTACAAGTCCCGCTTATCAATAACATATTGTACTTACAATCCCACAATACACAAATACAATTTCTTAAACAACTACCCATATCAATAACAACCCCGTCCTACTCTCGAACGGTTGACGGCTTCGTTGTACCTGGAAAATAAAAACGATGCCCCTAGGGGCTCAGCAAAATTGCTGCATATGAAATTCACATACCCCGCATACTAGCGAGGGTACGCCGACTATTTGGTCGAGAGCATGCGATTCATTTTATTTCAAATAGCATGCAAGACATCAATACATTATATATGTATTTTAACATAATCAAGGTTAAATGAAGAACACAAACACTAACACACACATCAAGAGGTTAGTTTAATTTGTTATATACTTAGGCTTTGAGTGTTGTACCTCACTATGCCTCAATTCATTCTACATTGTCACCCCACTCACTTGGGTTACACTTACTCAAATTCTTTTACTCTTAACCTCAAACTTAATACTCAAATTACAAACTCAACTCTCTCAAGTCTCAACTCAATACTCAATGCTCAATTCTCTACCTTAATCAAATTCTCAAATAAAATACTCAAACCAATACTCAATACTCAAAGGCATCTTTTATGTCTTTGCCCACAACCTCCGGGCAGGGTCATACACAAGACCCACCACCGGGCTTACAAATACAAAAGGAGCTATGCATTTAGCTCCTCAAGTTCTCAAATGTCCAGTTCTCTACCGGACTACTCAAATTCCCAAAACTCCTCTCTCGATGTCATTTCACAATCTCATAGATTAGCCTAGAGGTATCTCTCTCGATAACATCTATTGGCTTAGAGAATTCCCTAATGTCTAGTATTCTAAGATTTAAGGTTTTACCCAACTTATTGAATACTCTCATGTTCGGGACATTGTTCACTTTAGTCGGTTCCACTCAATTGGGTTCGACTACCTTTCTAAGGGGTTTGGTGATCCCTTACCATACTTTATATCTCTCAAGGTTCAAGTTTGAACACTCATCAATCCTCTAAATAGAGGTTACTTAATACTTACACCATTATAAGTTTTGTGGATTAAGTCAATTCGGTTCTCTAACCGTTATCAGGAGTTTACTAATTCTCGTACAATTCTCTCACGTTCTAGTGAGTTCATAGTTTGTGTTATCATTTCTGGTTCGATAGTTTTAGTGGATTTCCACATTTTCATTAATTCACAACTTGACTCTTTCTTCGAGTCTCTAAACAAATAAGACTCAACTATGAGTCGAACTACAATACACAATCAACATTCAAGCAATTCATTTACAAACACCCATTTCATGAATTATACAAACTTCACATTCAAAATATAAACCAATATCAAGCAATATAAATAAGCACTACAAGGTGGAAACAATCCGATTCATGCATTTATCTTGTTAAGGTGATCACACAATCAAACAAGCACACAAATCAGAGTAACCAAGTAAGGATACAGGGCATGAGAAAATCATACCTTTCACTTTGGTTTTACCTTTACCGGGTCACCTCTCGTTCCTCGGATCTCACTTCTGATCCACTAATAACACATCAAGTAATGCTATTAACATGAAGGTACTACGGTATGTAAAACTAATACTCCCGTAATTAACCCCGTTAACCCATTATTATTTGGTTTTGTTTATGTGCTCTTAAACTCACAACTATCTCAATCGCTTCTCACACTTGTTTACACTTCCAAGGACCTTTATAGGTCACGAAACAAGTCCTAAACATCATCTAAAACCGTCCTCAATCCTTTCCCCATCATTTGGACACTTAAAAACACTTTCTGGTGAATTTTCATAGTGGTCCGGGTTTGTGTCCGGGGTAACAAACCCGGACCAAACATGGAAATAATATTCTGGACAGATTTTGCTATGGTCGGGTTTGTGTACCGGGATACAAACCCGGACCAACCTCTGTTGTGACCTTCTGGGACATTTTTGAGGTGGTCCGGGTTTGTGTACCGATTTGCAAACCCGGACCAACCCTGGAACTGTCAAATTTTACAATTTTCCACCAGTTTTCAACCCCTAATTCACCTCTAATCATTTTCCAACCTTCCCACATGTTTCCTACATGTTTAAACACCCTAAAACATGCTCTAAACCTCTTCAAATCATTGGTTTAGTCCTTCTCAAATCCTAACTCCATTTCTACAAATTTTCCATCTTCACTGTTACAGTTTGCACTCTTGTGCATTTCCAGTTTCCCCTTGGCACTTTGCATTTTGTTCTAACTCCATTTTCCCATTCCAATCAATTCCAAGACAAGTGCACTAACTATGCCCAAGTTCACTCTCCATTTCCATGGCTATAAACACTAATTCTTTTCCTAGAAATTCCAAATTACCAAACCTCATTATGCTACAGATTTTACACTCCCTCATATCCATTCCCCATCTACCATTTCAAGGTCATAAATAAATTCTACTCAACCCAAATGAACAGTTAAGTTTCCTCTTCTTACCAAGTCACCTACAAACATCATTTCCTACTAAAATTTTTCCATAACCTTCTCATTAACCTTACATGTCCACATTTTGCTATTCTCATCCAATTCAATCCTAATCTAGCCACACCCAAAAAGGGTCCTACCAGCACATAGCATTTCCTTAAAATTCATCAAACAACAATATAGCTCACAAACTCAGAACACTTGGCTCCAAGGCCCTTAATTCAAACATCAACTTCAAAAGTTCTCTCAAACCTCAACCAACCACATTATTTCTCATATTTTGGGTTCATTTTCAATTTAACCCATCCCAAATTCTAAAACAATCAAAACAAGGTTTAAGGTAGATTTCTTACCTTAATTTCACAAGTTCCTCTTTTAATTCTTCTCATGCTCTTCCTCTCTTCAAATTCGGTCAAGTGTGAATGGAGTTCCAAACTCCATCCCAACATTCAAGGAACACAAAATAAGTTTAATTAAAATTCTAAACCCTTAGAATCACTCAAATTCAATGGAAGGGGCTTAAAGCACAAAGTTAGGGTTTTACATTTGGAGTGTTTGGAGGGGCTTTAACCCTTGAATAAAAAGGAAGGTTCCTCCACCATTGGAAGGGTGATACCATGCTCAAACAAAGAAGAAAGCAAGGCATGAGAATGGGCAAAAATCGGCCAAGAGGGAAAGATGAAGAAAAATGAGTTTTTCTTGGAACCTTTTTACCTTAGGAGAGAGAGGATACTCCAAGCTACAAATTGATGCCATTTTCTATTCAAATGGGGAAAACCCATGGAGACGAAGTTCACCCTTTTGGAATTTTAAAAAGAGAGAAATAGAGCTAGTTGAGGGGATGAAGAATATGTGATTATTTTTGTGATTTGAGCTCTAATGGAGCTTGGCCAAAGCAAAGAAGCTTGATTTGCCATGGGAGGAGAAGAGAAATCGGCAGCCAAGGAGGAAGAAAGAGAGAACGACAGGGAAGAAAGAAAAGAGAGGAAAGAGAAGAGGGAAACGAGAGAAATGGAGGAGAAAGGAAAGGTAAAGTGCTTTTTCTACTTTTTCTTTCTTTCAATTCTTTTCTTTCTTTCTTTCTTTCTAGCTTAATGTGTGTGAGTGGGGGCTGTTTTAGTAGCTAAAAACCGGCCCCATACATATGTACAAGCTGGAGCGTTTTTCGTCTTTTACAGAAAACGGTCGTTAATTTACCCAGTTTTAGCACTATTCACTAACCGGGCCCGTCTTCCGGATTTTTCTCATTTTGTTAATTTTAATGGCTCTTAAGCTTCCATTAATGTTTAATTATAGTTATTTAATGAACTATACTTTTTACGGGTTCATTTGACCACTCAAGGTCACGTTTTCTGGTTTTTTTGAAAAACTTGCGCTAAAGCTTTATTAGCGTTTTTAATTCATTTTCTTCAGCAATTGTTCCCATTATTTAGGCATCTTTAATCCTTTTAAATTCATCTAAGACCCTTGTCGAGGCCGTATTCCTCCTACGGTCATATAACGCTCAATGCAGCGTTTTTTGCTTTTTAGGCGTTTTTCTCTTTTCTTTTGGATTTATTTTCTTTACCAAGGTTCATTAGGCACTAATAGGCCCTCAAATATCATATTAGAGTAATTTAATCACCCTAATTATGTTCGAGGTATTTCAACCTACCCCCCTTAAAGAACTTTACCCTCAAAGTTGGTGAATCTAATATTGTTAGTCACCCAAGTACTCAATACTAAGGTTATAATCTCTCTATAACATGTCAGACTCGAAAAGCCTAACTCAATGCATACCACACATCCAAACAACATGTCAAGCATGCATAGTAACCAAAAATATCATTGTTCAATCTCTCAATGGGGGTCCATCCGCAGACAATTAGGCACTAAGTCCTCCCCCATATCGAGCGATCCCTTAGGTACCAGTCACGCTTGTACACTTACGCTCTCTGGTTCACGGCCGTCATGAAATTGAGCACTTACGCTTTCTGGCTCTACGGTCCTTTGGTTCTGATCAAATTCATTTGCACATCTAGTGAATCCTCAGGCTCCAAAGTGGGTACTCTTCCCTGACCGGATTACTCATATCTGACGGTCCTTAGACAAATACAAAACATACACTACAAACATCCTACCGGTCGCTTAGTACCGTTGCTCGTCTGTTGTAATGGTTTCAAAACTAATCATCACTTCACCGGCTCACAACTAGCCTTACTCCTCAGGTTTGACCCGATACCGGTGCCTAGCCTTGAGAAGGTCCAACTAGCGCCCGTGGGAGTGGTTTCAAAACCGATCCTCATTCTCAAATTTGAAGAAAAATCATTATGCCAAAATCAGTTTGGAAATTCATTTTGAAAACTTCAATGCAACTCCAAGTTCCAATTTGTGTTAGTTTCACCTATTACTAGTGTGATTACTTGTGGCCTCTTATAGGGAGCTTCAAGAGTCATTCGTCCCCAATGTGATCAGCATTGGTGTTGAACTATCCATCCACCCCAATTTGTGTTCGGTTTCCCTTGATCGCTAGCAAATCAAGTTCCACCTCCCACCTCAATTCACACAATCAAATAGTCAAACATTAATTTCATTTTCTATCTTCTTAATGTTTCTAGTCATAATCACCCATCAATACATTTACCAATTTCTAGAATCCATTTACTCACTTACTAGTCATCTTGTCAATTATTACTCAATTTATCTCAAGATACTTACCTAAGAAATTCAAAGTTAGTTCTCCAATTAATTTTCTATTCTCCAATTGTTCACAAGTCAGTCAATTTCTATCCTCCAATTATTCACCAATACAATCAAATCAAGTTACCTAGGGGACTCACTTCCCACTAGGTTTAACATCGGTTTCATACCGATTTATACTCATCAAATTCCTCCAACATACTCATTTCTCCAAACTATTACCAATCGGGGTTCTCATTCCCCTAGAGTTTCTCTTCTCCTTTCCACCTCACATCTCACCAATAATCAAACTTACACAAGGAGTGGATACGAATGTTTATGTAACATAAGTACCAATCATCCAAAACAAATTCTTTTGCGCTATGCGCATTGTAGTTTACACACTTTCACGTAAAACATACATTTCACGGTTTTCGCCCTACCCCCTTAAAAAGGGATTACGCCCATGTAATCTACCATGTGTCAACATTGGACATAGGTCTAAGGCGTTTAGCCGTCACGGAGTGGTTCAACTTCCACGCGGTCTATTACACAATGTATTCTGGTCAAAGGGTCTTAACCATATTCTTGGTTAGTCCCTGCACTAAGAATTCTCATTGGAGTTTGTTTAACTCTTAACCGGGTTTGGTTCTAGCCCTAGAGGCTTCAAGGCATTGATAATCATCCATTAATTCACTAGGTATATTAACCTTCAGAATTGTAGGCCCACAAGCTTCTGCCGCGCGACCCTGATAACTTGGGTTTATTCGCCCTTCTCGTTATCCTTAATGTGTTATACATACCCTTTTATCCCTTTTTATCTTGGGACTAAGGTTAATCAATTATGCGTGGTATTTCTTACCATACGTGAATTCCATGAGCTTCGGATTTTCTATCCAACTCTTTGGGAATCTATGTACAAACTATTGTGTACTTGCGTGATTATTCACTTGGTTTTCCCGACATGTTGTCGGTTGAGGTTGAGCCACTACTTAGTTGTAGTGCTTCCTCTGTTGTCAGTGGCTTCCGAATTAGGCCCACTTACCTGATTTGTAAGAGTGTTCTTTACTTGTAGGACCTTGCATTTTTCTATGTGTCGGTCCTTGTGACTTCGTAAGTTTCCTTCTACTTTACCACAAATGACATTCTTCCATATTCCTAGTGAAAATGTATAATTGGTACCTCTAATCTCACGAACGAGTGGAACACTGGGAGTTATAGTGGTTCGGCTGATAATCCAGCCTACATCCACTCATTGACAATATCTTTATTACTTCCTTTGGTATTACAACTTTAGAGAGCTTTCTAGTGTTTTTTCTCTCTTCTAATCTTATGTCCCCTTACAAATGAGCCCCCTACCTCTATTTATAGACTTTCTAGGGTGGAGTCTATCTCTTAATCCTTGTACATGTGGTATTACTTTATCAGAGCAACCTTCTTAATTTTGGCACCTCTCTCCTTGTAAAGCCTTCCGGTTCCAAGTGTAGGATGCGGGATACAACGCCCGGATGCGGAATACGGGACGCGGGATGCGGTGCTTGACCGTAGAGTGCCGGGACGTGGGATCCAGTCATGAGGCCTAGGGCCCGGATTGGTGCTTGGTGCCTAGATTAGAGCCTGAATAGGGATCTGAGGTCTGGACCGTCTTGACCCTTCTGTCTCATCATATTTTTGCCCTCTTCATCAGTCCCACAAGTTCTACTTTTTGGCACTCAAAAAAGTGGAACTTACAAAAAGAAAGATAAAAATTTACATTCTTTCTACTTTTCCTTTTCCCTATCTCCTAGTCCCACAAGTTCTTTTTCTTTAGCTTTTACAAAGGAAAATGAACTTGCAAAAAGTTGGTACAATTCGGTACACTTAATAGTCCCACAAGTGTCTTTCTTCTGGGTCTGACAAATTGGAAATTCCGGGACATAAGTCTTTAAGATAATATGTCTTTGATGGATGGATCCCATAAAATCTTGATGGATGGATCCCTTGATGTTCTGATATATAGTATTTAAGAAGGCCAGAAATCCAGAAGTCCAGAAGTCCACAATAAGATCTCCATAAAGAAGACCAATGGTTCTTTTAATAAGAACCATTCCCTTTTTGAAAGGGTGAAATAATATGATGATTAAATCTTTTGCTTTTACTAGCCAAAGGATGATAATTCCCAAAGGGAGAACAAAAGATAACATATTTTCCCAACTTTGCTTATGCTAGCCAAAGGATGGTACTTGTGATTCAAGTATGGTGCGGCGTCCCACACCTAACAATGCACCCATTACAGGCGACCAGAGCTCCTGATGGGTCCAGAGATGGGTTTTTTTGGTTGGCCCGATTCACCATGGATATGCAAATCTATTGCAGAAAGTCCATGGGTAGGTGTTACTTTCAAGGCATGATAGCCTGTAGGTGTTACTTTTCACCATGGATATGCAAATCTATTGCAGAAAGTCCATGGGTAGGTATTACTTTCAAGGCATGATAGCCTGTAGGTGTTACTTTTCACCATGGATATGCAAATCTATTGCAGAAAGTCCATGGGTAGGTATTACTTTCAAGGCATGATAGCCTGTAGGTGTTACCTTTCCCAGAGGGCCTATGAAAGCGCCATGGATTTTGATGATACCTTTGATTTTGCTGGCATATATATTTTTACAAACTACCTTCACCCTTGGGGGTAGCTAGAATAATACGGTCATTTTTAAGTGTCAGCACACGTTTTTTCCATGAGTACACTCCGGCCGTCCTTTGTCATTAGTATCACCCGTAATTTTTGGCATTCTTGCAGATTGTTTTAGCTTGGGGGTAAAACAGAGTCATAATTGAAGTGCCGGTGCCGCAATCTGAAACAGACTTCCGCTGTTTTGATTACATTGTGTCCGGGCGCGAAATAAGCCGCTGGCTAAGACTGAACGAGAGTTTGAAAGGTGGTGACGGTGCATGGAGTTAGTTGGAGGGTCCGGTGCTAGGACCAGAACTTTTCACAGTGAAACTGTGCAGAAGCCGCAAACCCCTATCTTGTCTTCAAATTGATCCTGATTTACTTCTCACCAGAGTAGGTTGTTGAAGTATTTCTGCAGATTTCTCGTCTGCCATTATCCTCCGGTGGTTGACTGTGGTGGACAAGATTTGACATTTTATTCTGCTAGATGAGGAAACTCCAGAACAGAAATAGCAAATCTGCAACTTTCAAGATTTGACTCATGCCAAAAATAAACAAGATTTCATCAGACTTTGTAAAGCCAAGCAGAATTAGTTGGTAATATGTAATCAGAGGCAGAAACTGGAGTTTTAATAAGGTTATTTAAGACAGATTTTACAGCAACAAGAAACGCCTTTGCGTTCTATTCTAATTTCTAAGCAGCAGGACCGAGTTAGACCAAAAGTATTCCTAGATGGTACAGGTCTGAGAAACTAAGAAGATGGTTCAATAATATATCTACGGTTAACTTTGTAGAAGACATCCTTATGCGTTCAAAATGATTAATGGTTTTATAAGGCATCAAGACAGCTTCTAACCAAACACTAAACAAAGTTAAATTAGGCAGAATATGATCAAAAGACAGCCAGAAGAGATGCTGCCTGAAATAAGTCAGATTTTGTCATGTAACAGTAAGAGGATGCAGAACCGTGGCAGTAAATAGATCAGGTCTTTAACAAGAAATAGAAGTAAAATACTCATAAAAAATCTTATATTATGAGTAAAGTAATGATTGCAAAATATCACAGATTTTAGTTCAAAGAGTTGATCATAATTGAAAGTTTGTCTCTGGGCAGTTTTTCCAATTTCCCTCAGCATGTATACTTTTTAATCAGTAGTAGTATGGACATATAAGAAGGCAAGGTTGTCCATATTTTGTAATCAGAACACACTTTAGCAAAACTGCTGCCAATAAGTGGCTCAAATTTTATGATTGCAATGTAAGACACATCCCAGGAATAACTATACAACAGTAGACATGTTGTCAACCGAATATTCTTCTTTTACTTTACTGAGATAGCTAGACCTTTACCACCCAATGGAGACAATCATGCTTAGATTCAATAGCCATAGTCAGGTGGATAATAGCATCATTCAAAGATTTAAACACTGAAACTGCTTTATTCGGAGCAGTATAAAAAAGGCGCTTACAACTGTCAAAACACTTATAGCAAGGGGAATACCTCTTGTAAGACAGTAAAGGAATGGCTAATTAAACGGTCTTATAACATGTTGAAACTGTGGGCATTGCAGTTGTATGCCATACTGTGGAACGATAAACTAAAGGAAATACTAAAATCAGTTGAAGGTGAAAGGTTTAGCAGGCATCTGGGCTCGAATCAGACAAGAAGTATAACTTGATAACAAACTTAACAATGCAGACAAATTTTAATGCTTACCCCAAAAGTTTTAATGTACAATGGCATTATTCGAAGGTTTAAACCTGCTAAAGCATCAAGACAAATTCTAACTGACTATTAACTATAATAGGTTTGTGTAGATAGCAACCAGAAAACTGCTAGAAGAATTCATATAACGGCAGAAGTGTGCAATACTTTGGATGAAAAGGTGAATTAAATTGAGTATTTGACAACGACAATTAAAACAGGTTAAAAAAAAAAAGAGCTGATTGAAAAGTGCTGAAAAAACAGGCAGACTTAAAAAACTGGCAGAGACATGTTTCAGCATTACAAGCGGTATATATTTTTGGTTTACAGCAGCAATATAATATAAGGGAAGATTGGGACTTTCCCCTCTCTTTTTCTTAAAAAAAAGCATGCACAGATTACAGCAGTGGTGTAGACAGAGGCAAAAATTGATTTTTGTCTTCAAGATGAAGACGCAGAATAAAGTCAGATTTTACAGTTTTACTAGAGTTGTTTCTTTGGTCTAGATTGAATGAAGTGCAAGAACAAAGGCTGGTGAAGCTGTTTTTGTTTAATTAAACAGCAAAACAGAGACAAGGTGTCCGTAGCGGAGCATAAACTAGAGTCAACAGTTGGAATGAAGCCGCAGTAGCTGGAAACAACAGCAGTGTTTCTATCTTCAGAACAAACTTTAATTCAAAGGTATGAATGGAAAGCTAGTATTGTTGTGCAACAGTCTAGCAACTGCAGTAGCAGCAGAATCTATAGTAGCATTTTTTCTTCAGTAAGACCGGTAACAAATGAGGTTTTATCTTATAAACAGAAATTGTCCAGATTATAGCAGTACCCAAAAACAGAGAGTAGAATCTAGCAAACTACCAACTACCAATCCTCAATTGTTTGAAAGCGCGATGTAAAAGGGGAGCGGATAACAGCAAGTAAATAGAAACTTATGCAAATTTCTGATAAAAGAGACTTGAAACAACAAACTCTGAACAGAAAGCTAACAAACTTCACTTGAATAAGTTCGTATAAACTAGAGATGGAGTTTCAAGGGAAAAATCCAGCTCCATTGGGCAGCAAAACAGCAACTAGACAGCAAATAAATACTGTCCCATTGTTACAGAACTTTGCAATCTAAAACTTGTTAAAAATACTTGCTTAAACCCCATTTTAGTGTTGTAGAGTTCAGAAAAAATAAAGTTTGGAACTGTAAGTTGCTTTTGGCCCCCGAGTTTCACCATTAATCAATCAGAAGCAATTATTGCGTATCCTAACAGAATTTGAAACAAAGACATCTGCACAATAAAAACAGAAACCAAAATAATTCTTCAATTTGGGCAATCCACAATCGAAGCTTCATAAAGCAATGTTAACATCAGAGATAAGGAAGTACAAACAACTTTAGAGGTTTGTAATAGTTTCGGAAGGTTGTTACTTTTCTCAGAAATTCAGTCAAGCTAGGCAAGTAAATCAGGCTGTACCAGGAACTTATATGAAAGAAAAAAATCTTAGAGATGCACATCACAACCAAGCAGAAATCTCGGATTGAACTAAGCAAAATAATTTTGCATATATTCCTCATGGAATTTCTGCAGTTTAACAACAGCTTAACCAGAAGTACCTGAAATTTGTAGCTACATACTACTTCAAGAAGTAAAAAGTAGAAGGAGCCGAGATTCTTTTTGAAGGAAAAAAAAAAGCAATGAAGATTTTTTGAAAGGGAATTCAATCCAGAAAATCAACCAGATGGGAAGATTCGTAAGATTAAAATATTTACCAAAAATTTATGTCACCGAAACAGCAGCAATCTTTGTTGCTGTCCCCGAATAAACCTCTCATAACCCAACAGGGGCTTCAACTGATGTTTAAAAGAAGCACAGCAGAAGCAAATTTTGGAGCGATCTTTGAGAGTTTTCAAGATAGATTTTTAAGAAGCTTATGACAAATTTCTATAATTAATCATAAATCAGCGAAGGTGTCTCTAGATTCCAAATGAAACTTATTATAAGAGAAAAATAGTAGTAACGATTTTCGAACAGACACTTCAAGTCAAATGCTACTCATGCTTGGTCGTGTAGGTACTTGAATTGCAGTTCTGGAATTTTGAAGGTGTAGATTTTGAGAAAAGACAATCAGGTTTTAACATATCATAGATATTTAAGCTAGTTCTTTTTGAGATTGAAGGACTTATCTTAATATATAGCTCCGAATGCTCCCTTTCCCGGTCGCCATCGTCTGACGATGACTTTTGTACACCTTGCAAAATACTTCCTGGATCTTGCTTTTATGGAATGCGGTCTGCATCAGAAGCGTTGATTGGGTCTATACGATGTTGCTTGTTCTTCAAGCCTGGAAGGAAGACGTCGTTTGGCTTTGAGCATCCAGTCTCGTACTTTGAGTCGCCTTCCGGTCATGGATGAAGATGCCTTCCGGTCATGGAAGTTGAACTTGTCTTCCGGTCATGGATGAAGATGCCTTCCGGTCATGGAAGTTGAACTTGTCTTCCGGTCATGGACTGAGACTGAGATGCGGCCAAGGAAATCCAGCGTGGCCAAAGAAGTTGATGCGGCCAGGAAAGTCAATGCGGCCTAGGAGTCGATTGCGGCCAAACCAGGAGTCGATGCGGCCAAGGAGGTCGATTGCGGCCAAGGAAGTCGATGCGGCCAGGGAAGTCGATGCGGCCAAGGAGTCGATGCGGCCAAGGAGGTCGATTGCGGCCAAGGAAGTCGATGCGGCTAGGGAAGTCGATGCGGCCAAGGAATCGATGCGGCCAAGGAGGTCGATTGCGGCCAAGGAAGTCGATGCGACCAGGGAAGTCGATGCGGCCAAAGAGTCGATGCGGCCTTCCGGTCATGGACTTCCGGTCATGGACTTCCGGTCATGGACTTCCGGTCTCAAAACAAATTGATGTCGATTGGCGTAAGTCGATGCGGCCAAGGATTGGTCTTGTTTTCCTCGTTGATAGCTCTACGTGCTTCTGGAAAAAAGGGAGTTCAGAGTCCACGTCTGGATTCAAAACTCTGATATTTCCTGCAGATATTTATCAAAATGTTTTATGAATGTGATGATGTAACGATAAACAGGTGAGAAGTTAGGTAAATATTCAATTGAGAAGTTAGGTAAATATTCAATCTGGCTTGATCGAGATTTGGACACGATTTTTGTTTTGAGAATGAAATCGAAGATTAGTCGTGAATTTCATCGCCCGGTCCCTGGTCTAGATTAAGCGAAGCAAACAATTGGTAGCTTCAATCTTCTCTTCTTGTCGGCCTTATTTGATATGCTTTGAAGTCGGAATTTCGACTCCTGATTTCCGTTTGATTTAGATTTTGACTTCGCCAAAGTAAGCTATCAGACCGGAAGTAGCTGGTCGGTGGACAACATCGTCGATCCTACGAAAACCTCTGAGACTCTTTGCCTCTTCGATTTGTATATCTTGATACTCCTTTCATTCTTCGCTCTTGTCCTTCTTCGGTCGCGACTATCGAGTTCTATTTATGAAAATCGCGCAGATCTTTGCACTTGGCTACTCTTTCATCGATGATCTTTTGTGGACGATTAACCTTCCTGATCTCAAATTACGCCCCATCCGGTCTTGTCGAGATTTCCCTTCTTACCGCCCGGTAAAGGTCTGAGGGTGCTTTTAACATCTCGCTTTGATTTTGATCATAAAGAATCTTTTACCAGCCGATGTTTCTTCACCGCTTTCGTAGTTTCAAACAAAGTTTTTCAAGATTCGACACAAAATGGAACTCCGCTCATGAATTCTCCAGTTTCTTTCTTTCCATAATTCCTCAGCGTGGTTAAATCGTGGTTGTTGTTCGTTTCCCACAGACGGCGCCAAATGAAAATGTATAATTGGTACCTCTAATCTTCACGAACTGGAACTGGGAGTTAGTGGTTCGGCTGATAATCCAGCCTACATCCACTCATTGACAATATCTTATTACTTCCTTTGGTATTACAACTTTAGAGCTTTCTAGTGTTTTTCTCTCTTCTAATCGTGTCCCCTTACAATGAGCCCCCTACCTCTATTTATAGACTTTCTAGGGTGGAGTCTATCTCTTAATCCTTGTACATGTGGTATTACTTTATCAGAGCAACCTTCTTTTTTGGCACTCTCTCCTTGTAAAGCCTTCCGGTTCCAAGTGTAGGATGCGGGATACAACGCCCAGATGCGGAATACGGGACGCGGGATGCGGTGCTTGACGTAGAGTGCCGGGACGTGGGATCCAGTCATGAGGCCTAGGGCCCGGATTGGTGCTTGGTGCCTAGATTAGAGCCTCAATAGGGATCTGAGGTCTGGACCGTCTTGACCCTTCTGTCCTCATATTTTTGCCCTCTTCACCTAGCTATCCCACTAGATCGTTACTGCACAAGTGCAATACCAAAACACTCATCCTACAGAGTGCAGAGGCGTAAACTCTTGGCAGTAAATCACTTATGCGATTGCAATAGGAATGAACATTATTTCCTTATTGCCCGGTCTGTCTACCATCTTGTATTTAACAATTCCTAGCCTTGTGTGATTATTCAAATACATTGGCTGCTTGCTGCACACCATGTTCTTACGATTCTACAGTATTGGTTTACATGGCATCCACTCATGTGTTTTCCACCATTATATAATGGTCACCATTCATTTGGCTGTTTACTGAATATGCTATACTTTGTTTCCCCTTGAGCGTTCTTACTTTATTAACCGACTACTCTTTCGCTTTCTGCCAATTGCTATCAAAGCCTTCTTTGGTTCATTGTTACAATTTTTGCTTGGCAATGACTTGATGCTCAGCTCCACTACATTAGTAGTTCTGAAAGAGATGTATTATCAGATATTCACTGATGGTATTCCCTTCCTGGAATTATGTGTTCACCGCTCTCGCGGTCTCACATTAACGAGTGGTATCCTGCTCGTAGTTTATTAAACTATTTGTTGGTGCCGTTTTTTTGCAACTCCCCACATGGTTCACAGTAGGTTTGCAACCTTTAAGTTATGAATTGTAATGGGTTCCTGGCTTACTAGCCATGTTGCCTAGAGTTCTGCTCATTATAGGCGGTTCACGTATTTTTGCATTACTCCATATGCCATCAAATGGCTTGGAGGTACTTACTGGGCTCCATGAAGGGATCATCGCATCACGCTTGCGTCTGTTGGATGCCCCTTTAAGTATCCTAGTATTGATCGGTACCATTTCTCAATTTAGGGTATCCCCTGGTAAGTGGGATCCCTTTGGTGTTCTAACCAAGTGTTCATTATAGCTCTTGTGCTCTTATTACGCTTCCGGCACCCTTCAAGGATTGCTCCTAGGTGTTGTTAAGTCATGCCATTACGTTTGGCTAACATTATGAGTATGTTCAATCTATTATCCCACCTTGCGGTTTCGGATCTGAGTTATCCCGTTTAGGGTCATAACGTCTCCCGTTCTTAGGGTAGACCGTTGATGTTTCTCTTTATGTTATAACTGGTTTGATATTCTTTTGGTGATGAACGGTATTCTCCGGTACCTTATATGATCACTCTGGGTATTATACCTTATCCATTGAACTTTCTCGTTTCATACTAGGCGTTTGCCTTGCCGGGTTTAAACCGGGTATTCATTCCAGCTAACATGCTTTTGCTTCAATATCCTTGAGACATATCCAATTTCTTTGATCTATTACTAGAGCTTCTCGCACTCCTTAGCTCCTAATCATCCTCTTAAAGTGAGTTCTTGACTCCTTTAGCTTTATAAGCTTATCTGGGTTCCTTCGATTGTTCGAGGCGTCCAATTGTTTCGGTTTGAGTTTACTTATGGTCCGTAGAACGGAGTCGACTACTTCCCGTGTTTCGTACACTACATGTATACATACGTGGGGTACCTTATTGGTACGTTACCACTTACTCGACTAACTCATAAAAGGGTCTGTCAGGCCCACAAGCTCCTTCGGAGTGCGGTCGTCCCACATCCCGTATTTGGGTACACTCGTAGTGCTCGTTACACGCCTAGGTGAAGTATTCTATTGTCAACTCCTCTTGTATCATTCTATGATACTCACCGTGATTCTTCTGGTTTGGTTTTAAAATCTGAGGTTTAAAAGAAAAGTTTGGGGTTTTGAAAGAAAAATTTTGGGATTTGAAATAAGAATCTGGGGTTTGAAAGAAAATTTCATGGCGTTGCCACATTTGAGGTCTTGACCAAGTCTAGCCCCTTGCTGACTGGTATGTTCGGTAATATAATGGTTGGGCCGTTAGGCCTTTCCAAGGTTGGGTTCTTCACATTCTTAGGATTAGTGATCCTATAATTGCTTCCACCTTCGTAATGGTGCTTTAGTAAGTACTTGTCGGTCGTAGAAAGTCTTCCAATTGTCTTGTTGTTACTGCACTTGCCTTGGCAAGTGCGCGGGTATGTCGGTTTTCAGGTTAACCTGTACCGATTACGGTGTTGTTTCCATCCGTATATAGTGGTTTTCTTGGATCTTGCTATGATCCTTTGATCTTAGTGATCACTCTTTTGAGTAGCTTCTCAGTCCTCTTGACAAGGTTGTCGTTAATTCGGGTGCTTTCCCGATCCTTGAGGTACTCCGTGTACCTTGCTTCATAGCTTGTTCCCACACTTTTACTGTGGTTACAGAGGTTTGACGAGCCCTTAGGAGCTACATCGTAGTCCTGTGGGTGTACGGTCACTCTTATAGTTGTCTGAACTAAGTTGTTCGGGTATTGCTGCCCTTTTGGCATTGCAGGTTCGGAGTTATCAAACCTTGACTAATTCCTAGTCGGTTTGTTTACCGTTGACGATATTGTCATGCATTACAGTCCGTAGACACTCTTGTCTCGGATTTTGTTACTCCGCTTATCCGCTTCATTGCGTAGTTGTACTTCCCTTGTTGTCAGTTGTGCATGGTTCTCGCGACTGCGAAGCATGTCGCCCCATGGTGCCGCAAATTCCATTATCCTGCTGCTAGGATCTTCAATTTTCTACCGTTAAGTACGGTTATTGCCGTTCAAACGGGAACTGTCTTCGGGATTTCCAGGTCTTGGAATCTACCATATTGTGGAGGGTGATTTTTCGATATGAGGGGGGTCTATCTAAATATGGTTCTTGACTGAAAAGCCTAGATCCTAAAATGTCATTCTGTGGAGGGTGAAAACCCGTTATTCTAGCAGCCCTCAAATACCTACTTCGTCGTCCGTCTTTCCTAGAAAGCATAAAGGGGAGTGCAAGTGTGCACTACACCCGCTCTCGATGGGCTCCACGCGGACTTATGCCCTAAGGGCGGAAATTGACTAGAGTCGCCACCTAGTTTGACCTAAGGAACTAGGAAGGGAGGAGAAGGGTTCTAAGAACCATTAATTGACTCTATGATTTGCATATGGATTGGACTTATCTGGTCATACCAAAGATTCTGTGTGGGTTCGCACTGGGTTACACCCCTTAGAAGTGGAAACGACCACGACTTTGGATTGGTGCCCGAGGAAACCTCGGTCTCCAATTGTCGGTATTGTCTTCTTTCAAAACCTTATTAGAGAGATTCAGTTAAAGCCAATGGATAGGATTAGGATGGGAAGGGAGAAAGAGAGTGGATGAGGCGAGCTTTTCTGCCAATCTAACGCCAAGAGGAAGAATTGGTGAATTCGGAGAGTATAGAATGAAGATTTGGGAAAAGTCTGAGGTTGAGTGAATGAACGAGACTTGGAGTCTGATGGTTTAAAGTTCGTGGGAACCGAAGAAGTTTTAAGAGTTTCGAGAGGAATGAAGAACACCTTAGAAAGGGAATGCGGTTTTTTGTTTGGAACGGGGTCGCACCCTAGATGGGTTGCCTACGTACTCAACTCCATGTTGAGATCAGACCTTACGTAGTTCATGGTTTTGGGTTTTGGAAGTTTTGAAGGGTTTGAAGTTTTGGGTGTGAGAGATTAGTCTGTGAGACGCTCGGGTCTATGAGACATTTGGGGTGTTCATGTAGTGGGAGGTATGAGATATCAAGGTCTGTGAAACGCTCGGGTTTGTGAGACATTTGAATTTTAAAATGGTGGAGAGATTGAGATGTTCGAGTCTGTGAGGCACTCGGGCCTATGAGACTATAGAAGTTTGGGAGAAGTCGGGATCAGGAGATGTTTTGAGTTTGGAATGAGTAGAGTTTGGATAATGGTTTGAGTGTGAGACAATTGGAATTTGGGAGAGATCCCGGGTTTTTTAGGTTTGAGGTTCGGAAATGGTTGAGGAAAATCATTTTGTTGTGAAAGGGAGGATAATCTCGAGGGATTACCCTATGTACCCCCTCAAGCACGACACTTAATTAATGGTAAGTGCCGAGGCTCGATGAGGGGGCAATGAATTTATGCCGAAAAAATAGGATTTAGAGAGAAACACCATGGATAAGATGTTCTCGGTCAAACCCTAATAACGTCTCTAACTCCCGGGTTTTAAAACATTAAAAACCAAAAATGCTGAAATCGAGTGGAAGGGAGTTAGACGATTCTAAAATCCCGGCTGTGACTAGGAAGGTCGTTACTTTTCTAGCACCCCGCCTTGTAAAAAACTTGGCTGCAATTAGGGGAGGTTTGTCACCCTAATGCCGCGCCTAAAGAGATCCAGACTGCAACAAGGGAGGTTACGACCCCAGTGCCCCGCCTCGGATTTTTATTCGGGAAGGGAGACAAGTGATGTCTAACTAGGAGGAAAGTGTTTTGAAAGTGTTAGACATTTGATGTTCCCCGAAAACGGTTTATTTGATTTTGATCATAAAGAATCTTTTACCAGCCGATGTTTCTTCACCGCTTTCGTAGTTTCAAACAAAGTTTTTCAAGATTCGACACAAAATGGAACTCCGCTCATGAATTCTCCAGTTTCTTTCTTTCCATAATTCCTCAGCGTGGTTAAATCGTGGTTGTTGTTCGTTTCCCACAGACGGCGCCAAATGAAAATGTATAATTGGTACCTCTAATCTCACGAACGAGTGGAACACTGGGAGTTATAGTGGTTCGGCTGATAATCCAGCCTACATCCACTCATTGACAATATCTTTATTACTTCCTTTGGTATTACAACTTTAGAGAGCTTTCTAGTGTTTTTTCTCTCTTCTAATCTTGTGTCCCCTTACAAATGAGCCCCCTACCTCTATTTATAGACTTTCTAGGGTGGAGTCTATCTGTAACACCCCAACCGTTAATCCTATGCTTACCGTCTAATCGTCCTGTTAATTCAATGAGTTCGCAGCGGAATATTACTACCTACTACGGCGGGTGAAACAATGCCGCTAACCGCCCATACGGTTAGCTAGGCTACTAATACTTACAGTCACGGTCTGATGAACATATGTACCGAGCTACTAATAACACTTAGCCATTTACAAAATACCATACGCTTACATCCAAGGATTACCGAGTATTTAGAGCATATCAAATTACATTCCCGTTTCTGGGCTTCCAAAAGAGTGAGTTTAATTCCTACTCATCTGTACCAATGCCACTCTTCCATGTCCAAAAAGGTGTACCACATGGTACACCGGCTAATCAAAAAACTGTAGCCCTGTACTACTTAGTACACCCATATCAATTCATTGTTTACAACCAACAAAAAGAAGATAAAAGAAATGAAACTAGATCTTCACATCTTCATCACTCGGGGTACCTGCGTGTAGTAAAAATGGTCCCCCGAGGGGGTCAGCTTACGCTGCGCATGAACTCCGCATATACCGATTGCTAGCAAGGGTACGCCGACTAATTGGCGACCGCTAAACATGCTTGTTCATTACTCATACATACATGCTTACATACAATCATACATACATTACATACATCATACACTTCAAGGCAACAATACAATAGAGTTCACGATACCCTTCACAAGGTTAGCCAAATTGTGCATCCGGGTTAATCGGAATGCGTATTACTCTTTTACTCATTACTTACTTCTTCTTACTTACAATTACTTACTTCCTTTTTACTTTACTTACTCATTCTTATTACTTACTTATACTCAAGTCAAGTCGTCGGGACCTCCGGCCTTGGGGACTACTCCGTCCCACATCCGGGATTTACTTGACTCACAATCCGGGATGCTACCCACTTAAGGGATTTGGGCCGCGGACCAGTTTAAGAGTCAGGAATTGGAGCCAACCTCTCGTGACTCCGCATCCTCACGCGTGGCCGAAACTATATCGGACTTCTACTCATTCCAATTTAATTACCATTTTAAGTTAGGATGGTTAGATTGTTAGGAACAAGTTAGAAGTCCAGCTCATCACAATCGGTCACAGTGCAATACATCTTACATACACACATTCATATCATCCATACATTTCATGAAGTATACAAACTAAGTTTTAAAGAAAATATACAACATCATACAACACTACATATTCATAAGTAGGCATATTAACTCCGATTCGTGCATTTATCTTTATTGGTGATCAATTAGCACACAACACACAAATCAGAGTAGCCATGATAGCATTCGGGGCATGAGGAATTCATACCGTTCACCGTTGTTCGTAATTCCAAACGTCCTTCGATGTCACAACCAAGTCCTATTACATACATACAATTGAATGATTAATTTAACTATCATTAATTAACTCATACTTACTATGTCCTTATACTTCTTGCATTTGCTCTTTACTTAGTTACTTTTCCTTTACTTAGGTTTTACTTCCTTACTCAAGGTTTGCATGCTTACACACATATACATACACATATATGTATGGGTATACATATACATATATATATACAATTATTATTTAAATTAAAATAATTTTTTTTTTTTTTTTTTTTTTTTTTGTCAGGACCGGACTTGCGACCGACCTTGCAAGTCCGGTCCATTCCAGTAGCTACCGGTACCGAAAATTCCTGGCCCGACCGAACTTGCAAGTCCGGTCGCAAGTTCGGTCGCTTCCAGTAGCTCAGGTTGCGGAGATTCTTCTGGCCGACCGAACTTGCAAGTCCGGTCGCAAGTTCGGTCGATTCCAGTAGCTATCCTCGGGAAATTTTCTGGGCCGACCGAACTTGCATGTCCGGTCGCAAGTCCGGTCGATTCCAGTAGGTTACAGGATGGGAATTTTTCTGGCCGACCGAACTTGCAAGTCCGGTCGCAAGTTCGGTCGATTCCAGTAGGTACAGGATGGGAATTTTTCTGGCCGACCGAACTTGCAAGTCCGGTCGCAAGTTCGGTCGATTCCAGTAGGTTACAGACGGGGAAAAATCTCTGGCCCGACCGAACTTGCAAGTCCGGTCGCAAGTCCGGTCGATTCCAGTAGCTCACCCGTCTTTGAAGTCTGGGCTCGACCGAACTTGCAAGTCCGGTCGCAAGTTCGGTCCGGCCCAGTATTTGCATTTTAAATTCTGTTTTCAGTCCTCTCTTTAACCCAATACTTCCCCATTGTTCCTACACTTAATCCTACATGTTTTAACACTAATTACGCTCCTAATACACCTTAGTTCATCCATTAATCCTTACACAATTTATACTCTCACTCACATAACTCTCCAAGTTTCACTCAACACTTGCACTAGTTATTTCCTCTAGTTACATTATGCTACAGATTTTAACCCTTACACCTCTCCTCTACATCTCCCTCTCTTAATGTCATTTCTAACACTCTTACTATATCTAGAATCCATTATCTAGCTCTCTCAACTTTCCCTCTAACTATCCAAATCAAAATCTGTTACAACTCACATTAGCCATCTAGTTTTAATTCTCTAAGTGTTCTAATCCTAGGCAAATTTTGCCATAGTCTCCCCTATACTTTTATACTCTCACCACATGTTCTAGTTCACATTTTCAACACTCATTTCACCTATTTTCGACAATCAATATACACAAGCTCCCATATACAATCCCAATACTAAAACAACACTAAAACACTACAAAATTCCTGCACTCAAGATACCATTCCCAATCTGTTTTAAATGAGTTTTACACATCTTTTAAAGCTTCCAAAATACTTATATTCTCCTACACATTACACTACTAATACATTATCATTTACAATACACATTTTTACTTCTAAAAATCTGTTACATTATACATATACAAGGCTATACAAGGGTGAGCATTATTACCTTGATTCTCTTCTAGATTTCCTTTCTTCTTCTTTCTCCTTCCTTTACCGGTTTTGAAATATCAACCTCTAATGCTACAGCCCACCAACATACATATTTTCAATACTAAAACTAAACTCAAACATTACTTAAGTTCTAATGTACATTCTAGGGTTTAGAATATTTATTACCTTGCAATGGTTCAAGTGCTGTTTGGAGTGGCTCAACAACAAAATAACAACCCCACCAAGATGCCAAAATCGGCTAGAACAACAAGGAACAACAAGGGTTTAGTTATGAATCTCGTTTTGCCATTTAGGCTAGAAAAAGATGGAGCTTTTGAAGAGATTTTTACCTTAGAAGAACAAGGAGACCAAGGTGGCTCCAATGGTGGTGTTGAAACTTCAAATGGGATATACCCACAAAATCGAAAATGCTTGTTTTTGGATTTTGGAAGGATGAAAGTGTAGCTCTTGGAGAGAGGAACACAATGGTGGTGTTTTTATAATTTTTGGAAGAGGTTTGCTAGAGTTTCAAGAGGAGAGAAGGGGGTTTTGTGTGGGTTCTCTTCTTTTCACCATGGAAATCGCATGGAGCAAGGAGGAAGAAGAAGAGAGTGAGTGAGGGGGCTTTCTTACGTGAGAGAAGAGAATGAGAGGAGGAGAGAGAGTAGAAAAGTGAGAGTGGGGGTTACTTTTGCAATTTTAATTGCTTTTGTCTTTAGTGAGTAAAAAGAGAAGAGTGTGTGTGTGTATATATGTGGAATCGGACACACACAGAGAGAGTGTGGGGGTTTTGAAATTTATTTGTAATATTGGACACATAACTTTGTGTTATTTATATTTCTACCCCACAACTTCCCGTTTTTGACAGTTTTTACTAATCTCTCGTTTTATTGATTTTATTGGTCCTAAAGCTTCCTTAATATTTACTAATGACTATTTAGTTGACCAAAATTGTTACGAGTCTATTTGACCCGCTTAAAGACACGTTTTCCCGGTTACCTCGAAAAACGCACTTTAAGGTTCGTTAGTGATTTTAATCCATTTTAAGGATCCGTTTTCTTCGGGATTTGTTCCCTAATAATTATTTATACTTAATTAAGCCTCTAAATTACTCATTAGCCTAATTAATCATTATTTTTAAATACGGGGTATTTCAATCTACCCCCCTTAAGAAACTTTGCCCTCAAAGTTGCTCAAGGTTAATAGTTTAAGAGTTCTACTCATTAGGCAAACCAATTGTCCTAATGTGTCTTACTACACCTATGAGGTGTTTACTTCATTCCACATTACAAGCATACACAGTTCAAGTACAATACACAATTCACAATTCACATACACCATGCATCCTTTCCATTCATACCATATCACAATACACCATACACCATTACCATTCGCAATACGCATTACAATCCACGATACACATTACACACACATTGCACATATACATCATTCACTACACATTACACATACATACCAAGTTCACTTGCACTACATGTGCCATACAAAATGCAATGCTTACCCCGAAGCAATGCAAGGCAAAAGGGCTCTACCCCCCTTAAAAGGGGTACGACCCGTACCCGTATATTACATACTAGACTAACTAGTCTATGAATAACTGTGGGTACTTAGCCTTCATGGCATCTTCTAGTTCCCATGTCGCTTCTTCGACATCATGGTTAGACCATAGACCTTCACCATTCGTATCGACTTATGGGTGTCTCTGGTCTTCCTATCCAAGATTCTCACTGGGGTTTCAACATATCTCATGTTCGGCTCAATGGAAAGTCTCTGGGGCTCTAGCACATGAGAAGGATCAGCCATATACTTCTTGAGTTGTGACACATGAAATACATCATGGACACGCCCCAAGTCCTCAGGTAGTGCTAACCTGTAGGCTACTGAACCAACTCTTTCGGTGATAGTGTACGGCCCTACGAATTTTGGGCTTAGCTTGCCCTTCTGGCCAAAACGGAAGACACCCTTCATAGGTGAAACTCGCAAGAACACTTGGTCGCCCACGGCGAACTCAAGGTCGCGTCGTCTCACATCCGCATAGGATTTCTGTCTATCTTGGGCTGCCTTCATATTAGCTCTATTGTGTTCACTTCGGCTTGCACTTGCTCAAGGTACTCCGGTCCTATGATGACCGCTTCGCTTGACTCATCCCAACACAAGGGTGTACGGCAAGGTCTACCGTATAGAGCTTGGAAAGGCGACATCTTAATCGAGGCGTGATAACTATTATTATACGAGAACTCGATAAGATGAAGCTTATCTAACCAACTCCCCTGAAAGTCCAAGGCACATGCCCGAAGCATGTCCTCCAGTGTCTGGATGGTCCTTTCTGTCTGACCGTCGGTCTGAGGATGGAAGGCGGTACTCAACTTCAATTCTGTACCCAACGCTTCCCTTGTAGCTCTCCAGTATCTCGAAAGAAATCTGGTGTCGCGGTCAGATACTATGGTTTAGGGACTCCGTGGTGTCTGATAATCTCCTTATCAAAAGCTCAGCTAGCTTTACTACCTTCCAGGTGTCCTTCATCGGTATGAATCTGGCAACCTTGGTAAGGCGATCTACTACGACCCAGATCATGTTGAGTCCTCCCCTAGCAGGTGGGAGTCCTACAACAAAATCCATGGAGATATCATGAAATTTCCACTCAACTGGCATCGATTGTACCATTCCGCCCGGTCTACGTTCAAATTTCACCTTCTGACATGTTAAGCATCTTACAAATTCTGTCACATCTGACTTCATTCCCCACCACCAGAAGTACCTCTTCATGTCTTTGTACATCTTGGAGGCTCCCGGATGGACTGATAATGTAGAACTATGTGACTCTCGCAGGATGCGATCCCTTAGCTCAGCATTGCTTCGGGGGACGCATAGCCTGCCATTCAACCGAATCAAACCATCTTCATGTAGCTTGAAGTCATACTTTTTCTTTCAAATGTACCATTCGATCTTTTGTCTGATTTCGGTTAGGTAAGGGTCGCTCAACTGAGCATCTCGCACCTCGTCAACCAAGCTAGAAGAAGCGAGTAGCGAATGGAGCGAGTGTGCTCGACGGCTCAGGGCGTCGGCTACCACATTAGCCTTCCCTTCCTTGTACTGCAGATTGATGTATTCTGAGAGGAATCCATCCATCTTCTTGTCTCAAGTTGAGTTCTTTCTGAGTGAATACATACTGTAAGCTCTTATGATCGGAGTAGATGGTGATGCTTACCCCATAGAGATAGTGTCGCCATATCTTCAAGGCGAAGACAATGGCTCCTAACTCTAAGTCGTGAGTCGGGTAATTCTCCTCATGTTTCTTCAGCTGGCGGGAGGCATAAGCAACAACCTTGCCATGCTGCATGAGTACGCATCCCATTCCTTTGCCTGATGCATCACAGTATACCTCAAATCCCTCTGTGCCCTCTGGAAGAGTAAGGATGGGCGCTGAGGTCAATGAGTCTTAAGGCTCTGAAATGATACTTCGCACTCGTCTGTCCATACAAACGGTGCATCCTTTTTCATCAATGTAGTCATGGGCTTAGCGACTTTTGAGAAGTCCTTTACGAATCTCCGGTAGTAACCGGCTAGACCAAGAAAGCTCCGAATGTCGGTAACAGTCTTAGGTCTAGGCCATGATCGTACAGCTTCTATTTTAGAAGGGTCAACTGAGATACCTGCGCTCGAGATGACATGTCCGAGGAATGATACCTGATCAAGCCAAACTCGCATTTGGAGAACTTCGCATACAGCTGGTTCTCGCGCAGTGTCTCAAGCACTTTCCTCAAGTGAATTTCATGTTCCTCTGGTGATTTAGAATATACAAGGATGTCGTCGATGAAGACCACAACCGAAGTGTCCAACTGCTCACTGAATAAACGATTCATGAGGTCCATGAATTTTGCCGGTGCATTTGACAAACCGAATGGCATCACTGTGAATTCGTAGTGGCCATATCTGGTACGGAATGCCGTTTTCTCGATGTCTTGCTCTTTGATTGCAATCTGATGATACCCAGAACGGAGGTCAATCTTGGAAAAGACCGATGCTCCTTTCAACTGGTCAAATAGGTCGTCGATGCGTGGCAATGGGTATTTGTTTTTGACTGTGACCGCATTCAGCTCGCGGTAGTCAATACAAAGGCGGAGACTACCGTCCTTCTTCTTCACAAGAGGACCGGTGCTCCCCAGGGTGATACGCTCGGGCGTATAAACCCTTTGTCTAGAAGATCTCTCAATTGTTCTTTCAGTCATCTTTCAGCAGGTGCCATGCGGTACGGTGCCCTAGCAATGGGACCGGTACCTGGCAATAGATCAATCTCAAATTCAACTGCTCTCGGTGGTGGCATGCCGGGTAGCTCCTTAGGGAATACATCGGATACTCAGATACTATCGGTACTCATCACTGAACTCTGGATCTCTCTCCAGGTCTTGCGTGACACAGATACACTTCTGGCCCTTTCTGAGCTCCCGGTACATAGCCATAGCAGATATAAGGGTGGTCGAAGGCTCTCTCGGTCTCTGGCGGTAAGATACGGTAACCCCAGAAGGACTCTTGAGCAGCAGTCGATGCTCGGCGCAGAGGATTCTCTACCCTTGTGCCGCTCCAACCAATTCATTCCAATGATAAGGTCGAATCCCAATCCATTGAATTCGATGAAGGAAATGGGAAACGCCTCCTTTTTAATTTCGATGGTGGCTGATTGATAGTATTTGGTGCACTTTACTTCTCCTCTCCTTCGATGGGAGAGTAACCATGAAGTTCGGTATCTCATCCGCATCTAGCTTCAACCTCTTCACAAAGATGGTGATACGAAGGTGTGAGAGGCGCCGGAGTCGAATAGCACATTGGCATCAATGCCATTTACTGGGAAGGTTCCCGTTAGAATGGTGCCGCTTCTGCCGGCTTGTGCTTCGGTGAGGATGCTCAGGTTACCTTCGGTACCGAGTCCACAACCTATTGGATTCACAATTGGATAAGTATTGATGGTGGACACAAGTGGAATTAAATCAACACTGCTCTTTATTGATAAACCAACCATCATACATGTCGTGTCTCTAATACACGTTACTAATAGATTACATGATACTAGGAATTTAATATTTTCTAAAGGTAAGGTTCAGGCGTCCTGGTTTCATGTGTGTGGCATTGATTATTGCCGGCGGTGCCGTATTCAACTTGATCTTGTTGATCCCGTGATACAGCATCCTGAGTTTCCACCCATGATGAGGACATCTCCTGATCTCAATACCAATTTCTCTGCGAGGTCCACACGCTTCTGCTCGCTATACAGGAATACGGCGTCATCACCAATGGACCAAGACACTACGGGCACTCCTTGTTCAAGAGATTCCGCTGTCTCGTCCTTGTCTTGGTGTAACCCAAGTCGTCCTTCTTTTTCATAGAAGTTGACGATACAAAGGTCCGCTTCAAGTGCGGGGATTGGTTCAGGTTCACATTGTGCAAGTTCTACTGCTTGAGTGATGAGGGTCTGAAACTCTGGTGGTATTGTCGGTGGCGTCGCTCCGTCTTGTGTTTGTCTCCTGGTATGTCTTGGTATAAGGATTCCAGTCCTTTCCCAAGCACATCATTTCAGCTTCATCTTCGCTCCACCGGGGAATTCGGTGTGTAAAATCCACCTTGACCCGTTCCTAGCTCGTTGCATCGTCGAATAATTGAGATTTGCGCTTCGGGTGTCAGGTATCCCCTTAATAAGATCATACCTGGGCGGATGACCTGACACTGTTTGTTGGTGTAGTCGTTGTTGGTGATGTCGATCTCTTCTTGATTCAAGGTTACCGGTATTGGGTAACAGATACTAAAGTTCCTATGGTTACAATTTCATCTACGGTGAGTACTAGTTTTAACTACTTCATTTCATGCTAATACATACACACTTCAATTCATTCATTTACTCATGCATTCAATCATACAATTACTCTGCTACTAGGCATGCTATTTCAAGGATTAAAGGTTTAGGTGATTACCTTGGCCGGATTTCGAACCGGGCCCATCGCGGTCAATCACATGCAGAACAGGCTGCCTCTGAGGTGCGCCTCTCTGAGGGCCCCGGGATCCCTGTCCCTGAGGTGCCTGCTGGGCCGGTGCATCGCCGGATGCCACCTCCTTGCCCTCTCTCTGCTTATAGTTCTGGAAGTTTCCTTTCTTCTGCTTTCCACTCTCTCCGGGCACTTGTTAGCTGTGTGTCCCAGCTTCTGGCAGTTGTAGCACTTGATCTCCCTCCCGTAGCAATCCTTACCAGGGTGGTCCTGGTTGCACTTCCTGCACACATAGGTGCGGCCGTCGGAGAAGGTTTTGGCGGCTCCGGAGCTAGAACCTGAGGTTAGAGGGTTAGCACATGTGTGCGTGGGTATACTAGAAATGATACTTATACGAATACAATTGGAAGTAGAATTTACCCTTAGGAGGGTGTGATCTCAGTGGCTTAGCTGCCACCGGTGCAGAATAACCAAGCTGAAGGATCTCAGCTGGTTTGCCCTGCTCAGCATGGGCACTGCTCTCACTTGGGGACTTCTTCTGAGAAAAGAAGTTCCCTTTCTTCTTCTTCCAGCTTTTACCCTGGTTCTGCTCCTCGGTGCTGGTGTTTTTGTTGTTAGCCTTGCGCTTCAGCGCGGTTTCCTCATCCCTTAACTGGCAAGTGATCTCAACGCGGGAGGCCGCGTGATAACACTCCTGAAGTTTCAGGTATTAGCCGGGATGATATTTAAGAAAGAATAAGGAAAAGATTCAAGGAATTCAAGGAATTTAAGGAATTGACATGATACTAAGGGTTAACCGTTTTTTACCTGAAGGGAGGTAAATCTGGTATAGCCCATACCGTACCGAAGGCGATGGCTCAGACCGCCATAGAAGCGATCGACCAACACCTGGCCGGTGTATCCAAGATCAGGGAGGAGACGGAGATGGAGGTGAAGGTGCGGTAGTACTCATCCACAGACATCTTGTCTGTCATCTTTAAGGCGTCTAGCTCTAGCCTTTTCTTCGTTTTTACATGCTCCGGATAGTACTTGGATCGGAGGAGAGATGCGAAGGAATCCCAATCGAAGGTGGGGTCGCTTACATGCTCGTGCTTGACCAGCTTCCACCAATCCATGGCCGCATCCTTCAAGTAGTAGGCGGCTACTCTGACTCGAACTCCAGCAGGAGCTTCGAGTGTCTCAAAAGCGGTCTCCATTTCGGAGATGTACGCTTCTAGCTTAGCCGGATCACTCTCACCCCTAAAGCAAGGAGGGCGGAGTTCCGCTACAGCTTTGACCCAGTTAGCTTCTCTGGGTGGAGGGGGAGGGGTTGGTCCCGTTTGAGTTTGGTTTGCTGAGATTGTTGTACGCTTGTATAACTTGTGGTAGCATCTGTGCTACCGTGGCGGCGACGATCTCAGCTATCGTCTGCGCGCCGGTTCCATCTGAGGCTTCGCCTCTAGGTCGGCCTCGGCCTCGTCCTGACATCTGAATGTTTAACAGTTTCATTAGGCTCCGCAAGAATGACTCAAAGGTCTTGGAATTTAAACAAGGTATCGTTCCAAGAACGTCAAGGGTATCCGTTTTAACAACGGTAGTTCCTAGTTAGGTTTCTAAGTATCCGTCTTAAGACGGTTGAAATCCTAACTCGGTAATCTCCTATGCTCGGTACTTTAGGACATCAGAGCGTAACTACGCTCTGATACCACTTTTTGTAACACCCCAACCGTTAATCCTATGCTTACCGTCTAATCGTCCTGTTAATTCATGAGTTCGCAGCGGAATTACTACTACTACGGCGGGTGCGACAATGCCGCTAACCGCCCATACGGTTAGCTAGGCTACTAATACTTACAGTCACGGTCTGATGAACATATGTACCGAGCTACTAAATAACACTTAGCCATTTACAAAATACCATACGCTTACATCCAAGGATTACCGAGTATTTAGAGCATATCAAATTACATTCCCATTTCTGAGCTTCCAAAAGAGTGAGTTTAATTCCTACTCATCTATACCAATGCCACTCTTCCATGTCCAAAAAGGTGTACCACATGGTACACCGGCTAATCAAAAACTGTAGCCCTGTACTACTTAGTACACCCATATCAATTCATTGTTTACAACCAACAAAAGAAGATAAAAGAAATGAAACTAGATCTTCACATCTTCATCACTCGCGGGTACCTGCGTGTAGTAAAAATGGTCCCCCGAGGGGGTCAGCTTACGCTGCGCATGAACTCCGCATATACCGATTGCTAGCAAGGGTACGCCGACTAATTGGCGACCGCTAAACATGCTTGTTCATTACTCATACATACATGCTTTACATACAATCATACATACATTACAATACATCATACACTTCAAGGCAACAATACAATAGAGTTCACGATACTTACCTTCACAAGGTTAGCCAAATTGTGCATCCGGGTTAATCGGAATGCATATTACTCTTTTACTCATTACTTACTTCTTCTTACTTACAATTACTTACTTCCTTTTTACTTTACTTACTCATTCTTATTACTTACTTATACTCAAGTCAAGTCGTCGGGACCTCCGGCCTTGGGGACTACTCCGTCCCACATCCGGGATTTACTTGACTCACTAATCCGGGATGCTACCCACTTAAGGGATTTGGGCCGCGGACCAGTTTAAGAGTCAGGAATTGGAGCCAACCTCTCGTGACTCCGCATCCTCACGCGTGGCCGAAACTATATCGGACTTCTACTCATTCCAATTTAATTACCATTTTAAGTTAGGATGGTTAGATTGTTAGGAACAAGTTAGAAGTCCAGCTCATCACAATCGGTCACAGTGCAATACATCTACATACACACATTCATATCATCCATACATTTCATGAAGTATACAAACTAAGTTTAAAGAAAATACAACATCATACAACACTACATATTCACAAGTAGCATATTAACTCCGATTCGTGCATTTATCTTTATTGGTGATCAATTAGCACACAACACACAAATCAGAGTAGCCATGATAGCATTCGGGGCATGAGGAATTCATACCGTTCACCGTCGTACGTAATTCCAAACGTCCTTCGATGTCACAAACCAAGTCCTATTACATACATACAATTGAATGATTAATTTAACTATCATTACTTAACTCACTTACTATGTCCTTATACTTCTTGCATTTGCTCTTTACTTATTACTTTTCCTTTACTTAGTTTTACTTCCTTACTTAAGGTTTGCATGCTTACACACATATACATACACATATATGTATGGGTATACATATACATATATATACAATTATTATTTAAATTAAAATAATTTTTTTTTTTTTTTTTTTTGTCAGGACCGGACTTGCGACCGACCTTGCAAGTCCGGTCCATTCCAGTAGCTACCGTACCGAAAATTCCTGGCCCGACCGAACTTGCAAGTCCGGTCGCAAGTTCGGTCGCTTCCAGTAGCTCAGGTTGCGGAATTCTTCTGGCCGACCGAACTTGCAAGTCCGGTCGCAAGTTCGGTCGATTCCAGTAGCTATCCTCGGGAAATTTTCTGGGCCGACCGAACTTGCATGTCCGGTCGCAAGTCCGGTCGATTCCAGTAGGTTACAGGATGGGAATTTTTCTGGCCGACCGAACTTGCAAGTCCGGTCGCAAGTTCGGTCGATTCCAGTAGGTTACAGGATGGGAAAATTCTGGCCGACCGAACTTGCAAGTCCGGTCGCAAGTTCGGTCGATTCCAGTAGGTTACAGACGGGGAAAATCTCTGGCCCGACCGACCGACTTGCAAGTCCGGTCGCAAGTCCGGTCGATTCCAGTAGCTCACCCGTCTTTGTAAGTCTGGGCTCGACCGAACTTGCAAGTCCGGTCGCAAGTTCGGTCCGGCCCAGTATTTGCATTTTAAATTCTGTTTTCAGTCCTCTCTTTAACCCAATACTTCCCCATTGTTCCTACACTTAATCCTACATGTTTTAACACTAATTACGCCCTCCTAATACACCTTAGTTCATCCATTAATTCCTTACACAATTCTATACTCATTCACTCACATAACTCTCCAAGTTTCACTCAACACTTGCACTAGTTATTTCCTCTAGTTACATTATGCTACAGATTTTAACCCTTACACCTCCCTCTACATCTCCCTCTTTAATGTCATTTCTAACACTCTTACTATATCTAGAATCCATTATCTAGCTCTCTCAACTTTCCCTCTAACTATCCAAATCAAAATCTGTTACAACTCACATTAGCCATCTAGTTTTAATTCTCTAAGTGTTCTAATCCTAGGCAAATTTTGCCATAGTCTCTCCCCTTATACTTTTATACTCTCACCACATGTTCTAGTTCACATTTTCAACACTCATTTCACACCTGTTTTCGACAATCAATATACACAAGCTCCCATATACAATCCCAATAACTAAAACAACACTAAAACACTACAAAATTCCTGCACTCAAGATACCATTCCCAATCTGTTTTAAATGAGTTTTACACATCTTTTAAAGCTTCCAAAATACTTATATTCTCCTACACATTACACTACTAATACATTATCATTTACAATACACATTTTTACTTCTAAAAATCTGTTACATTATACATATACAAGGCTATACAAGGGTGAGCATTATTACCTTGATTCTCTTCTAGATTTCCTTCTTCTTCTTTCTCCTTCTTTACCGGTTTTGAAATATCAACCTCTAATGCTACAGCCCACCAACATACATATTTTCAATACTAAACTAAACTCAAACATTACTTAAGTTCTAATGTACATTCTAGGGTTTAGAATATTTATTACCTTGCAATGGTTCAAGTGCTGTTTGGAGTGGCTCAACAACAAAATAACAACCCCACCAAGATGCCAAAATCGGCTAGAACAACAAGGAACAACAAGGGTTTAGTTATGAATCTCGTTTTGCCATTTAGGCTAGAAAAAGATGGAGCTTTTGAAGAGATTTTTACCTTAGAAGAACAAGGAGACCAAGGTGGCTCCAATGGTGGTGTTGAAACTTCAAATGGGATATACCCACAAAATCGAAAATGCTTGTTTTTGGATTTTGGAAGGATGAAAGTGTAGCTCTTGGAGAGAGGAACACAATGGTGGTGTTTTTATAATTTTTGGAAGAGGTTTGCTAGAGTTTCAAGAGGAGAGAAGGGAGTTTTGTGTGGGTTCTCTTCTTTTCACCATGGAAATCGCATGGAGCAAGGAGGAAGAAGAAGAGAGTGAGTGAGGGGGCTTTCTTACGTGAGAGAAGAGAATGAGAGGAGGAGAGAGAGAGTAGAAAAGTGAGAGTGAGGGTTACTTTTGCAATTTTAATTGCTTTTGTCTTTAGTGAGTAAAAAGAGAAGAGTGTGTGTGTGTATATATGTGGAATCGGACACACACAGAGAGAGTGTGGGGGTTTTGAAATTTATTTGTAATATTGGACACATAACTTTGTGTTATTTATATTTCTACCCCACAACTTCCCGTTTTTGACAGTTTTTACTAATCTCTCGTTTTATTGATTTTATTGGTCCTAAAGCTTCCTTAATATTTACTAATTACTATGTGACTATTTAGTTGACCAAAATTGTTACGAGTCTATTTGACCCGCTTAAAGACACGTTTTCCCGGTTACCTCGAAAAACGCACTTTAAGGTTCGTTAGTGATTTTAATCCATTTTAAGGATCCGTTTTCTTCGGGATTTGTTCCCTAATAATTATTTATACTTAATTAAGCCTCTAAATTACTTATTAGCCTAATTAATCATTATTTTTAAATACGGGGTATTTCACTATCTCTTAATCCTTGTACATGTGGTATTACTTTATCAGAGCAACCTTCTTAATTTTGGCACCTCTCTCCTTGTAAAGCCTTCCGGTTCCAAGTGTAGGATGCGGGATACAACGCCCGGATGCGGAATACGGGACGCGGGATGCGGTGCTTGACCGTAGAGTGCCGGGACGTGGGATCCAGTCATGAGGCCTAGGGCCCGGATTGGTGCTTGGTGCCTAGATTAGAGCCTCAATAGGGATCTGAGGTCTGGACCGTCTTGACCCTTCTGTCTCATCATATTTTTGCCCTCTTCACCTAGCTATCCCACTAGATCGTTACTGCACAAGTGCAATACCAAAACACTCAGTCCTACAGAGTGCAGAGGCGTAAACTCTTGGCAGTAAATCACTTATGCGATTGCAATAGGAATGAACATTATTTCCTTATTGCCCGGTCTGTCTACCATCTTGTATTTAACAATTCCATAGCCTTGTGTGATTATTCAAATACATTGGCTGCTTGCTGCACACCATGTTCTTACTGAGTCTACAGTATTGGTTTACATGGCATCCACTCATGTGTTTCCACCATTATATAATGGTTCACCATTCATTTGGCTGTTTACTGAATATGCTATACTTGTGTTTCCCCTTGAGCGTTATTACTTTATTAACCGACTACTCTTTCGCTTTCTGCCAATTGCTATCAAAGCCTTCTTTGGTTTCATTTGTTACAATTTTTGCTTGGCAATGACTTGATGCTCAAGCTCCACTACATTAGTAGTTCTGAAAGAGATGTATTATCAGATATTCACTGATGGTATTCCCTTCCTGGAATCTATGTGTTCACCGCTCTCGCGGTCTCACATTAACGAGTGGTATCCTTGCTCGTAGTTTATTAAACTATTTGTTGGTGCCGTTTTTTTGCAACTCCCCACATGGTTCACAGTAGGTTTGCAACCTTTAAGTTATGAATTGTAATGGGTTCCTGGCTTACTAGCCATGTTGCCTAGAGTTCTGCTCATTATAGGCGGTTCACGTATTTTTGCATTACTCCATATGCCATCAAATGGCTTGGAGGTACTTACTGGGCTCCATGATGGGATCATCGCATCACGCTTGCGTCTGTTGGATGCCCCTTTAAGTATCCTAGTATTGATCGGTACCATTTCTCAATTTAGGGTATCCCCTGGTAAGTGGGATCCCTTTGGTGTTCTAACCAAGTGTTCATTATAGCTCTTGTGCTCTTATTACGCTTCCGGCACCCTTCAAGGATTGCTCCTAGGTGTTGTTAAGTCATGCCATTACGTTTGGCTAACATTATGAGTATGTTCAATCTATTATCCCACCTTGCGGTTTCGGATCTGAGTTATCCCGTTTAGGGTCATAACGTCTCCCGTTCTTAGGGTAGACCGTTGATGTTTCTCTTTATGTTATAACTGGTTTGATATTCTTTTGGTGATGAACGGTATTCTCCGGTACCTTATATGATCACTCTGGGTATTATACCTTATCCATTGAACTTTCTCGTTTCATACTAGGCGTTTGCCTTGCCGGGTTTAAACCGGGTATTCATTCCAGCTAACATGCTTTTGCTTCAATATCCTTGAGACATATCCAATTTCTTTGATCTATTACTAGAGCTTCTCGCACTCCTTAGCTCCTAATCATCCTCTTAAAGTGAGTTCTTGACTCCTTTAGCTTTATAAGCTTATCTGGGTTCCTTCGATTGTTCGAGGCGTCCAATTGTTTCGGTTTGAGTTTACTTATGGTCCGTAGAACGGAGTCGACTACTTCCCGTGTTTCGTACACTACATGTATACATACGTGGGGTACCTTATTGGTACGTTACCACTTACTCGACTAACTCATAAAAGGGTCTGTCAGGCCCACAAGCTCCTTCGGAGTGCGGTCGTCCCACATCCCGTATTTGGGTACACTCGTAGTGCTCGTTACACGCCTAGGTGAAGTATTCTATTGTCAACTCCTCTTGTATCATTCTATGATACTCACCGTGATTCTTCTGGTTTGGTTTTAAAATCTGAGGTTTAAAAGAAAAGTTTGGGGTTTTGAAAGAAAAATTTTGGGATTTGAAATAAGAATCTGGGGTTTGAAAGAAAATTTCATGGCGTTGCCACATTTGAGGTCTTGACCAAGTCTAGCCCCTTGCTGACTGGTATGTTCGGTAATATAATGGTTGGGCCGTTAGGCCTTTCCAAGGTTGGGTTCTTCACATTCTTAGGATTAGTGATCCTATAATTGCTTCCACCTTCGTAATGGTGCTTTAGTAAGTACTTGTCGGTCGTAGAAAGTCTTCCAATTGTCTTGTTGTTACTGCACTTGCCTTGGCAAGTGCGCGGGTATGTCGGTTTTCAGGTTAACCTGTACCGATTACGGTGTTGTTTCCATCCGTATTTAGTGGTTTTCTTGGATCTTGCTTTGATCCTTTGATCTTAGTGATCACTCTTTTGAGTAGCTTCTCAGTCCTCTTGACAAGGTTGTCGTTAATTCGGGTGCTTTCCCGATCCTTGAGGTACTCCGTGTACCTTGCTTCATAGCTTGTTCCCACACTTTTACTGTGGTTACAGAGGTTTGACGAGCCCTTAGGAGCTACATCGTAGTCCTGTGGGTGTACGGTCACTCTTATAGTTGTCTGAACTAAGTTGTTCGGGTATTGCTGCCCTTTTGGCATTGCAGGTTCGGAGTTATCAAACCTTGACTAATTCCTAGTCGGTTTGTTTACCGTTGACGATATTGTCATGCATTACAGTCCGTAGACACTCTTGTCTCGGATTTTGTTACTCCGCTTATCCGCTTCATTGCGTAGTTGTACTTCCCTTGTTGTCAGTTGTGCATGGTTCTCGCGACTGCGAAGCATGTCGCCCCATGGTGCCGCAAATTCCATTATCCTGCTGCTAGGATCTTCAATTTTCTACCGTTAAGTACGGTTATTGCCGTTCAAACGGGAACTGTCTTCGGGATTTCCAGGTCTTGGAATCTACCGTATTGTGGAGGGTGATTTTTCGATATGAGGGGGGTCTATCTAAATATGGTTCTTGACTGAAAAGCCTAGATCCTAAAATGTCATTCTGTGGAGGGTGAAAACCCGTTATTCTAGCAGCCCTCAAATACCTACTTCTCGTCGTCTTTCCTAGAAAGCATAAAGGGGAGTGCAAGTGTGCACTACACCCGCTCTCGATGGGCTCCACGCGGACTTATGCCCTAAGGGCGGAAATTGACTAGAGTCGCCACCTAGTTTGACCTAAGGAACTAGGAAGGGAGGAGAAGGGTTCTAAGAACCATTAATTGACTCTATGATTTGCATATGGATTGGACTTATCTGGTCATACCAAAGATTCTGTGTGGGTTCGCACTGGGTTACACCCCTTAGAAGTGGAAACGACCACGACTTTGGATTGGTGCCCGAGGAAACCTCGGTCTCCAATTGTCGGTATTGTCTTCTTTCAAAACCTTATTAGAGAGATTCAGTTAAAGCCAATGGATAGGATTAGGATGGGAAGGGAGAAAGAGAGTGGATGAGGCGAGCTTTTCTGCCAATCTAACGCCAAGAGGAAGAATTGGTGAATTCGGATGAGTATAGAATGAAGATTTGGGAAAAGTCTGAGGTTGAGTGAATGAACGAGACTTGGAGTCTGATGGTTTAAAGTTCGTGGGAACCGAAGAAGTTTTAAGAGTTTCGAGAGGAAATGAAGAAACCTTAGAAAGGGAATGCGGTTTTTTGTTTGGAACGGGGTCGCACCCTAGATGGGTTGCCTACGTACTCAACTCCATGTTGAGATCAGACCTTACGTAGTTCATGGTTTTGGGTTTTGGAAGTTTTGAAGGGTTTGAAGTTTTGGGTGTGAGAGATTAGTCTGTGAGACGCTCGGGTCTATGAGACATTTGGGGTGTTCATGTAGTGGGAGGTATGAGATATCAAGGTCTGTGAAACGCTCGGGTTTGTGAGACATTTGAATTTTAAAATGGTGGAGAGATTGAGATGTTCGAGTCTGTGAGGCACTCGGGCCTATGAGACTATAGAAGTTTGGGAGAAGTCGGGATCAGGAGATGTTTTGAGTTTGGAATGAGTAGAGTTTGGATAATGGTTTGAGTGTGAGACAATTGGAATTTGGGAGAGATCCCGGGTTTTTTAGGTTTGAGGTTCGGAAATGGTTGAGGAAATCATTTTGTTGTGAAAGGGAGGATAATCTCGGGATTACCCTATGTACCCCCTCAAGCACGACACTTAATTAATGGTAAGTGCCGAGGCTCGATGAGGGGGCAATGAATTTATGCCGAAAAAATAGGATTTAGAGAGAAACACCATGGATAAGATGTTCTCGGTCAAACCCTAATAACGTCTCTAACTCCCGGGTTTTAAAACATTAAAAACCAAAAATGCTGAAATCGAGTGGAAGGGAGTTAGACGATTCTAAAATCCCGGCTGTGACTAGGAAGGTCGTTACTTTTCTAGCACCCCGCCTTGTAAAAAACTTGGCTGCAATTAGGGGAGGTTTGTCACCCTAATGCCGCGCCTAAAGAGATCCAGACTGCAACAAGGGAGGTTACGACCCCAGTGCCCCGCCTCGGATTTTTATTCGGGAAGGGAGACAAGTGATGTCTAACTAGGAGGAAAGTGTTTTGAAAGTGTTAGACATTTGATGTTCCCCGAAAACGGTTTATTTGATTTGAAAACTAAGTTTGAAAACTTTTAAAGTTTGTTTAGAATTCTCGACGAAGAAACACTAATTCTGAGAAATGTTTTAGGAGAAAACTTTCTGTATATGTGAGAAGAACTTTCTGCGTGCTGAGAAGAGTTTTTTGTGATGTGAGAAGAGTTTTTCCTTTAAATTCCATAAAATAGTTTTGATTTGAAATAAAGGAGTTGTTTGAAAGTTTTGAAAAGATTTTTGAATTTTTCGAATTTGAATGGGATTTACACATCGAGTTCGAATTGGATGAATTGAATTTGAATTGAATGGAACTAGATTGAATTGAATTGGGCAGAATGAATTGAGTTTGAATTGAATTGGGTTAGAATTGAATTTGGGCCGGGATTGGAAGACAGGCCGGGTCAAAGTTCGGGTTAGTCCAAGTTGAATTGGTCAAACTTGAGTCAAAGTCAATGCTCGATCAAGGTCATAGTTAGGTCAAAGTTGAATTGGTCAAAGTTTGGGTCAAAGTTGAATTGGTCAATGTTTGGGTCAAAGGTCAACATTCAGGTCAAGGTTTGATTCATGTGCACTTGGTTTGACTTTTGTGGACTTGGTTCGATTTTTGTGGACTTGGTTGGGTCGAAGTCAAAGTTTTGAGTCAAACTTGGGTTTGGTCAATGTTAGGAGTTGGTCATGGGTTAGAGTTGGTCAAATCGGTTTGACTTTATGGGCTTGACTGGGTATTGGGCTTGACTGGGTATTGGGCTTGTTTAGGCTTTGGGCCGATTGAGGGCTTGGGACGATTGTGGGCTTGGGCCGGTTTGGGCTTTGGGTCGGTTTGGGCATGGACCGGTCATGGCTTGGGCCGGTTTAGGCTTTGGGCCAGTTTGGGCTTGGGCCGATCGTGGGCATAGGCCGGTTTAGGCTTTGGGCCAGTCTGGGCTTTGGGTCGGTCTGGGCTTTGGGTCGGTTTGGGCATGGTCCGGTTTGGGCTGTAGGAGAGAAATTTTGAATGAGAATATTGGTCTATATACATATGGATGTACATATTTTAGGGTTTGTTTTAGGGTTTAGGGGTGTAACACCCCTCTCCACAATCACGATATAATCTCTCGCGTAGCAATAAATAAAACGTCTCGCAGCGGGAAATAAATAACAAATACAAATACCACTCGGGTGTCACCGGCCATTACTCGCCCATGTGAGCAACGAAGCCAAACTACATCCAACTTCCAACATAAACAAACTGCTAACCGCCGTGATAACGGAAAACTCCTATACATCATATAAATCCATAAATCATAAACATCGACAAGTGAGCGTCTACCCAAACCTATAACATAACCTTACCATAATACAATTCACCATCCTCATTGCTATACAACATCTCCATGTGTAGTAACAAAAGCAAAACTCCAATTACCTGTTCCCGCTCTTCGGCTTCGACAATGATCAACAACCTGTAATGGTGTAGTATCAGCGATAGACGCTGAGTATGCCGGGCCTGGACCCTATTGGTCACTTGTCATCTTAACCATCTTGTTATTAGATTGCTTTCATGCTTTACCATTTTACAGTTATAAACAATACTGCAATATAAATGTATACTATACATCATCATTCATCCAAATATTCACAAACATTTAACCATCCATCCAAACATCATTTAATAACACAATCCACAATTATATATCGAACGTATCGAACAACCACAATATGATGTACAATGTACAATCGCCGTAGCGTATACCATCCTTTATTAATTTATTTTAGTTTGGCCTTCAAGGCCCCATCCATATGTACAATGTACATTCGCCATGGCGTACAGTTTTCATATTTAATTTACCTTAGCCTTGTAGGCTCCATCCAACCATGTTTTATTAATATCAGTAGGGCGTCATGTTAGGACAACCCGATAACCTCACCATGGACAGTAGTCCTCCCGTACACACAAAGGTGCTCATTTCGCCAGAGGTCCGGAGGCCCCTGACTCTCTTATGTCTCGTAAGACGTCCATAAAAAGGCCGTAGCCACCTGATCCACGATCCAGTTTGGGCTCGTTGGATATAACCTAGAGTGGAATCCAATTAGGAAACCCCTCAGTGATCACAAATGCGCAACCAAGTAGTTCGTAAACTACCGAGATTCCTCACCTCAACTCATACCATCTCTCTCATAATGTTTAAGATCTGCTCTTAGTCTTATGGAGAATAATATTAATTAGCTGCCCAATGGCTCTCACGCATACCTAGAAGTAATCTAGGTTATGTTCATGTTCGAGATCCATGCTCTAGAGACCGACAATGTCGTGACTCATCCCTAAGTGTTTTACTTAGGTTATAATTATTAATATAATATGGTATTATATCAAATAACTGTCATGTCATCACAATAACGTATATGTATGTTTATATAAGTCGATCTATAGTCGACGTTGTGTTAGTCCCGTGGGACGCTCGTGCATAAATAAATAATGCAGTAACATTAAACACATACATGTATCCACACACATAACACACAAGTTATATCAACCAAATCCGAGCCCAAGGAGCAACCTTAGGTCAACTCGGATCAAACCCCTTTACATACCGTTCACCCTGATCGTATTACGGTGGAGTATGAATCAGCAAGATCCTATGCTCCGTGTAGTCGCTAGCTCATCAAGCGTCTTGTCAGAAGTATAATCTAAACGGTATTAAAACTATGAGTCAGTCTCCATGACTAACTACATCCGGTATTTCCGAATAACAAGTAACCCCGACAGTTCACCCCTGTTTTCTACAGTTATTGTTACAGGTTTCTCTAAAACAGTCGGCTTTGTTACTTAAAACTCATACGTCATAATATTTCAACTGTTAAGTTTAATTCATTGTATTTCTTTTTAATCTTATCCACCAATTAATTTAGGTACGTAACCTATAGTTGCATGTATGCATGCATGATTATATATATTATACTTTTTGTATTGTATCATTCTCCCACCATCCATTATAATACAATGTATTACATAACCCATTTACCTTTAGCAAATAATATTTGCATCCAAAACTCATAACTTATAGTTCGTAACTATTATTTTTTTTAAATAACCACCACCATTAAATCATATGGTTTCCAACCAAAATATATATCCACCTTATATACATTATCCTTGTGTATGTATATATTTACCACGTAGGTAAGTTTCATATGTTTAATAAACTCTTATATCATGTGTTACATTTTTTCATCTTATGTTAGATGATTATTCCCATTAGTTGTATTATGTTATACAACTTGTATTAAGATTATTATCCTAATATTATGTAACATTTTATGTTGTATATTTACAACTCCTAAGGTTTATTCAATAAATACCTTAGTTTATAAATCTCATTTACTTATTGTTTGTCACACCATTTAATGTGAATACCTTATTTGCATTAATTCCATTAAACCACCTTAATACCATAATTGTTATAACATTATAGACCTTAGTCTAAAATTCGTTTTCCAACTCTTGTTAATTCGGTATAGCCCTTGAATTTATTTAAATTCTATTTTGACCACATAACATTTTGTAATGTTATACCATACACTAATATCATACTATGTGATATTTTTATTCCCTTTAACTTATACCTATAGTTTTTATACAAAACTATTTTATATTGCCTTTTAGGCACCATAGGAAAATCTTATATTTTTTTTTCCATAAACCATAGTTTCCTTAATTTACAAAATCACCCCTTAAATCATACCATGTTATATATTCCATTTAATATAACATTTCTAACTTATAAAAGAGTATAACCTATGGTTATTTTTTGTAAATTCCGAACAGCCCTTGTGCTATTCTATATTTGCCATTTGGCCCTATTTATAACATATAGTTTACCATATCATTAAAACCATATGTTATACATATATCTTAATAAATACTCTTATATAATTCTAAAAATCCCCAAATTTCACCAAAGGGTTATAAATATCCTTATTAACCCATATACTTTCGGTATTTACCATTCCACCATCTATATTTCTCCAAAGTGTCATAATGACATAATAACTATATTATACATATAAATTTATTTTAATTCCAAAAACAACCCAATAAGTTCCTAAAAATTCCTAATAGCCCATGGGTGTTTAAAATACCATTGTACAACCTTTATTTTCGGTAATAACATATTTACCACATATGTTATGAAAATATTACCATTAAGTACTTATCTTATTATAAAACCTTAAATAAGTTATCTAACTTATTTATTTTGGTCAAAACCTCGCATATGGTCAAGGTTGACCTACTTAATATTTCCTTGGCCATCAATTCCTAATAATTACGGTTTTAACCCTTAAGTTTCCAAAATTCACCATTTAAGCCCAAAACTTTATAAAATCTTATAAACTTTATTTTAACTCCTTTTAACCTCTAATTTTCGGCCTTATTTTTATTAAGCCCCTAAATTTAATTTAATTACACCTAAGACCCCATTTCTTTTCGGTAATGCATTTTCACCACTTAAACTTAATTAAAAGCTTATAAATGCATAAATAAAATGGCCTAAAATACTTGGCCTTATTACAAACATTTGCTCACAAAATAAATTACACATAAATGTCCCAAAAATACTTATAATTCTCGGCCTCACCACACATCTTTCATTTAATTACCAAACTTCCACATAATGTCTTAAATTTGACAATTATGCTTGTTTAATTAGTTATAAAATTTATTAAACCATTCCTTAATCACCTAAGGTCAAAATAAAACCTTATTATTCTCTTCACTCACGGCATATGTGTATAAATATGTATAAACACATATTAATATACCAAGTGTAGATTTAAGTGATTTATACCTTGATTTAGCTTAGGTAAAGCCTTGTTTGAATTCGGCCACCTTAAGGAGAATTTCTCCAAAGCTTGATTTACTTGTCCTCATGTAGAAAACAAGACATGATTAAACTCCACACATGAGCTAACCATGAGAAGTTTAAGTCATGAAAATCATGGATTTTTACCTTAGATCTTCAAGCTTCTTAGAGATTTACTTCGGCCCTTTTTTTCCTAGAAAGAAAGAGCATCAAAACATCCTAACAACAAGGTATAAAACCGTGGGTAGTTAGCTTGGAAGATAGCTAAGTTTTACCTTGTTTAAGATGCCAAAAATGGTGTTTTGGCTTGGATATAGCTACTCCTTGTAGATCTTGGTATACCAACTGAATCCACATGAAAAGGCGAAGAAAATAAGGCTAGGGAACCAAGGTTTACAACCGAAATTCACAAGGAAGAAGAGATATGTGCTTAGAGCACATTTTTACCTTAAATGGTCAAGACTTGAACTTTCCTCCTTAGATCTTGATATGGCCGAGATTTATCCTTCCTTTAACCTCCAAAACACTCTACATAGATGTATAGAAAAGGTTGGAGTCTAGATCAATGGAAAGAGGAAAGAAAGATGAAGAAAATGGACATTTTTATGCCTTAGAAGCTTACCTAGAGCAAGAGCTCTCATCAATGGAGTTGGAGAAGCTTACCTACGGTTGAGAGGAGCCAAATGAGAGCTCAAGGCAAGAGTCTCACGGCTGAATGGGAGAAATGAAGGAGATAAGCTTAAATTGTCCTTAATGTCATTTTTTGCATTTTTTATGTCATTATTGCTTTGATGACTCACCAATGAATTATTGGGGTTGATAATTGCAGGCTAAATCGGTGGAGACAACAGCAAGGGGCAGCCGTCCTTGTTTGATAAAGGTGGTGGATGATTGACACTAATTTGATTCAATAATGTAGTTATAATGTTACTTTATTCACTTAATGAATAGGTGACTCACCATGCTTGTCTTATCCTTGCTGGGAGCCTTGGAATTCACCGTATAATAAGGAGGAAGAGGGGCTCCAAATCGGCTGGCTCACATGGGTAAGGTAAGTGGTAGACAATCTTTTTTGTTTTATAAGGTAAAGTATGCTTTTTCTTATTTTATCCAAAAGTAAAGGAATATATTTAATTGTCACATGGGACTTGTCACTTGGTCTGTTAGGAGACTTAGTGAACCGATTTTATGCAGTCCAATTCGTGGTCAATGGTCAACATTGACCAACTTAGTCAATGTTGACCCAAACGGGCCCCACTTTAGGGTTTTATTAATATTTTAATATTAAATTTGTAAAAAAATTTGTAAATTTCTGGAATTAAATTCCTAATATAATAATATGATTTTATTATATTTAAAGGTAATTATAACCTTTTAGCCCATTTAAAACCAATTTAGAAGACAATTACACATAACGTGCTTTAAGGAGTTTTAGTGCACATTTTGGTGTCGAAGGTGTTTCCTGAGCTTGGTTTATTTGAAAACGGTTTTTTTTTGTGTTCCTTACATGATATTTGATCATGGTATCCAATTTTATATCATTTAGAGGTCATTAGACCTTTAAGTATTCTTAGAGCACATTTTTCCCTTTTTTTGACCTTGAAGCATGTAAACACTTGTTCTTTATGTTGGAGTGTTGCCCAACAATTTTAATATGTTTAGTAATGTTAATATGCTTAGGACAAATTTTTAGGTCCTAAGTATTCATTTGGGTATTTTGTTACCCTTAACAGTCAAAGGGTGCAACATCTGTTTGTTTTGTGTTGACCACTGTTGTTCTCAGTTGACTTTTAAGGCATGTTTAGGCCTTATTAATGTAATTAAATATTAATAATTTACCATTGTATTTAATTCATAAGTTTGGGGTATTTCAAGGGGTGTCACCACCACGAGATTGGTCAATGATCAATCAGACCAGGCGGACCCCTCTATCCTAGTGACTTGGACCTAAGGACATAGTAACTAGGGCTTTTTGATAGGAAACAAAAGACAATGATTAAAAAAAGTGACAAAAGGATGCAAGGTATATACATGTATTGCATAAAATAAAATGACCGAAGACAAACCACAGAATGAAACGAATTTTAGGTCATAATCAAAGAAGATGTAGATAATAGAAATCTGAATGTGGGGTGGCCTGCCCCCGGTTTAGAAAATCTAGCTGAATCAGGTGGTCAAGTACCCACTGACCCATCTCAAATATTGAGCAGACATTCAATCCAAAGGGGTTTTCGAACCCAAGATGCAGCCGGATTTGAAGCCCCACCAATACGCTCATGATGGAAAACCCAAGTTAGACTCCAAGCCAAGTGAGCCGAATCCAGCCCAAGTCAAACAAAGCGCAGCCATGTAAATGGTCAAAATGAAAACGAAGAATAAGGGGCCATCCATTAAACATGACAGAATGAGCAAAATGAAGTCGAGTACTGATAGCAACAATGCATCAGAAGATACTTGATCAGCCTTGCGGGAATCCAAACACGAAACAAATAAAGCTCGGAATAACTAAATGAAACTTACCGAACCCCAATCAACCATAATAAACAAGATAAACGAATCTGGCCATAAACCCTCGCGGTCTAATGTGGCTAAATCCCCGCAAATCAATCGAACAGTGTTATCAAAAAAATTCTAAGCAAGGTTGACAACTTATTCGGTTCAGGAGTACGTACCACCAGGAGAACGTAATGACTCCCATCAATATTTCAGAGACATAAACCAGAGATCAAGCAGCAGCATCAGAACATAAATAATCAAGAAAAAAAAATAAAATAAAGGAGTGTTTCCTGTGCCTAAACACCATGAAGGTTCCTACCAGTATTTTAGAAACTCAAATCGGAGACCAGACAAAACAATCATTCAGAAACTAATGAACGAAATGAGTGAAGAGATGTTTCCTTGAGTTCGTCCTGAGCTCGTGAGTGTGAATTAGAACGACACACATGCTCAGTCTATAATCAACAAGCTTGGATGTGGTACCTCGTTCAGAACATGAAATCAAAACGAAACAGGCCACACAAATTACACAAATTAATTAAGAGGTGAAGCAAGTTTCACGGTAGATTAAACATCAACAAGGAAAACTTAGAAACACTACACACCAAAATCGACAAGCAAGATGTTGGTATCACCAAGATCAGAGCTAGGGTTCAGGGGTTAACCATTTCATAGCTCAAGTCTCCCAATGCAGTCCATTCGAATCCCTCAACTAACACCATAATGACAATGAAGTAATTGAAAACAAGGCATAACCCAGTGAACGGAAAGGCACGACTTCAAATCCAGGAGGCGTGAGCGAGGAACGATTTTCAGTCTAGACTCTTGCTCTGATTCGTCATGCTTCCAAAACCCAAAAACTCAAGTAGGTTGGGTGATTGTCGACGTTCGAGACGGAATAAAGGGAGAAGTCGGGTTTGGTTGGGACACCAAGATTAGTGAGAGTCGATGTAATTCTCAGGTAGATATGGTGCTTCACAGCTCATCCAGAAACCAAAGAAAATGTGAGGAAACATTTGTGGAATATCGAGAGGTATAGAGAGATCTGGCTTGGTTAAGGACATTGAGTTTTTTTTTATTTGTGAGAGACCGAAGGTGTGATTTCGGAGAGGAAGTGAAGAGATGGGTAGACGGGAACGGAATGTGGATTTCGAGTTCCTCCTACAGATTGGGGAGGTGACTTGGTGGAGGCAATTGCTCGAAGTTGCCAGAAGAGGAGTTCTCTGGTTGGGTTTCGTCCGGTGAAAGAAGAAGATAAGAGACATGGGAAACAAGTGGGAGTTGTGTGAGACAAAAACAATCGATCGATCGATCGATCGAGGAAGAAGGTGGTGTTTGCTTCTGGAGTAAGAGAAATCGTGGCTTGATTGAAAGGCGGAGAAAGAGTATGGTTTTTTTTTCTTTTTTTTGGGTCTCGAGCAGGATAGAGGCGGCGATAAAAACCGAGAGGATCCAGTTCAGATCTGTTGGCTACAGTGACATTTTATAAGAAAGGGTTTATGGTTTTGTTTGAATGTGGGTGAGATTGGTGTGGAGTGGGCCTTGAAGGTTGGGCTTTATTTGGTTCTAAAGCGAGTTGGGTCATGATTAAGTTGACTAGTTGGTTATCTGGTTTGACTGGATGAAGAAGGAAAAATAAACTATGACTCAAATTGAATAGACTCCCTAAAACTCTAATGTTTAAAAAGAAAAACGAGAATGCAAAGTAAAGATGAAGGGATTTTATCAATAAAATAAATCATTTTTTTATATACATATACCATGAAATAATAAAACACAGACGAAGAAACGTATAATTAAAATGATAAAAGTAATGATAAGAATAAACACATAAATGATGGGAACAATACTTGAAATGACAATGATAAAAGTAAAAGCAAACACTAAAAAATAAAAGACAAGAAAATATAACAATCAATAAATGGGATAAAATAAAAGATCCATGAACAATAAAAAGAAATGAATAGATAAATAAACAAAAACGGGATGGGTTTAAATAGGATTGTCGTTGGCAATTCGTTTTCAAAGAATTGTGTTTTTTTTAAATGCTTTGAAAAATGACTTAAGAATTTTCTCAAAAAATGATGGTTTCGTTTTGGCACGCACGGTAATATGTTTTGAAAAGAAAGGCGACGACCCATATTATTGTGTTTCTTATTCTGGAATTTGCTTTATGGGGTGAGAACTTTTTGGTGTCTACATGTATGACAGGTCCTTTCTCTTTACAAAGCTTATTTACAACTGCCAGATCGGGTTTTTTCCCGAGTATGAGAGGTCTTTCCATCTCTCTGGCATTCTTCCCCAACTTTACAACGGGGGTTGCAGAGGGCGGGATTGGTTATGTAGGTATCCAGGTCACACTGGAAGTTCCTATCTAGCGTACCTCACACGCTAACACTCAACCCTTAGCCCTAAGTCTCTAATTCCTAACTCGGTATTTTCCTAAAACTCGCTATTTAGACCATCAGAGACTTCGCTCTGATACCATTTTTTGTAACACCCCTACTGGTAATCACACAGGTATCTCCTAACCCGTCTCAATTACCTACAGCAATGCATCGGAATTCAAACTACAACCGGGGGAGATACAATGGCGTTAGTCAGCCATGTGACTAACAAGGCCAATCCAAACTCAAATACACCAACCAAATTACAAAATCGGTCTGATGGATCATTATACCGAGTATACTACACACCAATATTACATTCCAATTCCTTATTCAATTCTCATCTCAAATACAAACATCAAGCCAAGTTATACAAATACAATATCCATTCAATACTATACCGAGTCTACTACAAGTCCCGCTTATCAATAATATATTGTACTTACAATCCCACAATACACAAATAAAATTTCTTAAACAACTACCGATATCAATAATAACCCTGTCCTACTCTAGAACTGTTGACGGCTTCGTTGTACCTGGAAAATAAAAACGATGCCCCTAGGGGCTCTGCGAAATTGCTGCATATGAAATTCACATACCCCGCGTACTAGCGAGGGTATGCCGACTATTGGTAGAGAGCATGCGATTCATTTATTTCAAACAACAACATGCAAGGCATCAATACATTATATATGTATTTAACTCAATCAAGATTCAATGAAGAACACAAACACTAACACACATATCAAGAGGTTAGTTTAATTGTTATATACTTAGGCTTTGAGGGTTATACCTCACTATGCCTCAATTCATTCTACATTGTCACCCCACACACTTGGGTTACACTTACTCAAATTTTTTTACTCTCAACCTCAAACTCAATACTGAAATTACAAACTCAACTCTCTCTCAAGTCTCAACTCATTACTCAATGCTCAATTCCTACTACCTCAATCAAATTCTCAAATCAAATACTCAAACCAATACTTAATACTCAAAGGCATCTTTTAAGTCTTTGCCCACAACCTCCGGGAAGGGTCATACACAAGACCCACCACCGGGCTTACAAATACAAAAGGAGCTATGCATTTAGCTCCCCAAGTTCTCAAATGTCCAGTTCTCTACCGGACTACTCAAATTCCCAAAACTCCTCACTCGAAGTCATTTCACAATCTCATTGAAATACCCCGACCTTAATATAGTGGTTAAAATTATCCTAATAGGTATTTAAGGGCTTAATGGTGCCTAAGTAATATTGGTAAGGAAAAAAAATCCAAAAGAAATAGAGAAACGCTTAGAAAGCGAAAACGCTAAATAAACGTTAAATAACCGTAGGAGGTATGAGACCTCGGTTAGCATAATATATGGATTATAAAGCCTTAATAAGGCCTAAATAATATATGGGAACAATTCCCGAAAAAAACGGATCCAAATATTACATTAAAACGCTAATAGAGCTTTAGCGCACGTTTTTCGAGAAAACCCGAAAACGTGACTTTAAGTGGTCAAATGGACCCGTAAAAATTGTGAATCATTAAATAATAATTATTAAGCATTTATGGAAGATTAATAACCAATAAAAATAATTAAACGAGAAAATCCCGGAAAACGGGCCCGGTTAGTGAATAGTACCAAAACCGGGTACAATAATGAGCGTTTTCTGTAAAAGATGAAACACGCTCCAACTAGTATACTGTAGGGGGAGATTTTATTAAGTTAAATAACCCTCTCTCTCACACACATAACTAGCTAAATTAATATAGAGTCAAAAAGTAAAAAGTACAAAAGTAAAAAGGGGACTCTCTCTCCTCACTCTCTCATTTTCCCTCCTCTCTTTCTTCTTCCTCTCTTCCATCGATTTCTCCCTCCTCTCTCTCTGGTTGGGCGATTTTGGAGAGCTTCCCACAACAACAATGGCAACTCTCTCTTCTTCTCCATGCTCCACATTCATTTGAACTCCAAATGCATAAATAATTACATATTCTTACCCCCCTCATCATTCTCTACACTTCTCTCTTTTCAAAATCCAAAAACGAGGAATTTTATTTTCGTGGGTATACCCCATTGGTGAAGGAAATAGCATCAATGTGTAGCTTGGAGTCCTCTCTCTCCATTAAGGTAAAAATCTCCATGAAAGAACTCATATTTCTCCATCCTTGCTTGTAACCGATTTTCACCTCCTTGTAACTCTCCATTTTCTCTCTCTCTTTTGAGCATAATATAAACCTTCCAATGGTGCTGGATTCACCTTCTTGAACCAAGGGCTAAAACCCCTCCTAAAACACTCCAAAGGTAAACCCTAGAATTTGTATTTTCAACACTTCCATGAATTAGTGTTAATTTAAGGGTTAGTAGTTTAATTACACTTGTTTTGTGTGCTTTGGGTGATGGGAATGGAGTTTGGCAACTCCCTTCCCCATATGACCGATTTTGGTGCAAAGAAGAGAGAAGAAGGAGAATTGAAAAGAAATGAAGGAAAAATAAGCTCAAGGTAAGAGCTCATTCCTAATGTTAAATTCTATTGCATTAGAGTAATGGGAATGGGTAAACAAATAAAAGAACCTAAACTATTGTAATAGTATTGAAGTTAATGAAGTTTTGAGTATTTAGGAACTAGTAAGTAAATTGTAGGCCTTAAAGCCAAGTATATTGTGTATGAGTATTGGTCTTGATGTTAGATGGAGTATTGATGTATTGAGATGGATTTATATAGCTTTGTGTGCTGGTAGGACCCTTGTATGGGTGTGGCTAGATTAGGAATGAATTTGATGAAAAAGTGTGTATGTGGAGAAGTTAGAATTGTAGGTAAACTATGGCAAAATTTTGGTAGGAATATGTGCATTTATGGATGACTTGGTGAATGGGAGAACCAAGGTGTGTATTGGAGTTAATAGAGATGTTTGGTAACTGAAATCCCCGAACTTAAATACAGGGATTAACATAATTCTAATATGTATTTAAGGGCCTAACAATGCCTAATTAATGTTTGTAAGGAAAATAACCGAAAGAAATAAGAAACGCTTAAAAGGCGAAAAACGCTAAATAAGCGTTAAATAACCATAGGAGGTATGAGACCTCGGTTAGCGTATTATATGGATTCCAAAGGTTTAATAAGACCTAAATAATATATGGGATCAACTCCCAAGAGAAAACGGATCCAAATAATGAATTAAAACACCAATAGAGCTTTAGAGCACGTTTTTCGAGAGAACCCGAAAACGTGACTTTAAGTGGTCAAACGGACCCGTGAAAATTATAAATCATTAAATAATAATTATTAAGCATTTATGGAAGCTTAATAACTAATAAGAATAATTAAACGAGGAAATTCCGGAAAACGGGCCCGGTTAGTGAATAGTACCTAAACCGGTAAAATAACGAGCGTTTCTGTAAAAGAAAAAAACGCTCCAGCTAATATAACTGTAGGGGGGACCGATTTTTAATAGTCAAATAACTCCCTCACACACACATGTAACTAGCTAATTAAATAAGAGAGCCAAAAGCAAAAAGCAATAAAGTAGAAACTACTTTATCCCTTCTCTCTCCTCACTCACTCAACTCTCTACTCGCTCACCCCTCTCCTTCCTCACCATCGATTTCTCTCCCTCTCTCCTGGTTTGGGCGATTTCCAAGCTCCCCCAACAAAACAATGGCACTTCATCTTCTCTCCCATGCTCTACCTCCATTTGAGCTCCAATCACAAAAATAATTACATATTTGTAATCCCCTCATCCTCCTCTATCATTCTCTCTTTTCAAAATTCGAAAAGGATGAGTTTCATCTCCATGGGTTTTCCCCATTCAAAGAGAAAATGGCACCAATGTAAAGCTTGGAGTCTCCTCTTTCCAACAAGGTAAAAATCTACATGAAAAACTCATGTTTTCTCCACCTTGCTTCATAGCCGATTTTTACCTCCTTGTAATGCCTTGTTTTCTCTCTCTCTTTTGAGCATAATATCAACCTTGCAATGGTGGTGGATTCACCTTCTTGAACCAAGGGCTAAAAACCCTCTTAAAAGCTTCAAAAGGTAAACCCTAGAAATTTGTGTTTAACACTTTAAATGAATTAGCATTAATTAAGGATTAGTAGATTAAGTGCACTTGTTTATGTGCTTTGGGTGGTGGGAATGGAGTTTGATAACTCCATTCCCCATATGGCGATTTGAAAGAGAGAGAAGGAGAAATGAAGAGGAATTGAAGGAAATAAAAGCTCAAGGTAAGAGATCTTCACTCATGTTAAATTATAGTGCATTGGAGTAAGGGAATGGGTAAGCAAATGAAAGAACCTAAACTATTGTATTGGTATTGTAGTATTGGAAGTTTGGGTAATTGTGAGTAAGTTTGAGTATTTGTGCATTGGTATGTGAATTGTAGGCCTTAGAGCCAAAGAATGGTATATGTGTATTGATATTGTGTTTTGGGGAGATAATGATGTATTAAGATTTCTTTGTGTTGCTGGTAGGACCCTTGTATGGGTGTGACTAGAATAGGAATGATGTTGGTGATAATGAGTATGTGTGGATAAGTGAGAATTGTAGGTGAACTATGGCAAATTTTTGGTAGGAAATGTACACTTATGGTTGACTTGGTGAATGGGAGAACCAAGGTGTGTATTGGAGTTAGTAGGTATGTTTAGTAGTGATGAAGAGAGGTAGTTGTGGTAAGAGAAACAAGGAGTGTGAAAATCTGTAGCAAAAGGGTATAAGGAAGTATGGAGAAGTTAGGAAAAATTAGGGTGGAAGAATTGGTAAAAAGAGTGTTGGACTTGGGTATAGATGTTGTAGTTGTTGGAGATGTATTTGGGATGCTAGGAGTGACATTGATAGAGGAAGTATTGAGTGGTAGAAGTTGCAACAAAAATCTGTAGCATAGGTAGAACAAAAACTGTTACATTGGTAGGAAAAGGATTGAGGAATTGGTGTAAGATTGATTGATGGATTTAGTAAAGAGTTTGGTGGAAACTAAGGTGTATTAGGAGGTTTAATTAGTGTTATAACATGTGGGATTAAGTGTAGGAACAATGGGGAAGTAATGGGTGAAAGAGAGGACTGAAAACAGAAATTAAAATGCAAATACTGGGCTGGACCGGACTTGCGACCGGACTTGCAAGTCCGGTGAGCTGAAAATTTCCTCGATGCTACTGGAATGGACCGGACTTGCGACCGGACATGCAAGTCCGGTCGGCCAGAAAAATTTCCGTAACCCCTACTGGAATGGACCGGACTTGCGACCGGACATGCAAGTCCGGTCGGCCAGAAAAATTTCCGTAACCTGAGCTACTGGAATGGACCGGACTTGCAAGGTCGGTCGCAAGTCCGGTCCTGACAAAAAAAAAAAAGATATTTAAATAATGATGATATATGTATATATATATATATATATATAATATATATATATATTATTATGTGTGTATGTATATATGTATATGTATGTATATCCACATATACATGTACATGTAAGAAAGTAAACCTAAGTTAAGTAAGAAAGTAAAACTTAAGGTAATGAAAATAAGTACGTAATGTGTAAGTGTAGGAAGCATAAGGACTAAGTAAGTATGAATTAGTAAACATACTAAGAGCAATTGAGTTAAGATAATGATAGCTAGATTTAATCATTCAATTGCATGTATATAATAGGAATTGTTTTGTGAACACCGGAGGAACGTTGGGATACATGTACAACGGTGAAAGGTATGATTTCTTCATGCCCTGTATCCTAATCTGGTTACCCCGATTTGTGTGCTTACTTGATCACCTAATAAGATAAATGCACGAATCGGACTATATTGCACTTACTTGTGTTTGTGTATATTGTTCTTGGTATATTTCTCTTGAACAATAGTTTGTATAATTCATGAAATGTATGGATGATGATATGGTGTAAATGAATCTTGTATTGTACTTATGTATTGTATTATATTTAGTATGAATGTATATTGGGCATTGTATTTGTAAATGTGGCTTGAATGTTGACTTGTGCTAATTCCTAACTATCTAACTCCTAACTTAAGTGAGTAAATTGGAATGAGTACAAGTCCGATATAGCTTCGGCCACGCGTGAGGATGAGGTGACACAAGAGGTTGGATCCGATTCCTGGTTCGTAAGCTGGTCCACGGCCCAAATCCCTTAAGTGGGTAGCATCCTGGATTGGTGAACCAAGTAAATCCCGGTGGTGGGACGGAGTAGTCCCCGGGCCGGAGGTCCCGACGACTTAACATGAGTAAGAGTAAGAGTAAGTAAGTATGTATGAGTATGAGAATGAGTATGTATGCGTATGTATGAAGTAATGAGTAAAAGAGTAATCTCCACCCGATTAACCCGGGTGGACCAATGAAGCTAACCCGTATTGTGAATTGTGTATGTATTGGGTATATGTATTCGGAAGAAGGTAAGTATGTATTTGATGGTTATATTGTATTCCTTGTATGTAGTGAAGTGTATGTGTGTATGCTTGGGTAAGTATTCATGTATTGTGTATAAGAGTATGTATGCATGTATGTTGTATGAAAATGAACCGCATGTATTCGACCAAGTGGTCGGCGTACCCTCACTAGTACGCGGGGTATGCGGTTATCATGCTCGGCGAAAGCTGACCCCTTCGGGGGACATTTTTTAGTGTGAGGTACCCGAAACGAATATGGTCAAGAAAGAGACCGGAGGCACATCCTGATATTTGGAAGTAAGTAGCGTGTGAGGAACGGGTAGCAAGTAGTCTCTTAGCGAGTATGTATGAACCTTAAAGAGATAGTACATTGTATAAGGATCTTAGTAAACTCGGTATGTAGATTATAATGTATTGTGCTTGGAGTATTGTATTGAATGGAGATTGTAGTAGCATTTGGTAGATGGAGAATGCATTGTAGATTTGTAGTACTCGGGATTCCGGTCCATCAGACCGATGCTGTATGTAGAATCAGTAGCCTGGTTAGTCACGTGGGTGACTAACGGCATTGTATCACCCATTGTATGTAAGCATATATCCGCTGCGAGTATCTGATGAGTAAGGAGATTGGACGTTAATGACTGTATTAATAGTAGGGGTGTTACAAAAAGTGGTATCAGAGCGAAGTATCGCTCTGATGACTGGAAATACCGAGTCTAGGAATACCGAGTTAGGAATTAGAAGCCTAGGGCTAAGGGCTGAGTGTTAGCATTAGAGATATGCTAGTTAGGAACTACCGGTGAGTACCGGATACCTACAATACCAGTCCCGCCGCCGCGAACCCCACTGTATAACTTGGGAAAGGACGCCAGAGAGAAGGAAAGTCCTCTCATACTCGGGGAAACCCGATCTGGCAGTTGTGAAGCAATCACCCAGTAAACAAGAACCGACATATAGTAAATTCCAAGGATTGGAAGCCGGAAATGGATCCCGGTTAAACCACAATACCCGCACTCAACAGCGGTTGAACGAGCACTCCAACCACGAGGAGCTGCTGCAACTTACAACAGCATGGGGCGACGTGCTTAGCAGTCGCGAGACCTAGCTAGACAACCAGCAGTAGGAAAGAAGCACTAACCATGCAGTGAAATGGAAAAGGAGTGATGACAGAACCCGAGACACAAGTCTACGGGATAGTAATACTTGAATAATACCACCAACGGCATGCCAGCTGACTAAGGACATAGTCAGGAACGGTTAACTCCAAAAACCACAACGCCAATGAGGTTACAATACCTGGCCAGCATAGCTTACACAGCTACAAGAACATCTACGGGATATAATCCGATAGGACTACAGGAGTAGTGCCTAAACAAGGTAGGCTCAGTAAACACCATAAATATGTGGGAACGAGCCACAAGGGACGACATTAAACCAAATAGAATGGGAGTCTCCAAGGATTGGAGAAACATCCCGATTATCAACAATCACGTCAAGATCATTGAGAAGCTACCTAAAGGATCGAGTATACCAACTATAGATCAATGAGATCAAGGGAAGAGTCGACAGGACTATCAAATACTAATGGAAACCATACCGTGATCGGTATAGGATTACCCAAAAACCACCAGTACCACGCACTTGCCACGGCAAGTGCAGTAAGGACAGAAATACGTAAAGAAACTCTAACACACCACAGGTACATAGTAATGTACCGTGACTACAATGAAGCAACTATGGGATCACAAATCTTGAAATTGAAAGAATGGAACCTTGGAAAGGCCTAACGGCCCGACCACTGTATTTAGAACATACCAGTCAGCGAGAGGCTAGACTTGGTCAAGACCTCAAACATGGCTATGCCATGAAAGATTTCTTTTAACACCGAACCATTATTTTTAAAACCCAAAATTTTCTTTTAAAACCTCAAACCTCTTTTAAAAACCTTGGATTTTAAAACCGAACCAACATGATTATGGTGAGTATCATAGATTGATACAAGAGGAGTTGACAATAGAATACTTCACCTAGGCGTGTGACGAACGCTACGAGTGTACCCGTTACGGGATGTGGGACAACCGCACTCCGAAGGAGCTTGCGGGCCCGACATATAGTTGGGTAAGTGGCAACGTATCAACATGGTACCCCACGTATGTGCACGTGTAGCGTACGATACACGGGAAGTAGTCAGCTCCGTTCTACGGACCATCAGTGAGTTCAAACCAGAACAACTGGACACCTCAGACAATTCAGCATAAAGGAACTCAGAAGACCCATCTGAAGATAAGAAGTAAGAACTAGGAAGTGCAAAAGGCACAGACTAAACGGTATAGACATTGGTTATGTCTCAAATAATCTAAGCAATTACCTGACAGCTGGATGGAATGCCCAGCCTAAACACATGAAGGCGAATGCCTAATGTGAACCTAACAATGCTCAACAAACGGGACAGAACTCCCAAGAGCAACCCCAAGATTACCACAAGTACACTCCATCATTGAAGGGGATATCAAACCTAGTCCTAAGCACTAGGAGCAAGTGTAAACAGTCTACCCAAGAACGGGAGACGTTACAACCCAAAAGGGGACGACTCAGCTACAATACCATAAGACGGTATAGAGGACGACACACGTTATAAACATTAGCCGGATGTAACGGCACAGCCACCAACACCCAGGAGCGATCCTTGAAGGGTGTCTGCGTTAATAACAGTCGAACAACCGTAATGACATGAGCACGGGAGCTAAAACGAACACTCGGTTAGGACACCGAAGGGATTTCACTTAACAGGAAATGCCCTAAAATACTGAGAGGCACCTATTAACACCTGATTGCCTAAAGGGTCTCCTATGAACGGAAGCGTGATGCCACGACTTACCATGGAGCCCAATAATATCTCCAACCTATGACGGTATACAAGGAGTGGAAACATGTATAAACAGCTTGCAAAAAGCATAGCTTGCAGCAATACGACTCAGAAGTTGCAAACCAAATACGTTATATAAACTTAAACGGTTGCAAAACCGGCACCAATTGTTAACAAGACCTACAAGAGATATTGCCTCATACGACAAGAAATCAACAACTGGACCATAAATCCAACCCAACATCCTGAGTGGCTTGTAGTAATGGCCACCTCAGTGTCACTGTCACTAGAGCACCAGTCTAGTATACAGCTGACGGAGTTAAATACCCCTCATGCCTTCTGTAGCAATTGTACACAGAGGCATAAGAATCATGATAATGCCAACAATGGCCTAGTCCACACTTGGACACTACGAGAACCCAAGGGAAAGTACCCCTCGTTAACCGAAGACCACCAAGGTGGTGAAGATGTGAATCCTTAGAAAGGTTTCCATCTATTATAACAGTAAAGCCTACGCATATAGATATTGCCAAGAGGCGATGGAATCAGGAAATGAGATTTCCAAACCATTACGACTTAAGGGAGTAAGTATACTCCTCATGCACCCAAGCATGTGGTGAACCATTACATAAATACTCACATGGTAAACCTTGTCATGAGACCTATGAGTGGCAACAACCTCTCAACCAGAACTTCATTTACCAATGATAGAACGGGACCAGGAAACCCTTGAAGTTTCACGGGATGTCCTGGTAAAATACATACAAGCAAAACTACACAGCCAGAGCCTAAACCAATGCTCAGCACCGTAAGGCAATAATTAACAAAGCAGTTAACGTGAACGCACACTGAACACCATGAATGACTAACGCTCAAGAGAGCTTATGACCCGATGAGTTATCTCATCCTTGGTCAACCAAGATACGTGGTGAATTGTATCAGAATAACGAAAATGATGTGAGGTAAGCCAACCTACACATGAAACCTAAAACTGAAATAAAACATCCCCACTATGGGAAGATAGCAGTAGTGCGGTATGCTACGACAACCGTCATACACACGAACATTGGAAACCCCAGGGTATTCATACCATAAGGGAATGGTGCCAATGACAATGGCTATGAGTGAAGAGAAACTATCACAGTAACAGAAACAGTAAAGACAATGTTGCACAGTAAGTAAGAACACGGTGCGCAACAGGCGACCGCTATGAGGGAGTAGTTAAGTAATAAACACGGAGTATAAGTATGAGATGACACACAAAATATTCTTTCCTATCACATAAGTGACTTACTGTCAAGCGTTTACGCCTCTGCACTCTGTATGACTGAGTGTTTTGGTATTGCATTTGTTCAGCTAATGATCTAATGGGATGGCTAGGGATATGGAGGATGTAAACCATAGTAAACCTTTCTTTTCACCAACAAACATGGCACTAGCCAGTTAAGCAAGCTTAGCGACAAACCGTGCGGCCTAAGGCCAAAGAAGCACGAAGAGTGTACAATACACTAACAATCACAAAGTGTGAATTCCAATGGAATGAGGAGTGAAAAGAGACTTAAGAAAGTCACTAGGACCGACGCATAGAAATGCAAGGTCATACAAGTAAAGAACACTTGTACTGAACCAGGGAAACTGGTAGAATTCAGAAGCTAGTGACACCAGAGGAAGCACTACAACTAAGTAGTGACTTGACCTCGCCCGACAATAAGTCGGAGGAGCTTAACGAATAATCATAGAAGCACGAATAGCATGTGTAGAAGATTACCAGAGAGCTGGTTATAAACCTTAAACTCATTGAGTTCAAACACGGTAAAAGAATACCGCATTTGTTTAATAAACCTTATGCCCATAATAGACGGATAAAAGGTGATGCATAGTACATTAAGGATAGCACGAAGGGTAAATAACCCGAGTTATCAGGGTCGCGCAGCACAAGCTAGTGGGCCCCAGCTAGTAAGTATAGCAAAATGGCTATTAATGCCTTGAAGCCTAATAGGCTAGAACCGAATTAATGATGAGTTAAATAAACTCATATAGAAATCCTTGGTGCAAAGACTAAACCATTGGTGTGGTTGAGACCCTTTGACCAGAGTATATTGTATAATGTACCGTAGTGAAGCTAAACGCTTCAGATTGCCCAAATTGATTAAACCAATGTTTAATAATAATAACACATGGTAGATTACGTGGGCGTAATCCCTTTTAAGGGGGGTAGAGCGAAAACCGCTCAACGCAAGTTTTATAAATAAAACACATAAAACTATAATGTGCATAGCACAAATGAGAAATTATTCGATGAGTGGTATTTACGTTATATAAACATACGTATTCATTCATATTGAATTGTGGTAACTAAGCATTAGACATGCAAATACCATAGGGTGAATATACCCATCTCGTAACACCAGTGTAAGAGTATTGGTAAAAGAAAGTAATGAGTAGTGGACGGAGCTTCACAAGTATTGTAACCCTTAAAGAAGTAGTACGAATGGATTATGAGTAGTAGAGGAAAGTAACCAGGAGTAATGTATTCGTAAGTATGTTATTGGAAGTAAATTGAGCACGATTGAATTTCATAAGTACTGTAGTCCTTAGTTAGAATATTGGAGAGTGATGGATGAAAGCAGTGAAGGCTGAGGAAGTGAGCATTTAGGTATTGAACCACGGAGTAAAGTATTTGGGAAGTAGAGTGAGGACGATCGATGGACTGATTCCATCCCTTGGAGATGTATGAATTCGTAATTACGACTAGAAAGAGTAAAAAGATAGAAAATGAAAACAATTAAATTATTTGTTTGATTGAATCTAATGTGGGAAGTCGAACTTGATCCTGATCAGATCAAGGGAAACCGAACACAAATTGGGGTGGAAAGATAGTTCAACACTGATGCTGATCACATCAGGGTCGAATGATTCTTGAAGCTTCCCTTAAGTGGTCACAAGAATCACATAGGATAGAAGTAATGAATATAAATTCGGAATTGGAGTTGTGTGTTTTAGAAAATTTCTAATTGGTAGTGGTGAAAGAATTTCTTTAGTACGGAGAATGAAGATCTGCTAGAAGTGTGTACCGAAGAAAATAGTAAGGTAGTATGTGGTATTATTCCAAAGGCAGCGGGACATAAGAGGAGTCCCGTGTCTAGATGACCGGAGTGCCTGCGGGATTGTATGTGTATTGCATTGCTTTGGGGATAGCTTTGCACTGTATGTATGTATAAACTTTGTAATGAGGAACCGGATGGTTGATAGTAATATGGATTGGAGTAATTATTGTACATTGGTATGGTATGGAAAGGAGAAACATTGAGTAATGGATTTGGGAATTGTAAGGAGGAAGAATGTGTGACGTTTGGTAGTAGACATGTAGGAATGAGTAAGTATAGTAATCCCGTAACATTGAACAACTTTGAGGACAAAGTTTCTTAAGGGGGGTAGATTGAAATACCCCGAACTTAAATACAGGGATTAACATAATTCTAATATGTATTTAAGGGCCTAACAATGCCTAATTAATGTTTGTAAGGAAAATAAATCCGAAAGAAATAAAGAAACGCTTAAAAGGCGAAAAACGCTAAATAAGCGTTAAATAACCATAGGAGGTATGAGACCTCGGTTAGCGTATTATATGGATTCCAAAGGTTTAATAAGACCTAAATAATATATGGGATCAACTCCCGAAGAAAACGGATCCAAATAATGAATTAAAACACCAATAGAGCTTTAGAGCACGTTTTTCGAGAGAACCCGAAAACGTGACTTTAAGTGGTCAAACGGACCCGTGAAAATTATAAATCATTAAATAATAATTATTAAGCATTTATGGAAGCTTAATAACTAATAAGAATAATTAAACGAGGAAATTCCGGAAAACGGGCCCGGTTAGTGAATAGTACCTAAACCGGGTAAAATAACGAGCGTTTTCTGTAAAAGAAGAAAAACGCTCCAGCTAATATAACTGTAGGGGGGACCGATTTTTAATAGTCAAATAACTCCCTCACACACACATGTAACTAGCTAATTAAATAAGAGAGCCAAAAGCAAAAAGCAATAAAGTAGAAACTACTTTATCCCTTCTCTCTCTCCTCACTCACTCAACTCTCTACTCTCTCACCCCTCTCCTTCCTCACCATCGATTTCTCTCCCTCTCTCCTCTGGTTTTGGGCGATTTCCAAGCTCCCCCAACAACAACAATGGCACTTCATCTTCTCTCCCATGCTCTACCTCCATTTGAGCTCCAATCACAAAAATAATTACATATTTGTAATCCCCTCATCCTCCTCTATCATTCTCTCTTTTCAAAATTCGAAAAGGATGAGTTTCATCTCCATGGGTTTTCCCCATTCAAAGAGAAAATGGCACCAATGTAAAGCTTGGAGTCTCCTCTTTCCAACAAGGTAAAAATCTACATGAAAAACTCATGTTTTCTCCACCTTGCTTCATAGCCGATTTTTACCTCCTTGTAATGCCTTGTTTTCTCTCTCTCTTTTGAGCATAATATCAACCTTGCAATGGTGGTGGATTCACCTTCTTGAACCAAGGGCTAAAAACCCTCTTAAAAGCTTCAAAAGGTAAACCCTAGAAATTTGTGTTTAACACTTTAAATGAATTAGCATTAATTTAAGGATTAGTAGATTAAGTGCACTTGTTTTATGTGCTTTGGGTGGTGGGAATGGAGTTTGATAACTCCATTCCCCATATGGCCGATTTGAACAAGAAAGAGAGAAGGAGAAATGAAGAGGATTGAAGGAAATAAAAGCTCAAGGTAAGAGATCTTCACTCATGTTAAATTATAGTGCATTGGAGTAATGGGAATGGGTAAGCAAATGAAAGAACCTAAACTATAGTATTGGTATTGTAGTATTGGAAGTTTGGGTAATTGTGAGTAAGTTTGAGTATTTGTGCATTGGTATGTGAATTGTAGGCCTTAGAGCCAAAGAATGGTATATGTGTATTGATATTGTGTTTTGGGGAGATAATGATGTATTAAGATTTCTTTGTGTTGCTGGTAGGACCCTTGTATGGGTGTGGCTAGAATAGGAATGATGTTGGTGATAATGAGTATGTGTGGATAAGTGAGAATTGTAGGTGAACTATGGCAAATTTTTGGTAGGAAATGTACACTTATGGTTGACTTGGTGAATGGGAGAACCAAGGTGTGTATTGGAGTTAGTAGGTATGTTTAGTAGTGATGAAGAGGTAGTTGTGGTAAGAGAAACAAGGAGTGTGAAAATCTGTAGCAAAAGGGTATAAGGAAGTATGGAGAAGTTAGGAAAAATTAGGGTGTAAGAATTGGTAAAAAGAGTGTTGGACTTGGGTATAGATGTTGTAGTTGTTGGAGATGTATTTGGGATGCTAGGAGTGACATTGATAGAGGAAGTATTGAGTGCTAGAAGTTGCAACAAAAATCTGTAGCATAGGTAGAACAAAAACTGTTACATTGGTAGGAAAAGGATTGAGGAATTGGTGTAAGATTGATTGATGGATTTAGTAAAGAGTTTGGTGGATGAACTAAGGTGTATTAGGAGGTTTAATTAGTGTTATAACATGTGGGATTAAGTGTAGGAACAATGGGGAAGTAATGGGTGAAAGAGAGGACTGAAAACAGAAATTAAAATGCAAATACTGGGACTGACGAACGACTTGCAAGTCGGTCGAGCTGAAAATTTTCCCGTCAGGATGCTACTGGAATCGACCGGACTGCGACCGGACTTGCAAGTCCGGTCGGACCAGAAAAATTTCCCGATGAAACCTACTGGAATGGACCGGACTTGCGACCGGACATGCAAGTCCGGTCGGCCAGAAAAATTTCCGTAACTGAGCTACTGGAATGGACCGGACTTGCAAGGTCGGTCGCAAGTCCGGTCCTGACAAAAAAAAAAAAGATATTTAAATAATGATGATATATATATATATATATGTGTGTATATATGTATATGTATGTATATCCACATATACATGTACATGTAAGAAGTAAACCTAAGTTAAGTATGAAAGTAAAACTTAAGGTAATGAAAATAAGTACGTAATGTGTAAGTGTAGGAAGCATAAGGACTAAGTAAGTATGAATTAGTAAACATACTAAGAGCAATTGAGTTAAGATATGATAGCTAGATTTAATCATTCAATTGCATGTATATAATAGGAATTGTTTTGTGAACCGGAGGAACGTTGGGATACATGTACAACGGTGAAAGGTATGATTTCCATGCCTGTATCCTAATCTGGTTACCCCGATTTGTGTGCTTACTTGATCACCTAATAAGATAAATGCACGAATCGGACTATATTGCACTTACTTGTGTTTGTGTATTGTTCTTGGTATATTTCTCTTGAACAATAGTTTGTATAATTCATGAAATGTATGGATGATGATATGGTGTAAATGAATCTTGTATTGTACTTATGTATTGTATTATATTTAGTATGAATGTATATTGGGCATTGTATTTGTAAATGTGGCTTGAATGTTGACTTGTGCTAATTCCTAACTATCTAACTCCTAACTTAAGTGAGTAAATTGGAATGAGTACAAGTCCGATATAGCTTCGGCCACGTGTGAGGATGAGGTGACACAAGAGGTTGGATCCGATTCCTGGTTCGTAAGCTGGTCCACGGCCCAAATCCCTTAAGTGGGTAGCATCCTGGATTGGTGAACCAAGTAAATCCCGGTGGTGGGACGGAGTAGTCCCCGGGCCGGAGGTCCCGACGACTTAACATGAGTAAGAGTAAGAGTAAGTAAGTATGTATGAGTATGAGAATGAGTATGTATGCGTATGTATGAAGTAATGAGTAAAAGAGTAATCTCCACCCGATTAACCGGGTGGACCAATGAAGCTAACCCGTATTGTGAATTGTGTATGTATTGGGTATATGTATTCGGAAGAAGGTAAGTATGTATTTGATGGTTATATTGTATTCCTTGTATGTAGTGAAGTGTATGTGTGTATGCTTGGGTAAGTATTCATGTATTGTGTATAAGAGTATGTATGCATGTATGTTGTATGAAAATGAACCGCATGTATTCGACCAAGTGGTCGGCGTACCCTCACTAGTACGCGGGGTATGCGGTTATCATGCTCGGCGAAAGCTGACCCCTTCGGGGGACATTTTTTAGTGTGCAGGTACCGAAACGAATATGGTCAAGAAAGAGACCGGAGGCACATCCTGATATTTGGAAGTAAGTAGCGCGTGAGAAACGGGTAGCAAGTAGTCTCTTAGCGAGTATGTATGAACCTTAAAGAGATAGTACATTGTATAAGGATCTTAGTAAACTCGGTATGTAGATTATAATGTATTGTGCTTGGAGTATTGTATTGAATGGAGGTTGTAGTAGCATTTGGTAGATGGAGAATGCATTGTAGATTTGTAGTACTCGGGATTCCGGTCCATCAGACCGATGCTGTATGTAGAATCAGTAGCCTGGTTAGTCACGTGGGTGACTAACGGCATTGTATCACCCATTGTATGTAAGCATATATCCGCTGCGAATATCTGATGAGTAAGGAGATTGGACGTTAATGACTGTATTAATAGTAGGGGTGTTACAGTAACTATGGAATAGTAATTGTGGCATGAGGATATAAGAATGTAAAATCTGTAGCAAGAGTTGTTAAAATGTATTGGAGAAACTAGGTGAACTTATGCACAAGACCTAGTGAATGAGTGTTGAACTTGAAGAGGCGAGATAAGGCATTGTAGGCCTTGGAAATCGCATTAGGAGATGAAACTATGTGTGGAGGAAATAGGAATCAAAATCTGTAGCAAAACACAACTAAGGAAAAATTGTAAGTGCTGGAATGAAAATATAGAAAATATGTGTGTAAATTGGTATAAAAAGGAGTAATGAGTTAGTAAAGGATTTGGGCATGTTTAGAAGCTTAATTGGGTGCTTAAACATGTGGAATTAAGTGTAGGAACCATGGGGAATTAATTAGGTAAAGGTAGCAATGTAACAGACTTGGAAAGACTTAAAAATCTGCAAAACTTAGCAGGGTCCGGGACCTTAGTCCAGGACTAAGTCCCGGACCAGTGTATAAGAACATACCGAGAGTAAGGACCAGGTGGTGGTCCGGGACTTAGGACCCGTATAAGGACCCGGACCACCCCATCAAAATTGGCCGTGAGTTAACCAAGAAGTATGGTCTAGGACTTGACATAAGGACAAGGACCCGGACATGTGTTAAAATCTGTCTGAGAGTTTTCCAAAGCTAGGGTCCGGGACTTACCTTAAGTATAAGGTCCCGGACCATAATTGAAATAAGGCCGAGAGTTATGACCATGAGTTGGTCCGGGACTTAAGACCCGGACAAGGTCCCGGACCAACCAAAAATTGTAAAATTAAGTGTATTAGATGAGGATTACGGTAAGGAAGTGAATGGTAATGATAGTATAAGATAATTAGGACTTAATTAAGGATGTTAAAGGGTCAATAAAGGTATAAACGAGTATGAGGAGTAATTAAGGAAGTTGGAAGTTTATAAACTTTAAGATAAACCGAAACAACGGGGCAACGGGGTAAGTACGAGATGTAGTGATTATGTATGTATTGTAATACGTAGTATTTATTGAACCATTTGGCATGTAGCCAGAGGTTCAAGAATAGGAATCGAGGAACAAGAAAGGACTAATGAACAAGGAGACACCCGGTATAGTAAATTTCAGGAAAAGGTATGATTTCTTCATGCCCTGTATCCTAATCTGATTACCCCGATTTGTGTGCTTATTTGATCACCTAATAAGATAAAGGCATGAATCGGACTATATTGCACCTACTTGTGCTGGTTTACGTTGTTCTTGATGTTTGTCTTGAAAAATAGTTTGTATAATTCATGAAATATATGAATGATGATGGGGTGCATTTGTAAAAGTAGTGTACTTGTATTTTGTATGGATGTGTACTTGAGCAATGTATTTGTGTCTGTGGCTTGAATGAATGACTTCTACTAATTCCTAACTACCTAACTCCTAACTTAAGTATTGGATAAACTGGAATGAGTAGAAGTCCGATATAGTTTCGGCCACGCGTGAGGATGAGGAGACACAAGAGGTTGGATCCGATTCCTGGTTCTTAAACTGGTCCACGACCCAAACCCCTTAAATGGGTAGCATCCTGGATTGGTGAACCAAGTAAATCCCGGTGGTGGGACAGAGTAGTCCCCGGGCCGGAGGTCCCGACGACTTGACTTGAGTAAGTAAGTAAGTAAAGTATGAGTATGTATGCGTAAGTATTGTTTAACGAGTAAAAGAGTAATCTCCACCCGATTAACCCGGGTGGACCAATGAAGCTAACAAGTATTGGGCATTGTACATGTATGGTGTATGGATTGAGTATGTATTGTGCATGTATCGTGAATGTGTAATTCGGAAGAAGGTAAGTAAGTATTGTTGGACTTGCATAATCTCTTTGTATGTGTTGGAGTGTATACGTGTATTTCCTTGCGTAAAGTATTATAGTATTGTGTATAAGAGCATGTATGTCTGTATGTATGTTTGAATGAAATCAATCGCATGTATTCGACCAACTGGTCGGCGTACCCTCACTAGTACGCGGGGTATGCGGTTATCATATGCAGCGAAAGCTGACCCCCTAGGGGGAACGTTTTTAGTGTGCAGGTTCCCGAAGCAGACATGGTCACAGTAAGAGACCGGTGACTGTGTAGATTGTAGAGAATAGTATTGAACTTGTAGCCTTGAAGTAGTAGTGTACCAAGGGGGTACACCTTGTGCATTGTAAGTAAGTAGATGCGAGGAATGGGTAGATGTAGACTCTTAATGAGTATGAATGAAATTGTAAGAGGTATTGTATTTGTATAAGGAACCTAGTAAACTCTGTTATGTATATTGTATTGAATGGTATTGTAAAGGAGCAAAGTGTTGAATGGAACAATATAGTATTTAGTTGGTAAATGGAGTATGTAATGTAAATGTGTAGTACTCGGGATTCCGGTCCATCAGACCGATGCTGTATGTTGTAGTAGTAGCTTTGTTAGTCACGTGGGTGACTAACGGCACTGTATCACCCACCGTATGTAAGTATGTACCGCTGTGTGAATCTGGAAGTACGAGGAGATTGGACGGTAATGACAGTATTAACGGTAGGGGTGTTACAAATAGTGGTATCAGAGCAAAGTATCGCTCTGAAGACTGGAAATACCGAGTTTAGGAATACCTAGTTAGGAACTAGAAGTTTAGGGCTAAGGGCTGAGTGTTAGCATTAGAGATATGCTAGTTAGGAATTCCCGGTGTGTACCGAATACCTACAATACCAGGCCTGCCCTCCGCAAACCCATTGTATGGCTTGGGAAAGGACGCTAGAGAGAAGGAAAGTCCTCTCATACTCGGGAAAAGCCGATCTGGCAGTTTTGAAACAATCACACAGTAAACAAGAACCGACATATGATAGATTCCAAGAATTAGAAGTCCTGGAGATGGGTCCCGGTTGAACAACATTACCTGCACTTAATAGCGGTGGAATGAGCACTCCAACCACAAGGAGGCTATAACTTACAACAGCATGGGGCGACATGCTTAGCAGTCACAGAACCTAGCTAAACAACCAACAGCAGGAAAGAAAGCACTAACCGTGCAATGAAATGGAAAGGAGCAGTAATGGAGCCCGAGACACAAGTCTACGGGACAGTAATAACTAATAGCACCAACAACGGTATGCTAGCCGACTAAGGACATAGTTGGGAGTAGTTAAGTCCAAAACTACGAAGCTATAAGGTTACAATACCTGGTCAACATAGCTCAGACAGCTACAAGAACATTCACGTGATTAACCCGACAGGACTACAGGGGTAGTGCCTAAACAAGCTGAAGGCTCAGTAACCACAACAAATGTGTGGGAACGAGCAACAAGGGAAAACACAGAACAAATAATTAAGGATCTCCAAGGATTGGAGGAGTACCCTGATCAATGACAGCCATGTCAACTTACTAAGGAGTTACTCAGAAGATTAATTAACCTAAGTAAATGATCATTGGATCAATGGAGAAGTCGACAAGACTATCAAATACCAGTGGAAACCATACCGTGACCGGTATAGGTTCACCAAAAAACCAACAGTACCACGCACTTGCCACGACAAGTGCAGTAAGGGCAGGAACATGTAGAGGAACACTAACACACCACAAGTACATAGTAATGTACCGAGACCATAAAGAAGCGACTACCGGACCATGTATCCTAAGAACAGGAAGAATGGAACCTTGGAAAGGCCTAACGGCCTGACCATTGTATTAAGGACATACCAGTCAACGAGAAGCTGGACTTGGTGAAGACCTCAAACATGGCTATGCCATGAAGAACATCTTTTAACACCGAACTATTATTTCAAACCCAAAATTTTTCTTTCAAAACCACAACCTTTCTCTTAAATCTTGGATTTTTAAACCAAACCAACATAATTATGGTGAGTATCATAGAATGGTACAAGAGGAGTTGACAATAGAATACTTCACCTAGGCGTGTGACGAGCACTACGGGTGTACCCAATTACGGGATGTGGGACGACCGCACTCCGAAGGAGCTTGCGGGCCTGACATATAGTTAGGTAAGTGGTAACGTATCAACACGGTACCCTACGTATGTATACATGTAGTGTATGAAACACGGGAAGTAGTCAACTCCGTTCTACGGACCATCAGTGAGTTCAAACTAGAACAGCTATACACTTCAGACGATCAAGTATAAAGGAACTCAGATAATCCATCTGAAGATAAGGAATAAGAACCAGAAGGTGCAAAGAGCACAGACTAGCAAGTATAGACATCGGATATGTCTTAAAGACTTCAAGCAAATGCATGGTAACTGGAGCAATTATCCAGCCCAGCATAGTAAGGAAAATGCCTAATGTGAACAACGATGCTCAACAACGGGATGGAGTTCCCTAGGGCGATCACAAGATTTAAACAGTCTACCCAAGAATGGGAGACGTTATAACCCTAAATGGGATAGCTTAAATACAATACCACAAGGCGGTATAGTGGACACAACGTGTCATAAACATTAGCCGGATGTAACGGCATAACTAACAGCACTCAAGAGTAATCCGTGAAGGGTGTCTGAGTTGACAACAGTCGAACAAAGCGTGATGATAAGAACGCGGGAACTAGAACGAACATTCGGTTAGAACACCGAAGGGATTTCGCATAACGGGAAATACCCTAAACTACAAGAAGGCACTGATTAGCACCAGATTACCTAAAGGGTCTCCTATGAACGGAAGTGTGATGTCACGACTTACCATGGAGCCTAGTAATACCTCCAACCTATGGGGTATACATGGAGTGGAAACATGTATAAGCAGCTTGCAAAGAGCATAGCTTGCAGCAATAAGGCTTAAAAGCCATCAACCAACTATGTTATATAAACCTTAACGGTTGCATAACCCACACCATTTGATAACAAGACTTGCAAGAGATATTGCCTCATGCGACAAAGAAATTAACAACTGGACCATCAATTCAAACCCAACATCCTGAGTGGCTTGAAGTGATGGCCAACTCAGTGTCACTGTCACTTGAGCATCAGTCTAGTATACAGTTGACAAGCTTTTAATTACCTTCATGCTTTCTATAGCAATGGTAGCACATGGGCATAAGAAACGTGATGATGCCAACATTGGCCTAGTCCACATTTGGACACTACGGGAAACCCGAGGAAAAGTACCCCTCGTTAATTGAAGACCACCAAGGTAGTGAAGATGTGAACCCTTAGAAGAAGCTTCCATCTACTATAACAATAGAGCCTACGCATATAGATATTGCCAAGAGGCGATGAAACAAGGAAAAGACATTCCAAACCATCGCGACTTAAAGGAGTAAGTATACTCCATATGCAGTACATAAGCAAGTACTAACATAGTAACCTTGCTATGAGACGTATGAGTGGCAACAAACCCCTCAACAACAACTTTCACCTATCAGTGATAAAATACCCTTCAATTAGAGAACGGGACCAGAAAACCCTTGAAGTTTCTTGGGATGTCCCGGTGATATGCATACAAGTGAAACTGCACAGCTAGAGCCTATAACTAATACTCAGCACTGGAAGACAGTAATGCCAAAATTAATCAATGCGAATGCACATTGGACACCACGAATGACCAACGCTCAAGAGAGCTTATAACCCGATGAATTACCTCATCCTTGGTCAACCAAGATACTTGGTAAATTGTATCATAAATGATGATAGAATGTGAGGTAAGCTAACCTACACATGGAACCTAAGTTGAAATGAAACATCTCCACATTAGGAAATAATCACATTGCGGTATGTTACGACAACTGTCATACACACGAACAGAGGAAACCCTCAGTGTTCATGCCATAAGGAAATGGTGCCAATGACAATGACAATAAGTAAAGAGGAACTACCACATTAACAGAAACAGTAAAAACAATGTTGTACAATGAGTAAGAATACGGTGTGCAACAAGCGACCGCTATGAGGAAGTAGCAGATAATGACACGGAGTATAAGTATGAGATGACAGGCAGAAATATTCTTTCCTATCAGATAAGTGACTTACTGTCAAGCGTTTATGCCTCTACACTCTGTATGATTGAGTGTTTTGGTATTGCACTTGTGCAGCTAATGATCTAATGGGATGGCTAAGGATATGGAGAATGTAAACCGTAGTAAACCCTTCTTTTCACCAACATGAAGAGTGTACAACACACTAACAATCACAAAATGTGAATTCCAATGGAATAAAGAGTGAAAAGAGACTTAAGAAAGTCACTAGGACCAACGCATAGAAAATGCAACGTCATACAAGTAAAGAACACTTGTACTGAACCAGAAGAACTGGTATAATTCAGAAGCTATTGACAACAGAGAAGTACTACAACTAAGTAGTGACTTAACCTCGCCCGACAATAAGTCGGATGAGCTTATCGAATGATCGTGGAAGTACAAATAGTATGTATACTAGATTGCCAGAGAGCTGGTTATAAACCTACAACTCATTGAGTTCAAACACGGTAAAAGAATACCGCATTTGTTTAGTAAACCTCATCCCCATAATAGACGGATAAAAAGGTGATGTGTAGCACATTAAGGATAACACGAAGGGTAAGTAACCCAAGTTATCAGGGTCACGCAGCAGAAGCTAGTGGGCCCTAGCTAGGAGATAATATACCTAGTAAGCATAGTAGAATGGCTATTAATGCCTTGAAGCCTAATAGGCTGGAACCGAATTAATTATGAGTTAAATAAACTCATATAGGAATCCTTGGTGCAAAGACTAAACCATTGTTATGATTAGGACCCTTTGACAAGGGTGCATTATGTAATAAACCGTAAAGAAGCTAAAACGCTTCAGATTGCCCAAATTGAGTAAACCAATGTTTAGTAATAATAACATATGGTAGACTACGTAGGCGTAATCCCTCTTAAGGGGGGTAGAGCGAAAACCGCATAATGTGAATTTTATGAATAAAACACATAAACTATAATGTGCATAGCACAAATGAGAATTGATTTGATGATTCGTACTATGTTAAATAAACATAAGTATTCATTCATATTGAAATTGTGGTAATTAGGCTTGAGAGATGCAAATACCATAGGATGGATATACCTACCTTGTAACACCACGTAAGAGTATTAGTAAAAGAAAAGTAATGGGTAGTGGACGGAGCTCCACAAGTATTGTAGCCTTTGAAGAAGTAGTATGAAATGAATGAGAGTAGTAGATGAACGGAGTCTAGGGGTAGTGTATACCTAGGTAAATTATTGGAAGTGAATTGAGGACAACTAAATTTTACAAGTATGGTAATCCCTAGTTAGAATAATTAAAAGGATGGAGAGTAATGGATGAAAGTAGTGAAGGTTGAAGAAATGAGAATTTAGGTATTGAACCACGGAGTAAAGTATTTGGGAAGTAGAGTGAGGATAATTGATGGACTGATTCCATCCTTTGGAGATGTATGAATTCGTAATCACGACTAGAAAGGGTAAAAAGATAGAAAATGAAAACAATTAAAGTATTTGTTTGTTTGAAACTGATGTGGGAAGTCGAACTTGATCCTGATCAGATCAAGGGAAACCGAACACAAATTGGGGTGGAAAGAGAGTTCAACACTGATGCTGATCACATCAGGGTCGAATGATTCTTGAAGCTCCGCTCAAGTGGTCACAAGAATCACGCATGGGATATATGTAATGAATATAAATTGGAATTTGGAGTTGTATGATTTAGAAGGATTTCTAATTAGCTGTTGGGAAGGATTTTCCTTAGACGGAGAATGAAGATTTGGTTAGAAGCTTGTATCGGGGAAGATGGTAGTGTAGCATGTTGTATTATTCCAAGGGCAGCGGGACATAGAGGAGTCCTGTGTCGAGATGACCTGAGTGCCTACGGGATTGTAATGTGTATTGCATTGCTTTGGGGAGAGCTTTGCACTGTATGTATGTACAAGCCTTGTAGAGTAAAACCGGATGATTGGATGTGATTCAGATTAGGGTAATTATGGTACGTTGGTATGGTATGGAAAGTAGAAACCTTAAGTAAGGAATTTGGGAATTGTAAGGAGGAGGAATGAATGGCTTTGGTATTAGGCAAGCATAAATAAGTAAGTATAGTAATCCAATAACTTCGAACAACTTTGAGGACAAAGTTCTTAAGGGGGGTAGATTGAAATACCCCGACCTTAAATATAGTGGTTAAAATTATCCTAATAGGTATTTAAGGGCTTAATGGTGCCTAAGTAATATTGGTAAGGAAAAATAAATCCAAAAGAAATAGAGAAACGCTTAGAAAGCGAAAAACACTACATAAGCGTTAAATAACCATAGGAGGTATGAGACCTCGGTTAGCATAATATATGGATTATAAAGCCTTAATAAGGCCTAAATAATATATGGGAACAATTCCCGAAGAAAACGGATCCAAATAATATGTTAAAACGCTAATAGAGCTTTAGCGCACGTTTTTCAAGAAAACCCGAAAACGTGACTTTAAGTGGTCAAACGGACCCGTAAAAATTGTGAATCATTAAATAATAATTATTAAGCATTTATGGAAGCTTAATAACCAATAAAAATAATTAAACGAGAAAATCCCGGAAAACGGGCCTGGTTAGTGAATAGTACCAAAACCGGGTACAATAACGAGCGTTTTCTGTAAAAGATGAAACACGCTCCAACTAGTATACTGTAGGGGGGGGTTTTATTAAGTTAAATAACCCTCTCTCTCACACACATAACTAGCTAAATTAATATAGAGTCAAAAAGTAAAAAGTACAAAAGTAAAAAGGGGGACTCTCTCTCCTAACTCTCTCATTTTCCCTCCTCTCTTCCATCGATTTCTCCCTCCTCTCTCTCTGGTTGGGCGATTTTGGAGAGCTTCCCACAACAACAATGGCAACTCTCTCTTCTTCTCCATGCTCCACCTTCATTTGAATTCCAAATGCAAAAATAATTACATATTCTTACCCCCCTCATCATTCTCTACACTTCTCTCTTTTCAAAATCCAAAAACAAGGAAGTTTATTTTCGTGGGTATACCCCATTGGTGAAGGAAATAGATCAATGTGTAGCTTGGAGTCCTCTCTCTCCATTAAGGTAAAAATCTCCATGAAAGAACTCATATTTCTCCATCCTTGCTTGTAACCGATTTTCACCTCCTTGTAACTCTCCATTTTCTCTCTCTCTCTCTTGAGCATAATATCAACCTTCCAATGGTGCTGGATTCACCTTCTTGAACCAAGGGCTAAACCCCTCCTAAAACACTCCAAAGGTAAACCCTAGAATTTGTATTTTCAACACTTCCATGAATTAGTGTTAATTTAAGGGTTAGTAGTTTAATTACACTTGTTTTGTGTGCTTTGGGTGATGGGAATGGAGTTTGGCAACTCCATTCCCCATATGACCGATTTTGGTGCTAAGAAGAGAGAAGATGGAGAATTGAAAAGAAATGAAGGAAAAATATTCTCAAGGTAAGAGCTCCTTCCTAATGTTAAATTCTATTGCATTAGAGTAATGGGAATGGGTAAATAAATAAAAGAACCTAAACTATTGTAATAGTATTGAAGTTTATGAAGTTTTGAGTATTTAGGAACTAGTAAGTAAATTGTAGGCCTTAAAGCCAAGTATATTGTGTATGAGTATTGGTATTGATGTTTGATGGAGTATTGATGTATTGAGATGGATTTATATAGCTTTGTGTGCAGGTAGGACCCTTGTATGGGTGTGGCTAGATTAGGAATGAATTTGATGAAAAAGTGTGTATGTGAAGAAGTTAGAATTGTAGGTAAACTATGGCAAAATTTTGGTAGGAATATGTGCATTTATGGATGACTTGGTGAATGGGAGAACCAAGGTGTGTATTGGAGTTAATAGAGATGTTTGGTAACTATGGAATAGTAGTTGTGGCATGAGGATATAAGAATGTAAATTCTGTAGCAAGAGTTGTTAAAATGTATTGGAGAAATTAGGTGAACTTATGCACAAGACCTAGTGAATGAGTGTTGAACTTGAAGAGGTGAGATAAGGCATTGTAGGCCTTGGAAATGGCATTAGGAGATGAAACTATGTGTGGAGGAAATAGGAATCAAAATCTGTAGCAAAACACAACTAAGGAAAAGTTGTAAGTGTTGGAATGAAAATATAGAAAATAAGTGTGTGAATTGGTATAAAAAGGAGTAATGAGTTAGTAAAAGATTTGGGCATGTTTAGAAGCTTAATTGGGTGCTTAAACATGTGGAATTAAGTGTAGGAACCATGGGGAATTAATTAGGCAAAGGTAGCAATGTAACAAACTTGGAGAGACTTAAAAATCTGCAAAACTTAGCAGGGTCCGGGACCTTAGTCCAGGACTAAGTCCCGGACCAGTGTATAAGAACATACCGAGAGTAAGGACCAGGTGGTGGTCCGGGACTTAGGTCCCGTATAAGGACCCGGACCACCCCATCAAAATAGGCCGTGAGTTAACCAAGAAGTATGGTCCGGGACTTGACATAAAGACAAGGACCCGGACCATGTGTTAAAATCTGTCCGAGAGTTTTCCAAAGCTTGGGTCCGGGACTTACCTTAAGTATAAGGTCCCGGACCATAACTGAAATAAGGCCGAGAGTTATGACCACGAGTTGGTCCTGGACTTAAGACCCGGACAAGGTCCCGGACCAACCAAAAATTGTAAAATTAAGTGTATTAGATGGGGATTAAGGTAAGGAAGTGAATGGTAATGATAGTATAAGATAATTAGGACTTAATTAAGGATGTTTAAGGGTCAATAAAGGTATAAACGAGTATGAGAGTAATTAAGGAAGTTGGAAGTTTATAAACTTTAAGATAAACCGAAACAACGGGGCAACGGGGTAAGTACGGAATGTAGTGATTATGTATGTATTGTAATACGTAGTATTGATTGAACCATTTGGCATGTAGCCGGAGGTTCAAGAATAGGAATCGAGGAACAAGAAAGGACTAATGAACAAGGAGACACCCGGTAAAGTAAATTTCAGGAAAAGGTATGATTTCTTCATGCCCTGTATCGTAATCTGGTTACCCCGATTTGTGTGTTTATTTGATCACCTAATAAGATAAAGCCATGAATCGGACTATATTTGTAACACCCCTCTCAATAATCACGATATAATCTCTCACGTAGCAATAAATAAAACGTCTCGCAGCGGAAAAACAAATAACAATTACACAACTCACTCGGGTGTCACCGGCCGTTACTCGCCCATGCGAGCAACGTAGCCAAACTACATCCAACTTCCAAAATAAACAAACTGCTAACCACAGTCATAACGAGAAACTCCTATACATCATACTAAATCCATAAATCATAAACTTCGACAAGTGAGCATCTACCCAATCCTGAAATGATCAACAACCTGAAATGGTGTAGTATCAGCGATAGACGCTGAGTATGCCGGGCCTGGACCCTAATGGTCACTTGTCACTTTAACCATCTTATTATTAGATTGGTTTCATGCTTTACCATTTTACAGTTATAACAATACTGTAATAAACATGTATAATACACATATCCATCCATCCAAATATTCATAGATATTCAACCATTCATCCAATCCACAATCACTTAATAACACAATCCACAATTATATATCGAACGTATCGAACAATAACAATATAATGTACAATGTACATTCGCCGTAGCGTACAGTGCTCATATTTAATTTACCTTAGCCTCGTAGGCTCCATCCAACCATCAACACACAATAAAATAACCACAAGTATAACCAATGAACAACAAAGCGAAACAACAAGAATAATAAACAAGTATTAAGTCTCGTCCATGGTATTGTTCGCCACTGTATAAGTCTCAATTGTTTTAGTTGTTCAGTTATACCTAGTGACAATGTCTCGTTAAAACGACATGTCTCTAGTTACCCATATATTATGGCGGGTCACCCACGGCAGTAGCCACTCCAACGGTAGAGTCTCCGTCCAACGAGCCATTCTAGCTCACGGGAAATTTTCTTGATACTTACGGACCCGTACGCGGACATCCTGGTATCGTTTTTGTGATCACAGCGCGCACCAAGAGCCACATCCTCTTGGCTTTACTTCCATTCCATTAATTAATTAATTATACCATCGCATCGCATTACCAAATTTTCTAACACAGCAGACTAAGGTCATTAGTCCAATCCGGAGTCTGTAAACTCGGGATCCAGTGTTAGATACGAGAGCGGCGTATAGCAAGGCCAATGCTTCGTATAAAAGTCTCAGATAATATGTATATCTTATTATCTTAGTGCTACAACCTTTTTCTGACATTCCTTATATTTCATATAAGATAGCACCATAGCCGCTAGTTCGTTTTATATATATTGGTTCATATATATGAACCGGTACTGTTAACTCAACAACAGAAAATAATAAGCAGCTAAATATACAATTCATGCATATTAATTATCACATTCAGACAAACAATCTTATCACAGATCACACAGAAGTCTGAACTGAGGAAGCCCTCAGAGACAATCCGAGACACATAACAACATACAAGTTATATCAACCAAATCCGAGCCCAAGGAGCAACCTTAGGACAACTCGGATCAAACCCCTTTACATACCGTTCACCCTGACTGTATTACGGTGGAGTATGAATCAGCAAGATCCTACGCTCCGTGTAGTCCGTTAGCTCGTCAAGCGTCCTTGTCAGAAGTATACTCTAAACGGTAATAAAACTATAACTCAGTCTCCATGACTAACTACATCCGGTATTTCCGAACAATAAGTAACCCTGACAGTTCACCCCTGTTTTCTACAGTTGTTCGTTACGGGTTTCTCTAAAACAGTCGGTTTTGTTACTTAAACGCGTACGTCAAAACATTCAACTGTTAAGTTCAATTTGTTGTATTTCTTTTAAATCTTATCCACATCCAGTTTAGGTACGTAACCTATAGTTGCATGTATACATGCATTCTTGTATTATATTGCATTCTAAAATTCATGACTCATAGTTCGTAACTATATTTATTTATTTTTTTAAATAACCACCACCATTAAATCATATGGTTTTCAACCAAAATACATATATCCACCTTATATACATTATTCTTGTGTATATTATATATATATATTTACCACGTAGGTAAGTCTCAAGAGTTTCATAGACTCTTATATGTTATGTTACATTTTATCATCCTTTATGAGATGATTATTCCCATTAGTTGTATTACATTATACAACTTATATTAAGATTGTTATCCTAATATTATGTAACATTTTATGTTGTACATTTACAACTCCTAAGGTTTATTCCATAAATACCTTAGTTTATAAATCCCATTCACTTATAGTTTGTCACACCATTTAATGTGAATACCTTATTTGTATTAATTTCATTAAACCACCTTAATAACAAATAATTGTTATAACATTTATAACATTATAGACCTTAGTCTAAAATTCATTTTCAAAACTCTATCAATTCGGTTAAGCCCTTGAATTTATTTAAATTCTATTTTGACCACATAACATTATGTAATGCTATTCCATATGCTAATATCATTTGACATGATATTCTTATTTCCTTTAATTAATAACCTATGGTTTTTATACCAAACTATTTATTATTGCCGCATGGGCACCATATCAAAACCATATTCTTTTTCACAAACCATAGTTTCCTTTATTTACAAAATCACCCCTTTCTTATTACCATGTTATATATTCCATTTAATATAACATTTCTAACTTATAAAAGAGTATAACCTATGGTTATTTTTTTTGTAAATTCCGAACAGCCCTTGTGCTATTGTATAATTGCCATTTGGCCCTATTTATAACATATAGTCTCACCATATCATTAAAACCATATCTTATACACATATCTTAACAAATACTCTTATATAATTCTAAAAATCTCCAATATCCACCAAAGGGTTATGAATATCCTTATTAACCCATATACTTTCAATATTTACCATTCCACCATCTATTTTTCTCCAAAGTGTCATAATGACATTATAACTATATTTTACATATATAGTTTATTTTAATTCCAAAATCCACCAAATAAATTCCTAAAAATTCCTAATAGCCCATGGGTGTTTAAAATACCATTGTACACCCTTATTTTTGGTAATAACATATTTACCACATATGTTATAAAAATATTACCATTAAATACATAACTTATTATAAAACCTTAAATAAGTTATCTAACTTATTTATTTTGGTCAAAGCCTAGCATATGGTCAAGGTTGACCTCCTTAATATTTCCTTAACCACCAATTCCTTATAATTACGGTTTAGTACCCAAACTTTCTAAAATTCACTATTTAACCCCAAAACTTTATAAAATCTTATAAACTTTATTTTAACTCCTTTTTACCTCTAATTTTCGGCCTTATTATTCTAAAGCCCCAAAATTTAATTTAATTACACCATAACCCCTCATTCTTTTCGGTAATTATTTTTCACCACTTAAACTTAATTAAAAGCTTGTAAATGCATAAATAAAATGGCCTAAAATACATGGCCTTATTACAAACATTTGCTCACAAAATAAATTACACATAAATGTCCCAAAATACATATTAATTTTCGGCCTCACCACACACTTTCCATTTATTTACCAAACTTCCACATAATGTCTTAAATTTGACATTTATGCTTGTTTAATTAGTTATAAAATTTATTAAGCCATTCCTTAATCATTTTAAGGTCAAACAAGTCCTTATTTTACCTCTTCACTCACGGCAATTAATAAGGAATAGCTTAAACTTGTATTAATGTAACAAGTTAAGGTTTTAAGTAATTTATACCTTGATTTAACCTAGATAGAACGTTGTTTGGTTCGGCCACCTTAAGTAGAAATTCTCCACAGCTTTTTTACATGTTTTCAAACAGAAACCAAGGCATAGTTAGTCTCCAAGTAAGATCTAACCATAAGAAGTAATTTAATGTAAGATTTAAGGCAAAAAATCACCTTAAGAATGCAAGGAGAGTTCAAGATGGTTTCGACCTGAATCAAGCACACCACGAGGTGTTAGATCTACCATATTGACATAGGAAATTGCTAGATCTCAACAAGCTACCTTGTTATTAGGTTTTACCTTGGAAAAATGCCTTAAAAAAGGGTATTTCCTTTGGATCTCGGCCACCCTTGCTCCAAATGGCTAACCAACTGATTCCACATGAAAAGGAGAAGAAAATAAGGCTAGGAGCAAAGTTTCACAGCCGAACTTGAAGGGAATAAAAAGATATGAGCTTAAAGCACATTTTTACCTTAAAATGAGATTTTGAGCAACCTCGGTCTCTAAACTTGTTTCATTCGAATTTGATTGATGTTCTAACCTTAGAACACTGTGAATAAGCCATAGGAACTGATTAGTCACGAGATCTAAGCATAGGTGGTGAAGAGATTAAGAAAAAGAGCCAAAAACAAGCCTCAAACCATTAATTCGAAGCTTAGAAGTTAGGTTTACCTTCCCAACTGAAGAAGTTCGGTTGAGAGAGCTTGGGAGAGCTTGGAGGAGCTGCTTCACCGAAATGAATGCAGCTAGGAGAGAGAGAGTGACTAGAATGGCTAATATTTGATTGAAAATGCATTATTGATTAGTTTATTGTCTCATTATTGGAGGTGACTCATCAAAGAGATAAGGAGGGGACATGGGGTCGGCTGATTGAAGAGAAAGGAAGGCTCCCACGAATTGAGGCTTGATTGATCAAATAATGGAGCCTAAAGTGAGTGTATAAACTAATAAAAGGCAAAAGTAGCCTTAATTTAAGGAGACTTATTTAAGTCTTGTTTATTGTATTGGAAGTGACGAAATTTGACTCCCCCAGCCTGTGTATGTCGACCTCATGTGGTCCAAGGGGTCAAACTTTGACCTCTTGACCATTCTTAGTCAATGTTGACTCAAGCGGGCCCCTTTTAGGGTTTTATTAATATTTTAATATTAAATTTGTAAAAATTTGTAAATTTCTGGAATTAAATTCCTAATATCATATAATATGATATTTATTATATTTAAAGGTATTTATAACCTTTTAGCCCATTTAAAACCAATTTAGAAGGCGATTACATAAAAACGTGCTTTAAGAAGTTTTAGTGCACATTTTGTGTCGCAAGGTGTTTCTGTGATTGGTTTTCTTTGACAACGGTTTTTTTGTGTTCCTTACATGATATTTGATCATGGTATCCAATTTTATATCATTTAGAGGTCATTAGACCTTTAAGGTATTCTTAGAGCACATTTTTGCCCTTTTTGACCTTGAAGCATGAAAGTGCTTGTTCTTTGTGTTGGAGTGTTGTCCAACAGTAATAATATGTTTAATATTATGTTAATAAACTTCGGACAAATTTTTAAGTCCTAAGAATTTCATCTGGGTATTTATTTACCCTTAACAGTCAAAGGGTGCAACATCTTGTTTTGTGTTGACCGCTGTTGTTCGCAGTTGACTTTTAAGGCGTGTTTAGGCCTTAATTAATGTGATTAGATATTTAATCCATGTTTTATTAATTTGGGGTATTTCAATCTACCCCCCTTAAAAAGACTTCGTCCCGAAGTCTCTTAATCAAATAGGTAAGTATATATAAATGTATAACTACCCATTGTTCCCATATGTATATCTATGTGATATATCATTTACACACATCGTGTTGTGCCTATACAGCACATAGCCATCACTTTGTGGCGTTAGTTCATTCATATATGGATATAGGTGATCCATCAGCACCATCTTTTCCTATCAGTTCTACCAACCCTGACAACCTCCCTGAGGTGTCCATAACATTCCATTGTTCCACATTCCATATCTATTGATTCATTTCGTATCTAGGCGATACCATATGTAATCATTCTATAAAGCAATATGAATACATATCACAAATAGCATAAGAAAAGTGTTACACACTTGGTGTAAACACAACATTCATACAGGTATCTCGTAAGATACGTACATACAAGTGTACATCACACACAAACAAACCAAACAACGTACGCCCCGCGCACCAACCATAACCAACAAGACCAATTCATTGTATGCCATGCATATGAAATAATTCACATACTAACCAAACAAACCTCGTATGCCCCGCACACCACCAATTCTTTGTATGCAATGCATACTAAAACAACAAAATTTAGTGCACACATGTGCACAGCCAAGAGGCTCTACCCCCCTTAAAAAGGGTTACGCCCCCGTACCCCACAAGTATACAACAGCCGCTCAACAAGGAGCGTTGGATACTTGGCTCTCAAAGAGTTCACCAATTCATGGGTTATCCTCATATTAGAGAGACGGGTATGACTCTAGCCCTTCTGGGCTCCACAATCTATAAAGGGTGAGGCACTAACTATTTGTGCTCTTTCTAAGTTCGTTCTTATGGGCCCACTCGCTCCGTATGAGGCGTAGACCCATGAACATAGGCTCACTTTGCCTATTTCCATTGCTGTGTGTCCTCTCATTTGGATCACTAGCAAACATGCGTGTGTCTTCTCTCACTGATATTCAGTTTGAGATGTAATATGACATTGGCTGCTGTTAGTACTTAGTGCTCTTTGCACTTGTCTTTGTAATACTAAGACGTACCAGCCTATATGTCCACAAAGATGATGTTTGTCATCCATGTCTCTTGGTGGTTTTGTTCCAGAGTAATACTCTGTTGTAGTTATCTCTTTTTTTTTCCTTTTTTTTACACACTCTTGTTGATATCCACTTTATCTTTCTGCATTCCCATTAGATTAATAACTGCGCGAGTGCAATACCAAAACACTCAGTCATACAGAGTGCAGAGGCGTAAACGCTCAACAGCTAATATCCAATGAGGCACATAGAAGAGATGTGCGAATTATCCTGTGAGTGGTACATTACGAATCCACTGTTCCTTGAGCAAGGTTTCTGCTATCATATAGCTTTATCTTTTCTCCTTGCGTAGTCACTTGTTTATATCTATATCATCTGGTAGATTTCCTCTGGATTGCAAGCATTTGCTTGTTCTTTATGAGGATTCTACATATTTTCGTCTACAATGGGTTTCCCTGTTTCTTTTTTTTTGGGTTCCTGTCCGTAAACTGTTTCCCTGTCTTCAATGTATATTGTCTACTGTTCTCTGTTGAAAGTTCCTCTCACTTTTTTTTTCCTAGCCCGTTGGTTTAACTGCGGCTCTTCTCGTCCATCTTCGAGGTAATCCGTAGAATGGAGTCGACTACTTCTCGTGTTCCTAACACTACTTGTCTACTTGCATGGGGTACCGTACTGATACATTACTACTTACCCGACTAACTCATAAATAAGTCTGTCAGGCCCACATGCTCCTAACGGAGTGCGGTCGTCCCATGACTCGTTTAGTAAACTGGTAATGTCTGTCACACGGTTATAGTGAAGTATTCTGTTGCCAATCTCCCTTTTGATGGATATCCCTTTTTTTCTACTATTTTTTTGTCTAATAGTTCGTGTTATCGGTCATCCCGTAATAAGTGTTATTGCCTTTGTGGCATCCGTGGTAATTCGTATCATAGACTGGTATTATTCAACTCGGTGTAAGTAAAATCCGTGCTATATTAGCAAACTTGTTTCTCCTCTTTTTTTTTGATCTCATTGAGTACAACACATTTTCCTTTTTCTCCCTGTTTTTTTCCTGATCATATCTCATCCATAGTTCATATTCGTCCCCTCATCCATGTAATTGGATGTATTGCAGATTGCATAATAGCTTGAGCAACTTGGCTCTTCACTTCCCAACCATCCTCACTGACGGTGGTGCATCTACAAAGGGTATGCTTGTCCATAAGGACTAAACATGTATCACTAGTAGTGATTAGCATTAAATGCAAGTATACTCTGATGGTATTTGGTTAATAGCCCTGTCTGAAACTTCCTCGAACGTTTAAACTGGTGTGTTTCTTTTTTTTTACAGTCATAGTGGCTGTATAGTGTGTCCAGTTGCAGTGGTTGGACTATCGGTCCTTCCAAAGTCGCACAGGTTTCTAATTTGAAGGTTTGTATGAAAACGCTTGAAAAACATTTTTTTTTGGTATATGTATAGTAAAAGACTAAAAAGTAGTAGTTGTTGCAGTTGCATTTGCAGTAGCTGTTACTGTTGCTGTCGCTGCACTTGCTGTAGCAAGTGCGCAAGGCAGATGGAAATTTCAGTGGTTTATTGTCATAGCGCTTGCAATAGCAAGTGCGCCATGCAGGTGGAAATTCTGGTTCAGTAATTTCTGGTCTCATTGACTCTGTGTCGTTGAGTATGGCTACATGATAATGTAAGCTTAAACATCCTGTTTATATATATAATCCATCAAGGTTTCAAAGCTTTTTGGTACTGAGTACACACAACTAATCCCAAAGTCTTACACAAAAGGTGAGTGGTCAATGACACACTCCCACATTCTTATAACATAGCTCCTTCTAACATCCAAAGTAAGCACACAACATAGTAAGTAAAAGTCTTCCACCAGCGGTCTCATGGAGTTAGGGTACTCATGCCCTATCTACTCCCTTGCCCTTCTGGGCTCCAGCATCAGTAGATGTCTGGCCATCCTGACCGCCTCGTGGTACTCCAGATCCTCCAGTTGAGGTCTTCTGAGTACTCTTTGGTGGCCTGTAATTACGGCTCTCTGGGTTCATCCAGCATTCAAATTCCCTATGGCCTTCTTTGTGGCAGCACCGACAGACAATTTTGCGGTCTTCGCAATCGACCCCAGGATGGTCTTTCCCACAACGCTTACAGTAAAAGTGGCGCTGGGGCTGTCTGGTGCCTAATGGTAGTCATTAAGTTTAAGTTAAAATCTGATGGTATAAAGGTTAAGATCACAATTCAATTTAAGAGGTAGGTGTTCTCACCCTTAGAAGGTGCAGATCTCAGAGGTTTAGCATCAATAGCTGGGCCGATCAACTAAAGGACGGGCTCTTTCCCTTTCTTTCCCTTGTGACCCTGTTGCCCTTTCTTTTGGGAAAACTTCCTGTTTAAATGTTTCGGGTCAGTATTTATAAGGTATTTAGTATGGTAAACAATTTAGAGTGGGATAAGTCCTTACTTTCCCTTTCTCTGGCCTCCTCCTGGAGATGCTCCTCCACCCTCAGACTCTCCCTCAGGGTTCTTCCTTTTCTTTGCCCCTAGAGTCTCTTCCCGAGTCTGGAGTATTAGCTCCATCCTCGAGGCAGCCTCATAGCACTCCTGGAATCTCCTTGGTAAGTCCTCACAAAGTTAATTGGTAATGTAGTAAGTAAAGAATCTTATGGCTTTCATGTTGGCACCTGGATGGTAGTGTAGAGGGTAGTACCCATCGCCATCTGTATGCGAAATAATAGTCCTCCCCGGAACTTCTCGACCTTCACGGTCTCTGAGTAATCCACACCGGAATGAAGTCCAGCTGACCAATGAATCGAGCGTAATACTCACCCACGGTCAGACCTCCTTGGGTCAATGTTTCGAACTCATGGCGCTTCTTCTGTTTAAGAGGAGCTGGGTAGTACTTCCCTCTCAGCAACTCGACAAAAGCAGCCCACGAAAAGTTGGGCGTAGCCAGGTGATGGTCCTTGACCAACCTCCACCAAGTGCTGGTTGCATCCTTCAGATGGAAAGCAGCAGTGGCGGCCTTCTTGTCGTCAGGTACTTGTAAAGCTTCAAATGCTTTCTCGTGTTCAACAATGTAACGCTCCAAAGCTACGGGGTCTGGTTCCCCTGAATACGTAGGAGGTCGGGTCTCGCTAACTGTCTTCAGTCAGTTCGTTTCCCTGGGCTGTGGCGGGTGGGCTGGTGCTCCTCCAATCTGAGTACCCAGCTGTGCAAGAACGGCTGCAACCGTCTCAGCAACTCCTGGAATGCCGGGGTCACCGCCTCCACCTCTGCCAGTACCACGCCCTCTAGTTCCACCAGACATCTGTAGTACAGTATGTCACGTAAATATTCGGTAAATTACCGTACACAACCACTAGATACTGAATTGCCTTAAGGCTAACCTGTCACGCAATTTGCGTTACTAGACACAGTATCCTTTTAAGACGAATCGTCTTGTACCTCCCGAATGTTTCCCAATGTTTCCCAAGTCCTAAGCTCACTGTCTTAACCTACTTCCTCGTCATCAGAGCGGTACTCCGCTCTGATACCACTTTTGTAACACCCCTCTCCATAATCACGGTATAATCTCTCACGTAGCAATAAATAAAACGTCTCGCAGCGGAAAAATAAATAACAATTACAAAACTCACTCGGGTGTCACCGGCCGTTACTCGCCCATGCGAGCAACGCAGCCAAGCTACATCCAACTTCTAATACAAATAAACTGCTAACCGCAGTGATAACGAGAAACTCCTATACATCATACTAAGTCCATAACCATAAACATCGACAAGTGAACGTCTACCCAATCCTGAAGAATACATAATCTTACCATAAGACCATACACCATCTTCATTGCTATACAACATCTCCAATTACCCTGTTCTTGCTCTTCAGCTCCGACAATGATCAACAACCTGTAATGGTGTAGTATCAGCGATAGACGCTGAGTATGCCGGGCCTGGACCCTAATGGTCACTTGTCATTTTAACCATCTTGTTATTAGATTGGTTTCATGCTTTTCCATTTTACAGTTATAATCAGAACTGAAGCATAAATGTATAATATACATAATCAACCATCCAAATATTCATAGATATTCAACCATCCATCCAATCCACAATCATTTAATAACACAGTCCACAATTATATATCGAACGTATCGAACAATACAATATAATGTACAATGTACATTCGCCGTAGCGTACAGTTTTCATATTTAATTTACCTTAGCCTTGTAGGCTCCATCCAACCATCAACACACAATAAAATAACCACAAGTATAACCAATGAACAACAAAGCGAAACAACGAGAATAATAAACAAGTATTAAGTCTCGTCCATGGTATTGTTCGCCACTGTATAAGTCTCAATTATTTTAGTTGTTCAGTTATACCTAGTGACAATGTCTCGTTAAAACGACATGTCTCTAGTTACCCATATATTATGGCGGGTCACCCACGGCAGTAGCCACTCCAACGGTAGAGTCTCCGACCAACGAGCCATTCTAGCTCACGGGAAATTTTCTTGATACTTACGGACCCGTACGCGGACATCCTGGTATCGTTTTTGTGATCACAGCGCGCACCAAGAGCCACATCCTCTTGGCTTTACTTCCATTCCATTAATTAATTAATTATACCATCGCATCGCATTACCAAATTTTCTAACAGCAGACTAAGGTCATTAGTCCAATCCGGAGTCTGTAAACTCGGGATCCAGTGTTAGATACGAGAGCGGCGTATAACAAGGCCAATGCTCCGTATAAAAGTCTCAGATAATATGTATATCTTATTATCTTAGTGCTACAACGTTTTTCTGACGTTCCTTATATTTCATATAAGATAGCACCATAGCCGCTAGTTCGTTTTATACATATTGGTTCATATATACGAACCGGTACTGTTAACTCAACAACAGAAAATAATAAGCAGCTATAAATATACAATTCATGCATATTAATTATCACATTCAGACAAACAATCTTATCACAGATCACACAGAAGTCTGAACTGAGGAAGCCCTCAGAGACAATCCGAGACACATAACAACATACAAGCTATATCAACCAAATCCGAGCCCAAGGAGCAACCTTAGGACAACTCGGATCAAACCCCTTTACATACCGTTCACCCTGACTGTATTACGGTGGAGTATGAATCAGCAAGATCCTACGCTCCGTGTAGTCCGTTAGCTCGTCAAGCGTCCTTGTCAGAAGTATACTCTAAACGGTAATAAAACTATAAGTCAGTCTCCATGACTAACTACATCCGGTATTTCCGAACAATAAGTAACCCCGACAGTTCACCCCCGTTTTCTACAATTGTTTGTTGCAGGTTTCTCTAAAACAGTCGGCTTTGTTACTTAAAACGCGTACGTCAAAACATTCAACTGTTAAGTTTAATTCCTTATATTTCTTTTAGTCTTATCCACATCTAGTTTAGGTACGTAACTCATAGTTGCATGTATGCATGCATTCTTGTATTATATTGCATTCTAAAATTCATAACTTATAGATCGTAACTATATCTTTTTTTTTAAATAACCACCACCATTAAATCATATGGTTTTCAACCAAAATATATTTATCCACCTTATATACATTATTCTTGTGTATGTATATATTTTTACCACGTAGGTAATTCTCATGAGTTTAATAAACTCTTATATTTCATGTTACTTTTTATCATCTTTTATTAGATGGTCATTCCCATTAGTTGTATCATATTGTACAACTTATATTAAGATTATTATCCTAACATGAGTAACATTTTATGTTGTATAATTACAACTTCTAAGGTTTATTCAATAAATACCTTAGTTTATAAAACTCATTTATTTATAGTTTGTCACATTATTTTATGTGAGTATCCTTCCTTATTTTAATTCCATCTAAACCATATCATTGTCATAACATTTATAACATTATAGACCTTAGTCTAAAATTCATCTTTCAACTCTTATTAACTCGGTATAGCCCTTAACTTAATTTAAATTCCGTTTTTGACCACGTAACATTTTGTAATGTTATACCAAAATACTAATACCATTTGATATGATATTTTTATTTCCTTTAATTTATTCCTATAGTTTTTATACAAAACTATTGTATATTGCCTCATAGGCATATATTAATCCGTATACTTTTCCTTAAACCATAATTTCCTTTATTTACCAAATCACCCCTTTCTTTTTACCATGTTATATATACCATTCAATATAACATTTCTAACTTATAAAAGAGTATAACCTATGGTTATTTTTTGTAAATTCCGAACAGCCCTTGTGCTATTCTATAATTGCCATTTGGCCCTATTTATAACCTATAGTCTTACCATATCATCAAAACCATATCTTATACACATATCAACAAATACTCTTATATAATTCTAAAAATCTCCAAATTTTACCAAAGGGTTATAAATATCCTTATTAACCCATATACTCTTGGTATTTACCATTCCACCATCTATTTTTATCCAAAGTGTCATAATGACATAATAACTATATATTATACATATATAGTTTATTTTAATTCCAAAAACAACCAATTAAATTCCTAAAAATTCTAATAGCCCATGGGTGGTTAAAATACATTGTACACCCTTATTTTTGGTAATAAACATATTACCACATACTCCCTCCGTCCCACCTTGACCGTCCTATTTACTATTTGGACATGTCGTTTGACTTCAATTTTTAACATATAGATAAATTAATTTTGAAAATTTAAGTCTTTCATATGATTCCTTACATGATAAACTATATAATACAAAATTAGTTTTATAAAATTATTTACCTTATATGTTTAATATTGAGGTGGAAAAACGTGCAAAAAGCAAACAGGACACTTATGACGGGACGGAGGTGTATGTTATAAAATATTACCATTAAATACATAACTTATATAAAACCTTAAATAAGTTATCTAACTTATTATTTTGGTCAAAGCCTAGCATATGGTCAAGGTTGACCTCCTTAATATTTCCTGACCACCAATTCCTTATAATTACGGTTTAGTACCAAACTTTCTAAAATTCACCATTAACCCCAAAACTTTATAAAATCTTATAAACTTTATTTTAACTCCTTTTTACCTCTAATTTTCGGCCTTATTATTCTAAAGCCCCAAAATTTAATTAATTACATAAATACCCCTCATTCTTTTCGGTAATTATTTTTCACCACTTAAACTTAATTAAAAGCTTGTAAATGCATAAATAAAATGGCCTAAAATACATGGCCTTATTACAAACATTGGCTTGCAAAATAAATACACAAATGTCCCAAAAACACTTATAATCTCGGCCTCACCACACACTTTCCATTTAATTACCAAACTTCCACATAATGTCTTAAATTTGACAATTATGTTAATTAAATCTCTTAAATGACTACTTAATATATCTTAGTCATTTTTTTCCATTTCTAGGTCAATATAACCCATATTTATCATTTCACTCTCGGCCATATTTATATATAAGCTTAGAAATTATAAAAATCATAGATTTAAGGTGTTTATACCTTGATTTGCTGAATAATTCCTTGTTTGAATTCGGCCAGCCTTGGATAAAATTTCCAAAGCTTCTCTTGCATGTTGTTCAAACAGCAAACAAGGCCTAGTTAGTCTCCAGAAAGACTAACCATAAGAAGTAATTTAATGTAAGATTTAAGGCAAAAAATTCTAAAAATGCAAGGAGAGTTCAGATGGTTTCAACCTGAATCAACACACACACAAGTGTTAGATCCACCATATGACATAGGAACATAGCTAGATTCGCAACAAGCTGCCTTGTTCTAGGTTTTACCTTGGAAAAATGCCTTAAAGAGGGTATTCCTTGGATCTCGGCCACCCTTGCTCCAAATGGCGAACCAACTGATTCCACATGAAAGGAGAAGAAAATAAGGCTAGGAACAAGTTTCCAGCCGAACTTGAAGGGAATCAAAAGTATGAGCTTAAAGCACATTTTTACCTTAAAATGAGATTTTTGAGCCACTGTCTCTAAACTGTTTCATTCGAATTTGATTGATGTTCTAACCTTAGAACACTGAGAATAAGCCATAGGAACTGATTAGTAACGAGATATAAGCATAGGTGGTGAAGAGATGAAGAAAAAAGAGCCAAAACAAGCCTTAAACCGTTAATCGAAGTTAGAAGTTAGGTTTACCTTCCCAAACTGAAGAGTTCGGTTGAGAGAGCTGGGAGCTTGGAGGAGCTGCTTCACGAAATGAATGCAGCTAGGAGAGAGGAGAGGTGACTAGAATGGCTAATATTTGATTGAAAATACATTATTGATTAGTTGATTGTCTCATTATTGGAGGTGACTCATCAAAGAGATAGAGGGGACATGGGGTCGCTGATTGAAGAGAAAAGAAGGCTCCACGAATTGAGGCTTGATTGATCACATAATGGAGCCTAAAGTGAGTGTATAAACTAATAAAAGGCAAAAGTAGCCTTAATTTAAGGAGACTTATTTAAGTCTTGTTTATTGTATTGAAGTGACGAAATTTGACTCCCCCAGCCTGTGTATGTCGACCTCATGGTGGTCCAAGGGGTCAAACTTTGACCTCTTGACCATTCTAGTCAATGTTGACTCAAGCGGGCCCCCTTTTTAGGGTTTTATTAATATTTTAATATTAAATTTGTAAAAATTTGTAAATTTCTGGAATTAAATTCCTAATATCATAATATGATATTTTATTATATTTAAAGGTATTTATAACCTTTTAGCCCATTTAAACCATTTAGAAGGCGATTACACAAAAAGTGCTTTAAGGAGTTTTAGTGCACATTTTGTTCGCAAGGTGTTCTGGGCTTGGTTTTCTTTGACAACGGTTTTGTTGTGGTTCCTTACATGATGATATTGATCATGGTATCAAATTTTATATCATTTAGAGGTCATTAGATTTTTAAGGTTTTTTAGAGCACCTTTTGCCCTTGTTTGACCCTGAAGCATGAAAGTGCTTGTTCTTTGTGTTGGAGTGTTGCCCAACAATTGTAATATGTTTAGTAATGGGTTAATATGCTTAGGACAAATTTTAGGTCCTAAGTAGTCATTTGGGTATTTATTTACCCTTAACGTCAAAGGGTGCAAATCTTGATTTGTGTGACCATGTTGTTCTCAGTTGACTTTAAGCATGTTTAGGCCTTAATTAAGTGATTAAAATTTAATCCCATGCTTTAATAATTTGGGGTATTTCACCTACAACCTCTGAAGGACCCGACGAGTCCGACTAATGCAATAAAAAGGGCACACCAGCCCATAACAAGTATAACTACTAAACCAGAACGAATTAAATGACACCGACTTAAGAGCCAAGATAACATAACTTAATTATCAAACCATTTAATGGCCGAATTGGAAGTGGAAGGTGAAACTTGATTCCCGGGGATCAAGGGAAACCAACCACAAATTGGGGTGGAAGGTTAGTTCAACACTGGTGCTGATCACACCAGGGTCGGATGACTCCTGAGACTCTTCACAAGTTGCCACAATTAGTTACAGTCAGGATAAACAAAACTGCAGTATACTAGTTACAAACAACTAGCAACAATTTAGCAATAAGATATTAAATAAGGAAACTCGACTAACAGTTTACGTTGTACATATTAAATCATACAAAATAAAATTATGGAGAGAATACGATCGAATAACAATCGATACCGACAAAACACACTACCAGTATACGCCAACTTGTGATGAACACCAGGGAATTAGTAAAACGTATCAGTCCATAGATGGACCAAACGTGAAAAGAATAATGCTACTGTAATACGGTTATTACCAATATCATTCGCAACAATGAACGTGAATAAACACTGAACGCATGAATAATTACCATCCCTAAGCACTACCTTTTACCAAGGAGTGCTAAGTACGGTTATGTACAATTAAAAACAAACAAACGTCAAGATTAAGTTTTAGGTGTACTATCAAGATCGTACGGATTATGAGACAAGTTCTAAGTAGAAGAATGGCTACTGCCATTGGCGTTCTGCCATATCAAAATGATAAGTATCAAAATGTGTTAAAGACATGTCGTTTACTACTGTGACGACTGTCAGTGATGAATGAATGTGTAAATTAAAACAATATCAAACACCTAAATCGATATTACAAAACACTCAAACCGAACGCTAAATAGCGCAAGTAAGCAAGTACCTAATGTACAAATAAAGGGCATGATCCCCGGAGACCGGGAACACCGACTCCGATTACCTTTCGAGGTATATTACTAAATAACAATGTCTAAGTTAATATAATGAGGTAAGGGAGCTACGGTACATACCGTAAGCAATGTGAATAACAATGATGATTAACTAACAGGCGCCAAACCGCGCACTTGAAATATAAATAACTACAGTTACAAATAACTAGCACTAAACGATAAGTAACAACAAAGACATTGCCTACTAGCCGAATACCAGAAGTGTACACCAGCATTCAATGCTAATCACTAATAGTGATAGATGTTTAGTCCTTATGGACAAGCATAATCTTGTGAGAAAGGGCATACCCTTTGTGGATGCACTACCGTCAATAAGAATGGTTGGAAAGAGAAGAGCCGAGTTGCTCGAAGCTATTATGCAATCTGCAGTACATCCAACTGAGCGGACGAGGGAAACAAATATGAACTACAGTTGAGATGTAACAGTAATTAAACCGGAAGGAAAAGAATATATATAGCACTCAAGGAGATCGAGATATGAGACCTGACGTTGCTAACTCAGCACGAATATTACACGAACCGATTACAACCGTAAAGGCGAATCAACATTTAACGTTTAACTGATTGACAACCAGGTATTACCTTTAAAAAGGAATGCCAAATGCAATATATTACTAGATGGACATGAGTCCGGGAAGCAAAATGTTATTTTCAACCACTTACCATCCATACCACCAGGACAACAACACTTACGATAAGATAACCGACAATGTGAAATAATTAACATCAAACAACAACAAGGACATCCATCAAAAGGGAGATTGACAATAGAATACTTCACAGTAGTCATGTGACGGACACTACCAGTTTACTAAAAGAGACATGGGACGACCGCACTCCGATAGGAGCATGTGGGCCTGACAGACTTATTTATAAGTAAGTCGGGTAAGTAGTAATGTATCAATACGGTACCCCATGCATGTAGACAAGTAGTGTTAGTAACACAAGAAGTAGTCAACTCCGTGCTACGGACAGTGATGCAGATTACCTCGAAGATGGACGAGAAGAGCCGCAGTTAAACCAACGGGCTAGAGAAACCGAGAACTTCAACACAGAGTAGCAGACAGTACACAGTGAAGACAAGAGGACCTTTCGAAGACGACGACGCTGATGACAGGAACAAGAAACCCATTGTATGGGCGAATAATATGTAGAACCCTCATAAGGATCAAGCAAGTTCTTGCAATCCAGAGGAATCTACCAAATGATGTGAACTTAAATGCATGACTACGTAACGATGAAAGACAAGCTAGCACACTAACATATGCCTCAAACAAGAAACAACCGTTATGATAACTAACAACGTCGAATCGACTAAATATGGTGCGCGCGGAAGCGACCAACACGAACAGCCATCAATAATAAATACGTGGGCGAACATAGACGAGTAACACTCGCAGGAAATAATGTGAAATGGAAGATGAATCTACAGAACTCTAATACGAGCACAACATATGGATTTCCCTGGCAGAAAGAAGAACCATACGAACGTTGACGCTAACCCGATACACGGGAAGATGTAATGGATATCAACACGAGCATGTATCAAAGGACTACAACAGTGTGTTACTCCGGAACAAAACCACCAGGAGACACGGATGACAATCTTTATCTAAGTGAACACGAAGGCTAGTACGTCTCGGTATTACCAAGACAAGTGCAAAGAGCACTAAGTACAAACAATAGTCAATGTCACATTGCACCTCAAGCTGAAAATCAGTGAGAGAAGATACGCGAATATACACTAGTAATCCAAACGATGGGATATACGACAATAGAAAGAGGCAAACTGAGCCTATGTTCATGGGTCTGCACATCTATACAGAGCGAGTGGGCCCATTAAACGAATTCGGGAGAGAGCACAAACTCGTGCCTCACCCTTTATATGTTTTGGAGCCCGGAGGGGCTAAAGTCGTACCCGTCTCTCTGATATGAGAATAATCTACTCCAAAGGTGGAAGACGCCACATGAGAGTTAGAGAACTCTATGAGAGCCAAGTATCCAGCGCTCCTTGTTGAGCAACTGTTGTATACTTGTGGGGTACGGGGGAGTAACCCTTTTTAAGGGGGGTAGAGCCTCTTGGTTGTGCACATGTTTGCACTGAATTTTGTTGTTTCGTATGCGGGGCATACCGTAGTTTGTTGGTATGTTTGTTGGTATGCGGGGTATACGATGTTGTTTGTGGGTTTGTTTCGTATGCGGGGCATACAATGAGTTGGTGGTATGCGGGGCATACGTTGTTTGTTGCTGTTGTTTGGTTGTTTTGTGGTGTTGTTTTGTACGCGGGGCGTACGTTGCTGATTTGTTGTGTGTGATGTGCACTTGTATGTATGTATCTTATGAAATACTTGTTTGGAATGATGTGTATACATCCTTGTGTGTAGTACTTTTTTTATGATACTTGTGATATATATACATTATCTTGTAGATTGATTACATATGGTATCACCTAGATACGAAATGAATCATTAGATACGGAATGTGGAATGATGATATGGTATGGACACCTCGGGGAGGTTGTCAGGGTTGGTAGAACTGATAGGAAATGATGGTGTTGATGGATCGCCTATATCCATATATGTTTGAATTAACGCCACAATTGAGGGCTATGTGCGGTATTAGCACAACACAATGTGTGTAAATGATATATCACATAGATATACATTATGGGTTATATGGGTAGTTATTAACACACATATTCGAATTAAGCAACTTCAGGATGAAGCCTTTTTAAGGGGGGTAGATTGAAATACCCCTACTTAATTAAATATTGATTAAACATATAACCAATTAAATTAAGGCCTAAACATGCCTTAAAAATAAATTAAACACAACAAAGTTTAACAGAAAGCAAGAATTACACCCTTTGACCTTTTAGGGTGATTAAATATTCAAACGAACTCGCTTGACCTAAAATTTTAACCTGAGCCTTATAACTCATAAATGAACACATTATAACCATTTCCAAGGGAAACCAAGCTCGGGAACTCATTGGAACATAAAATGTGCACTAAGCTTCCTTAAAGCACATTTTTGTGAGATTGTCTCCAAAATGAGTTTTATTTGATTTTAGGGTATTGAATACCCTTAAATATACTAATGTGACATAATGTGCCACATTAAAATGCTTAAATCAAAGTTTTCAAAAAACCAAAAATATGTGCACTGTTTTGTGATAATAACCAAATAGTGCAAAAAATAACATTTTATCTTCTAATCATGTCTATGGTCAATATGTACCCTTGACCTTGGCTATTAATTGCCGCCAGTTTAAGGCTATTAACCAGGCATGTCACCGTACCCATTTCCAATTAAATATGAATCATCACCTATGCTTTAATAAAATAACAATTAATATACTTTATTTCATTAAACTAATAACCCACCATCCCACTTGTACACTCATTACCGTCTGCTTATTTAATCAACCTATTCCATTTGCAGGACCTGCAAACCCACCGAATGTCACACATGAAACATAAAGATCTATGACATGTATATATACATATTATATATAGTAACCAAACCAAACTCACATCTACCGTACTACTACAACTAACTTCCGCCAATAAAAGGTTTTCTTCCCAGCTTACTATCGTTCCCAGTTGCAGGAATATATGACTCATCACTCCTACCATATTAAAGTAGCTATCAGTTCATTGTATATAATAAAACTAGCTATCTTATCTACCCATCTTACCCGATAGCACCTGCAAGTATAAGAGATTCCCAAAATAGCTAGAAAAGACGTTCCTTGACTCCTACCAACCCATACCCACTCTTGTTAGCCGATTTCTTTTTTCTTCCACCTCTGTACCTTTCTTCATCTTCCAACCGAAGCCTCCAACCTCTCCTCGTTGTATCTTCCACCGAGAGCTGCCCACAACTTCCAAGGTTGCTGCCCTAAGAGCTAGTAAGTTTTCAAGACAAAAACATGCTCATTTTCTCCTCTTATTCTCCTCTCCTCAAAGAGCTAAACCATGCTCATTTTTCACCCAGCAACTAGGACTGAGTTGGGAGCTAAAGTAGTGAGGATCTTCGGTTAAAAACAGAGAAGGAAGGGAAGCAAACTTCCTTGTTTTCTCAAGGTAAAATCTGCATAACCCAACTTGATCTTCCTCCTCCATTTCGGTAATGTCCCCAGCTTATACTAAGCTCTCTTGTTCTTTACGTGGGAAAAACTATAGAAGTATACCCTGGTTGAGGAGAAAAATAAAAAACCCAGGTGAGAGCCTCTTCTCTTCACCATTCTGGTAAGTCACCACTGCTTTTCTCCCTTTGTTTTTGCCGGTAATATTGCTAGCCTATCCTGAGCTCCTCTTCTTGTTTTCTCCACTTAAAACCCAGAGGAGAAATGCCCAGATTTTACGTAGCAACAAGAACCAAACAAGGCCACCGTGCTTGACCATGTCGTCGGTAAGAAAACCATTGTTCTTTCCCTTACATTACCGGTAATATAGATAGATGTTAGCAGCAGCTTAACTACTTGCTTTGCCTTGGAAAAACCAGGCGTAAACAACCCATTCAACCCTCTTGCTGCACCAAGCTTGCGGTAAGATTTTTCCCCCATAAATACTACTTGTTCTACTAGTTTTTATGATGATATAAGTAGCAGTATAACACCCTTGTTGCCCACAAAAATAGGCGTGAAAGAGCCAAACAGAAACCACCTTGCTGTACCGTTTTTGGTAAGGGAAAAACATGCCTTATTCCTCAATGTATTACCCAGAGTATGTACTATTATAAGCACTAGTTTAACACTTTTTTGCCTTGGAAAAATCAGGCATGAGTAAGCCATGAACCCAGCTTCAAAATAAGGTAAATACTATGTACTTTCCAAGCTTAAAAACAACCTTTAATGTCCTTGCTGCTCATGGCTAATCCAGCCCTTTCCTTGCATGAAACGCTGCCAAAACCTTAATGGAACTATAGAAACATTCTGCACAAATATGTATACTGAACCGAGTTCAAACCATAGTGAAATACCCCTAAATTAATTTAGGGGATTTCTTTTATTAAAAATTAAATTAGGATATGGAATTATGAATATTAAATTAGTATATGGAATTGTGAAATTTATTTAGGGGTTTTCTCCTATTTAACCCTAATTATTTATATTATTATATAGTATTATGAATTTAATAATAAGATTTATAAGTCCATAAATCTTGGGAAAATTTCTAAACACTCCAACTATATTATAAAGATTTTAGGAAGTGTTGGAACATTGTTTTGAAACATAAAGTCAATATAAAATTCTAGAAACCTTAAAGCTTATTAAGCCTTGCTAGAGTTGACTTTTTGAGAATGGTCAAATCAGGCCATGAAACCTATACCAATAAATATGTTATGAAAAACCATGAAGATCGATAAAAAGAACGTCAAAAACGGATCATCCTAGCCAAAGTTATGCTAGATTGAAGTTTTGAGTCAAAATTTGAAAGATGCCACGTCACTCTGTCACGGGTCGCCAACACTTGGCCAATTTTCCCTTGAATTTCGGTAACAGAATTCATGATTTTGCCCTAACTTTGGACGGCTGTATCTCACTCGTCTCTCAATTTTTCAATTCCGTCTTTATCATTCTCTTCTCCTTTGAATCCTCTTTCCAACCATAACTCACCATACCCTAACTCATATACTCATCCGGAAATTCGATCCAAAGTAGGCACCTTGCAAAACCGAAACTGCAGATTCCAGTTTTTCCTTTCGAATCAGGTAACTTCGACTAACCATAACTTCTTCGTTTCTCATCCAAATTTCGTGTTCTTTAGCTCGTTTTAAAGAGCGCTAATCCCTCTACAACTTCCATGTTGATGACCAAATCTAATTCTTAATCATATGGAAGATATAGGCGTCTAAAGTTCCGACCCCGATCTGGTCGCGTTTTGCCCAGAATTTTTCCAGAAACGAGAAGGTAACTCGTAACTTTCGGGTTTGATTTCTTTTGTGTGGTGTGAGTTAGAGTGAGTTCTTGCTGTCAATACGTAGATCTAAGGTTGCTCTTTCGAATGAGCCCTTACATAGCCTAACTCGATTTGTACTGCTAGTTATAGATCCTCAAAGTTGGCCTCGTGAACTGCTCAAAGTTCGAATTTTTCCAGATTTTTGGATTCGATTTCACTCAATTCGCACAACCGGTAAGTTTCCGATCAATTGCTCCGTTTGTCATTCGAAATCAAGTTACCGGTCTAACCCATGTCTCAATTTAGTCAATTACGTGCTAGATTAGGAGAATTTGTCAAATTAAGTTTCGATTCGTACTTGGAACCCAACCTCAAACAGAATTCGAAATCCATTGAAAACTGCATTATAATTGGGGAAATCGGTATCATTAGAACCGAAATTTGATTTCGAAACCATAGAAACAAGAATCACTCGATTTCGTTCTGTGAGTTGAGAGAAATCGAGAGATTAGTACTCGACATGGCTGAGTTCTGCGCTGATGAACTAGAGGTTCAGGGGCCGTCCATCTCGCTTTGAAAGATTGGACGGCCGAGATTAGATCGTGCTATTAAATAATTATAAAATTCCAGTAAAAAGTCCTAACTTGTTGGGTTAATTTAAATACCTTCCCGAATGTATTTTGACTTGAAATTTTAACCATAGATTCCTTATTTAATCTAGTTTATTTTGATGTAAATTAATATGGCTTTGGAGTTTTTAAACGTAGTTATGATTTTTGCAAGTTACGGGTTTTCTGGAATTATTTGGCTAAATTAAAAAGATATGTTTGAAATAAAAATTTTATAATATATCTAAAATGTTATAGTTACTGTATTTAAATTTGGGAATTTTTGGGCAATGGTAAAAGGTTTTAAAATTGTGTTTATGAGTTTTTCATAAGAATAACCTATAATATAAGGTTTTTAATGTAGCCAAAAATTAAAGTATGGTTTGTTAATTAACTTTTAAGCTGGGGAAAATAAGGGAAACTAAATTAACATTTTATAACAGTAAGTTTATAAATGTTTGGGTATTAGTTTTTATGAGAAGTGAAATTATTTACATTTATGTATATATATATACTTATATGGTAGATTTAAAAATAGAAACTTATATTAAATCAAGGAATTTAACTAAACTACATTTTATATTATATAATATGGAAGCTAATATGTTTAACTAAAACTAAGGGAAATACTCTATTTATAAACCATAAATCAGTTGTGGATATGTCTAAAAGATATTAAATATAATTAAATACATAGAATTTCTTAAAGAATGTTCTGGATAAATCTTGATATATGTGGATATATATATATATATATATATGTATATAATACAATAAAATAGATAAAGGAAATAACATTCCTTGTGAGAAACATAATAGGAAGGATATATATATATTATATATATTATATATATATATATATATATAATATATATACGATAAATAATTAAATAAAAGGAATAAATACCTTAGAAAATGTAATATGAAGGAATTAATGAGTTAAACTAAACCTCTACACAATACAATATAGAATACTATATGAGGTGGTATTATTTTATGGTTATGAACTGAGTTTTTAGTTGCCTTGAATTTCTGGATTTATAAACAGTATTAAAATACATGTATATATTTAGTCGTGACCACAATGTAAATCTATAATTGGGTTAAGAAATTAATAAGTTGAAATTTAGGAATATTTGTAATTAGTTTACATAAAGTGTTACACAAATAGATCTTATTATATAATTAATAATAAAATGAATGAAATACTTTTACATTTAAATGTTCGTATTATATAAACAATAATAAAATAAATGAGTTACTTTTACATCTAAATGTGAAGAGGATAAATAAGTCTAGATTTAATCATTTCTTAATATTTATAAGTATGAGTATAACTTAACATCTTGTGATAAAATCATTAAAAGGATTATGATATAAAACTATATTAAACTATGATTGGGGAATTAATCTAAATAATAATCCTTACGTTCTTAGAATTTGATAAGCCATATAAAATACATTTAATACCAATGTTCAGGGTGTGAGTTTATAATTAAGTAATGTATTTAGTAGTTAGAATTTATAAGAAGGTTTATAAATAGAAATTAGATACTTAAAATCTTTAAACCTTTAATTAGATGAACTAGGTTACGTAAGAGATTATATTGATTTACCTTTTTGACACTGGGAATATTAATGTGTCATTGATATATAAGGTATGGGGATTTTCAGAATAGATTATCTTATTACATAATTAACAATTTCAATTATGAATCAGAATTAGTTCTTAGATAAATTTTACCTTATGTCGAGATATAATGTTTATCCTAAAATACAATAAAGGAAATTAATTTAATTATTCCTTTGAACCTTTGGTCTTGTAAGTAATATAAAATGTATTTAAGACATAAGTTTATTAAAATTTAGTACAAAAGGATTATACATACTCTATGGAGAGAATGTGTGTAAAAATTAAATACTTGGGAAATTAAAATGTAAGTAAGGATACATAAAAAGGGTTATCAAAACACCTTATTATATAGGTAATAATTAAGCTAATATATACTTTGTGGATACTAAGTAAAAGAGTTGGAAGGGTTTGAGTTAATTAAAATATAGTTGTTTCAGGATGAAGTAATTGAACATCTTAAGACAAGATAATTAAATGGTTATAATATTAGTCATTCTAAAGTAGAGATAAAATAATTGAGTCTAGTAGTTGTCTCTAAATTCTAAGATCAATGAAGTTGTAATGAAATGCATCTACGACACTATGATTCCGATATACAGGTTGTAGGTCTTAATTAAGTTAAGGGGAAGACTTAATCATAAAGGATTATCTAGTAAATATTGATAAAATACCTAATCATTACCTTATGGAATAATAGTATAGTATTCAAAGATAAATCCATCATAGGTTATAATACGATGTCTGTCCTAAAGTAAGGAAAGGTATTGAGCTTAAGGGTTATTATTGAGATTCTAAGACTAATTGAGTAATATAAATACGCTTAAGATATAAAGGTATTAATGTGAGAACTACGTTAAGTATTAGTAAAGTGGATAAGAGTGGAACAATTGATAAGTGTTAGAAGAATACATCCCTTGATCTTACAACCTTGGGCTATACATTCTAAAAAGTCGAAGGCTGTACTTAACAATTAAGAGAAGGGCTTACAATGATGATCGAGGTTTAGAAATAAGAGTGAGGAATCTATTTAAGTTTGACTTAGGGTATGAGTTATTGATGATAGATTACCTTTAATATTCTTCAGAGTACTGTTGATTGTTTACGCAAGTGTCTAGAGCTGCTACAGTGTTATCCAGGTACGATTTCTCGTACTCAGCTTGATGTTTTAGACTTTATGGAATGTTTTGTACGATTTCTCGTACTCAGCTTGATGTGTTTTGGACTTTATGGGGTTTTGTACGATTTCTCGTACTCAGCTTGATGTGTTTTGGACTTTATGGAATGTTTTGTACGATGCTCGTACTACGTTATTTTGGCTGATTGACTTGTGGAATGTTTTGGAAAACGCTAACTGGCTTTAAGAGGAACTTCTAAAAAGGAAATGGTTGTGTGACTGACCCAGCTTGTGTGACTAACTGAGCCTTGGATGTGGAACTCACTTGGGTATTGGTTTCTTCTACTTGGTTGCCCGTTAGACATTGGCTGCTTAGGGTTTACGCTTCTGCACTCTGTAGGACTGAGTGTTTTGGTATTGCTCTGGGTAGTTGGTGATCTAGCGGGATTTTTGGAAAAAGTCAATCTTGGAAATCTTTCTTTCGACGTGCGCGCGTCTTTAATGGTAACAGCAGGGGGCTGTATATCCCTCGCCCATAGGGCATTGATATTTGACAGTGAGGGGCTGTATATCCCCTGTCCTTAGTGGACATGATGAATAGTGAGGGGCTGTATCCCCTGTCCTTAGTGGAGTGATAGACAGTGAGGGGCTGTATATCCCCTGTCCTTAGTGGACGTGATAGACAGTGAGGGGCTGTATATCCCCTGTCCTTAGTGGACGTGTAAACGGTGAGGGGCTGTATATCCCTGTCCTAAAAGGACGTGATTGGCGGTGGGGGCCATCTCTCCCAGTTGAATTATTCCACTCTCGAGTTCTTGGTTCTTGGATCTACTTTATCATTCCTAGTCCTTTGTGGCTATCTGGGTTTTTCTACTCCTAACGGGAATTGGTTCTAACATCAACAATGGATGCTTGCTAACTATGTGGTGTGACTACTTAAGTGGATGACTTGGTTTGGAAGGTCTTTATCTTTGTCTTGTTTCCTTTCCTTTAAACTTGATTGTTTTGAAGTGCTTTGTCTCTGTTTTACTTTTAAGAGTTGTTTTCATGTTACTGTTTTATTTGAAGAGTTATTTTTTATAAGTTTGTTTTTGGAGAATTGTACCAGTTCCATTCCAGGGAACTGACCCGCCCCTTTTGGGGTGGGCTGCTTGGTTTCATCTTGCAGGTACGACTTGATTTACAGGTGGCCACGAAGAGAATGAGCGTTTGGGATGGGACTAGGTTTGTGGAGAGTTAATGTGTTTAATTTCTATTATGTTTGTGTTAAGTTTTCTCGAGTTCAGACCGTAGCTTTTGTAGGTTGTAAGTTGTAATTGGTGAGGTTTGGTGCCGGGTGTTTGGAACCCGATGGTCTGTAATCGCCTTAGAGTTTTATTTCCGCTGTATTTATGGTTAATAGGGGCGTTACATAGCCAAAGTGAGTATTTTAAATAGCTAAACATGTACATGGATTAAGCTTATAGGATTAGCATTCAAAAACTAATTTAAATGTTGTGTTAAAACTAGACCAAGAGTGCTAGTTGCTGTTTGGTGTGCTTGGAAGCTTTGGAAATCAAAAACTAGGTGAGTAATACTTACCTTGTGATATAATATGGTTGTTATGAAATTTTGTTACATGTATGTAACAGCCGTGGGTTTACATGAGAGGAAATAGCTTAATTATGTGTTAAGACATTTTATAATATTCTTGGTTGATTAACTTGGTGTATCAATGACCTATAAGGTCAAGGAAATTAATTATGGGTCAAAAACATAATTTATAAAAATATTGGGGTATGGGAAGTGGAAGCCGAGACCAAACATGGTCTTAAAGTACTAAACTATGTATTATAATGTTTTATAATATTTTTAGTTGATAATGTAAGGTTTGGATGACATATTATGTCATAAGGATTAATTAAATGATTTTAGGAAACATTAAAGAAAAACTATATATTAAGTCGTAAGCAATATAGCTTTTATGACATTTATATTTAAATTTATCCATTGTTAATTATTGTAACAAGGCCAAGCATTTTAGGCCATTTAATTTAATTGCTATATTAATTTAAAAATGGATTTAAAATGAATTTAGAACAAAATGATTTTACTGTAAGTATGTGGGGTTTAATTGCATTTAAATAAATTTTAGGGGCTAACTATAAGTAATAACCGAAAACTATGCATTAAAACCTTATTTCATGAATTGTATAAAATTTAATAAAGTTTTAAGACAAAAATGTAATTTATGAAAATTATAGGGGTCAAACTGTAATTATACAAACTTCTGGTCAAACTGAAAGTTATTGGGTCAACATAGACCATATTAGGAGGTTTGACCAAATTTAATGTCATAAATAATTAATTTATGAACTTATGTTAACATTATAAGTGAAATGTTGAATTTATAAAACTTATGGGGTATAGAATGTAAATACCGAAAAGTAGAGGTGTAGTTTGGTTAATAACATGATTTATATCCTAAGTATAAAGTTTGGGAACTTTTAGAAATATATAAAAGGTTATATTGATAAAAGAGTACAATATATGGTTTTGTGACTTATGGAAGTATATAATATGAATTGGGGTCAAAATGTAAATAAGGGAAAAGGTTATGGGCGGAAAAGGATTTTCGAAAACATAAGGGGTCTGTTTGAATATAGTAACATAAAACTATAGGTTATGTGGATAATAAATAAAACCATATAATAACCTATATATGTAACTTGTTATAATATATGTGGCTAATGTGTAAATAAGGAAAATTATGTTGCTGGAAAAGATAAACCAAACAGACCTTGGACTGTTCGGTAATATTGGAAATAAATAAGATATGAAAACTATATGGTATAAATAATATAATGTTTGGAAAGATATAACATATGTTATGAATAAATATTATGAGATTTGTGGTAAAAGTATAAATATGGAAAGTAAAGGTTAAAACAAAAGAAAACAGAACCTAAGGGTCTGTTTGGTATTTTCGGACACTTTAAGACCGTATTATATACATATTATATGATTTAAATGTTATAGTATATGGTAAGTTAAGTATGTTATAAAAATTGTGGTGAAATTGTAATAATTATAAAGTGTGGGGTTTGAAAGGAAATGAAATATTAAATATATGCCTATTCGGCAATTAAGGGGAAATATTACAAACTATAGATTATATCTTATTACAAAGTTTTGATGTTATAAAATAAGGTATTTATAACATGGTATAAGTTATGTGGGTATTTTGTGATTAATGAGAATTATGTAAATAAAGAGGTACAAATGTAGTACATATATATGTATTTTCGGTATATATATATAGTTACTAAAACTATATGTTATAAAGTTTAATGACATATAAAATATCATACCATATGGTATCATGATATAAGTGTAACACTTTATGATTTTATGTGGTCAAAAGTATGGTTTATAAAGTCAACATGATGTAGCGCATGCTTATATATTAAATAGGAAGATGTAAACTATAGTATACAATGACATAAATACTATGGTTAATATATGATTTTTGGAATGGTTTAAATAAACCTTGTATAAGGAATAATATGTACATAATACAAAGTTTCTTATTTCATTAAGAAAACAAGGTATATATATACACATATGTATATTGGCGCAAGTGACATGCATATATAATATGGTTTACAAACCATATAATAGTAAATAATAAATGTTAACTTATAAGTATAATTATATACTATAATGTCATAAGGTTTTAAATGAATACAACTTGTTACATAAATAAGAAGTTGTGTAACGTAAGGTGTATCAAGAATAATAATCTATCATACCTTATAAAGTAACGTTGCATGGAATGCATGCAACCATGGGTTATAAAATATAACCATGCATGCAACTATAGGTTATAACAATACTTATGCATGCAATATAACGGTTGAATTAAAATATACGTGAACGAACGAACTTATATAAAGCGTAACGCTATTAAATACTACGGTTGGAAGCTGTAATTCCTAAGTTGAAAACGTTAACTATGACGTTCGTATAGAAACCGACATCTTTGTTAAACCGAATATTAATACTTACTACGAGTAAGGAGTTCTTAAGGATAACGATACCTTAACCAATAACAGTTGAAATCCGGGGATGTAATACCGGGGTTACTGACGTTATTCGGAAATACCGGATCATTTTGTCATTTGGATTGACACTTAGCGTTCTTCGTATGTTTAGATCGCCTGTCAGATGTGCGCGCTCGAGAAAGCTTAGTGGTCTACACTGCGCATCCTTGGTCTAAGGTGTACGGTACGTAAAGGGGTTTGATCCGGGTTGTCCTGAGGAATTCCTCGGGCTCGGATTTGTTTGATAACGTGTGTGATTATGTGTGTGATGGATATCTGTGTTTACTGCATTATTTATTTATGCACGAACGTCCTACGGGGCTAATACTACGTCGACTATAGATCGACTTATATAAAACTACATATGCGAGTTGTGTGATTGTGATTACCGTTGTCTGACCTAATACGCTAAGTATTACAAGTATGTAGTTATAACCTAAGTAAAACACTTAGGAACGGGACACAACATTGTCGGTCCCTAGAGCTTCGACTCGAACATAAATACTACCTAGAGTTATTCTAGGCATGCATAAGACCCACAGGGCAGCCAACAAAATAAGTGATGTTCTCCATATTTAAAAACTGTAACTGAATTACTGACTAACGAGGTTAACAGTGGAGTGTGAATGAATGTGATGTGGTACCCTATTCCAGACAGCCACCGGCTGCTGGTCGCGCGTAGAGATCTCTTGGGTTATCCCGTATCGGGTTTACCCTAGTTAATCCTGAACGAACCTAGATAGATCGTCAGGCGGAGTGTGCTACCATTGGCACCAGGCCTTTGGCCACCTAAATGGACGCCTTTACAAAGGTAAAGTGAAATAGTCCCGGAGTCTTCGGATGATCAGGGCAGTGAGCACCTTGTGTGTACGTGGGACTACTGTCCAAGTGAGTATATTTCGGGTTGTCCTAATTGACGCCCGACAGTGCTAACCAAATCAAACGATATGTGAAGGCCCGGGGGCCGAGTGTTGTAATACGTGATGATGTTAATAAACGATGCATGAGCTACCGATGCTATTGTATTGTGTGATGTGTGGCTGTGCTATGTATATTTGTGATGACAGTTTGGATTGGATGGATGGTTATGTGATCATGCATGTTTGTTACAATATTTATTATATCTGTAAAATGGTAAAGCATGAAATCAATCTAATATCAAGATGGTTAAAAATGACAAGTGACCAATAGGGTCTAGGCCCGGCATACTCAATGTCTATCGCTAAGACTACACTCATTTTGCAGGTTGCTGATCTCCGTCGAAGCCGAAGTGCGGGAACAGGGTAGTTAGGATTACTTTAATTATCACATGGAATTTATTCGTATAACGATCTCAGTCTGTTGATGTATGACGGTACGGTTGTGTTTATTTGGGATTTGGATAGATGCTCACTTGTCGACTGTTATGGATGTGGACTTAGTATGATGTATAGGAGATATCTCGTTGTCACGCGGTTTAGTAATGTTGTGTGTTTTGGTTGTTGGATTTAGTTCTGCTTCGTTACTCGCATGGGCGAGTAATGACAGGTGACACCCGAGTGAGTTTTCTTTTATGTTGTTATTGTTCCTCCGTTGTAAGAAGTTATTTTTAACATGAGTGATTATACATTCTTATGAGAGGGGTGTTACAATAATTTTCAATCGAGTTATAATCAAATAAATCAGTTTTAAGTCAATGTAGTTTAAGGGTCCGTTCGAAGTTTGCTGCAAACGCAGCAAAACCCAGCTTTGAATAAATGCCCATGTAGTTAACCAGTAGGAGATTGCCAAACCATCGTTTGGTTAATCTGTAACCAATTAAATATTGACATATGGCAGTGACTTTACCCAAAAGCAGATTAATCTAGTGTATGAGGAGATCGACAGGGCTCTAAGATCATCAATAGACACACTATTAGATTGGATCAATCAGTTACGACGGTCTAATAATCTAAATATATTTTCAGGTCAAAAGGATGAGTTTTCAAATTCAATCAATTTTTCACAGCTCAATCATCCACAACCACTCAGTTTCACCATAGTACACCACCCTAAAACTCATCCGCGCCGCCTTTGGCGGGGTTCAAAGCAGAATAGTACTGTACTGTAGCTCTTCAAGTTGGTAAGCACTAATCACCACCCGGACCCACCACACGCTGAAGGTAAGAAACGACTCGGAAAGAAACCAAAAGCAGCTTGCAAGTGGGCGCGTGTATATATTGTTCAACTTGGTCTTCTGGAGTAGAAACTTCAACCATCGAACAGAGAAAAGATGGAGAGAGGAATCTGGGGGAGAGGATAGGAGTGAGTGAAGAGCTCATCAAGAGGGCATGTTCATCAGCCATGGCTGCTCACAGAATTCCCAACCACAAGCCTTACCTCTTAGATAGCTCAAGCAGCAGCGAGGTCATCTTCAGCTTCCCGGGATCATGGACCATTGACGACTGGTTCACTAACAGTAGTGACGAGGGGGGCACACCCTTTAGAGAAACCAAGATAAATCTCAAGCTCTTTCCATCCCTTAAAAGAGTTGGCCAAGATCAAGCTGCCAAGGTCAACGAGAGCTTTCTCAGAAGATTCGAAGCATTCTTGATTAATTCAGCCTTCAAAACTGAGGTAAAATAGATTGTTATGCAACCGCTTCTGTTGACATACAGCGACAGCAATACCGTTTTCAAATGCCGTCTTAATATTACTATCTCATCAGGTGGATAAAATTACCGCGGAGAAGAAGGGGATCATCTGCACAGGCCACTCTTTAGGTGCACCAACTGCCATCTTTGCGACTCTCTGGCTATTAGAAAATCAAAGCAAACGAAACAAGCAACAACAGCCCACAACCAGCTACAACAACCACCAGTTGAAATGCATAACCTTTGGATCCCCACTCATTGGAAACGACATTCTTCACCACGCAACCAAAAGAGAAAACTGGGCTCCTCATTTCACCCACTTCATCACAAACACGACATCATCCCAAGAGTCTCATTCTCTCCTCTACCTTCCATCCAACCCTACCTCTCTCGGATTCTACACTACATCAACCCGAATTCAACCACTCTCTTCTCAAATGACTTCATCTCTAAATCAGAAGAAGCCTCAGCATTCTTTTTCACTGTAATGAGAAATGCGAGCCCCATTGCCAGCCATGAGGCTTGCAAGTTGGTTGGCTCATCCTACGCGTTACTCGACAAAGTGGAGCAGTTTGTCCAGTTGAGCCCTTACAGACCCTTTGGCACACAAGTTTTCTGCACCGGGAGTGGCAAGCTTGTGGTGATAGATAACCCGGATGCAATTCTTCAAGTCCTATTCTACAGCCTTCAGTTTCAATCCGAAGCCGAAGAGAAACAGGCAGCGCACCGAAGCCTCAGAGATCATTTATCATATGAAAGTGAGGTACTAGAGAGTTTGGCAGGAATGCAGAGTGTGACTTACTTGGATCGACTCGACCAAATCCCTCTTTCCGCTGAAGAAGTGAGTAACCAAAATGCAGAGATCAGTGCAGCAGTCAATGACCTCAGTCTGGTAAGTTTTCTACATTTACTTTCTTGTTTCTTCTCGATTCTGACCACAATTCATAATAATGCCTATAAGTGTGCTGCATTTCTTTCTATAGAGTACTCCAGCAAGGATGTATCTCAAAGCAGCAGGGGAGTTGCAAACCCAGAAAACGAGAAACCGGATCAAAATCGAAAACAACAGCAAGCCGAAGATTGAAGAAGGGCTTAGAGTGCTTCAAACTTACCAGAAGTACACGCTTCGCAAGATTGGCTACTACGACGCTTTCAGGAACCAGACAGAAGAAGAAGATTTCAAGAGCAATGTCAAGAGGGTGGAGCTGGCTGGGATATGGGATGAGATCATTGAAATGTTGTGGACGCATGAGCTCCCGGATGCATGTGAAGGCAAAAATGAGTGGATCGACCTTGCAACTAGATACAGGCAGTTGTTGAGCCGTTAGATATCGCAAACTATTACCGCCACTCTTTGAATGAGATCACTGGACCTTATATGGGGATGGGCAGGCCAAACAGGTATAGATTTACACAGAGGTGGCTTGAGCATCACCTGAAGATGGAACCACAGAGCATCCCGGAATCCTGCTTTTGGGCAGAGGTAGAAGAGCTTCGCATCAGTACTAGTAACAAAGAGCCGTTTGAATGTGTAAGAGACAGGATTGTTCAGCTGGAAACAAGTGTCCTCCATTGGGTTCAAAATAAGCAGCTTGAAAGATACGTGTTTCTGAATAACTCCACGTTTGCTAAATGGTGGAAGACACTTCCGAACCAGCACAGGATATCTTCTTGTATTGCAAACCTGTTTTCTGAATAAGTTGCCCTCCTTTGATTTTACCACTTGGGAAGACATACCAAACGATGCATCAAAACCAAGCCATGTTATTTTCTCAAGTATACACCCGGCATAGTGAGTGAGGAAACCCTCAAGAGACAAGGAATGTTAATGTATTTCATTGTGTTTCACACAGTGAGCTCTTCCTTTCCGTGTTTGCTGGTTTCTTAACCTCTATTTAAGAAGCCTTCTTGGGATTTAATCTAGGGACTAGGGTTAGCCTCCTCCTATCAAGGCTTGGTGAAATCATCCGCCATTACACCACTAGCATAGCTGTTCTTTTCACTCTGTCATGTCAATGTATTACACTACCTCTGGCAATAATTATAAGTCATTTCAGGGCGTATAATTGTAGTATTTCTTCAGCACATAGAACAAAAACAATTACACTGTCATACCTGATACAAGACTAACATTACTATAATTTCATGTGTCATTTATCATGCTCAGTGTATACGAATGAATCTTGTATGAACCTGTATTCATGGGTTTTCTACGAATACATGGTATCAACAGAGAGAGAAAGAGGTAGGTAGGCATTATTCTTGAACTTCACAAATATTTAAAAAAGAAAAAAAAACCAAAAATGTGAAATTTGATGTAATGCTCATCTTGCGACAATTTTAGATTTATAAAGACAAATCAGATGCTATTATGTAATTCCAATTTGTATTTTTACCCTTTTCTACATCTCCACTGATTTGGTCCATTTGATTTCTTTCATGTTTGTGCATCACCCAACTATTATTGGGCATTCCGCAACATACATGAGTAAAGTGAATTTCATATTAAGTTTCTCGAATGACTACATGAAAACATATTTTCATAGGTTTGTTCTTCAAAAACCATGTTCATGTTTTTTATCCAAAGAAAAAAAAAGCACGTCAACATACCTCAGAGAGAGAACGGTTTTCTTGGACAGACGGACCTTCCATTTGAGCATAAGGAGGCCTCTATGTTTCCCCTACAGAAATAAAACATATAGCCCATGGAACTTCATCTCGTATATTGGGGGGGGGGGGGGGGGGGGGGGGGGGGGGGGGGGGGGGGGGTGTCCAAACACTAGTATTACTGCTAGAAACTGTGGGTGGAGCTTATGTAGTACTTCTACCATGAGGATTTTAGTCCTCTCTGGCGTTTCTGGACATTTTTCATCTAATTAAATGAAGAAAAAAAACTGCTACAGAAATTAGTATAATGACCTACCTACAATGTTGAATTGCTAACAAACCATCAGCATTCAGCAGCAGTCTGCCATTTAATGACCCATCTTCAATGATGAATTGCTAACTACCCATAAAACCATTAGCAGCAGTCTGCCATATAATGACCTATCTTAATTGCTAACTACCCTTCAAACCATCATCTTCTGACACAGTTCTCAAGCTCTCTTCCTTGTTGAAACAAGCTTTAAAAGTGAAATCACAGAGCCGCATACAATGATACAAACTCTGTTACTAGCATCGGTAGTCTAAACATGAGCTAAAATAAAAATTTATCCATGTCAATATGATAGGATCCCCTCTAACAAGGTTCTCCTCCTACTTCCACTCTCACAGAGAGGGCCTATTTCATTTCTCAATTCATCGATAAAACCGTACAATAAAGGAACTTCCTATGTAACCGTACCCAGCCCCCCTGACATAACAAGCATAACAAACTCCCCCACAGCCGGCAAAGTAAATCAGAACCGTACAACTCAAATAACAGCAATACACATTAGTGCCTTCTAGAATAAACTTGCCCCCAACGTCTAACACATTATACAACCATAAAAGAAACAGAATATGATAATTATAAGAACACAACATTCGAGATGGTTTTGGGGGACATCCAAATGATCATGAACGGTATTTCACATGCGAACAAGACTTTAAGAAGTCATCAGAGCACTTAAATAGAACATCCTCAAGCTTTGAAGAGCATACGAGCAAATGATGTCCAAAAATTGGGAAGCATTTGACATTATTTCAGGATAACTGCGTAGATACAGAACAAAATCCACCAAAAGCAGCTAACAATGATCCTCGAGCGTGTCAAGTAGCACAAGATCCAGTGAGAAAAGCTTGGTTTGCAGAGGCAAAAGGAGTACCAGAAGTAAAACCACATTATAAATACTCATATATAAATAACAGCCAAAATCTAAAAAAAAAAGGTACCAACTGGAATGAAAATATACAAGCTGAAGATTACAAGTATTTTGTAATTAAAGAACTCGTGATGAAAAGGATATCTACACCAATTAGTAACTAATATTTATAACCACCAATTTCAATAAAAGCACAAATTGATCATTCACATAAATAAAAAGAACTAATGATAACTACCAGATTCAGTCAAATACTGCACAATGTGATCAGATGTAAGAAAATATTTTAAGTCAGAAACATAGACCTTGGGTGCCATACCACAAGGAAGATGTCAAACCATAAATCAACCCACAGCATATGAACACTTCGAAAGCAATATCTTTTGTTCATTCTAATGTCATGTTTTACTATTGAAAGTGAATATCAATGTAAATTTAAAAAATAAGATTCCACCACACATGCCGCAGAAACCCTTAAGAGCTGATAAACCCATATTTTGTGGTACCAAGAGTTTTAGACAAGGGGCATACAAGAAAACTGAGCGAGGCCATCTGACGACAAAGCAGATAAGTCGAGCTCATTCCTGGTAAGAAAAAAGCTCCAGCTATAATCAATCTCGCGAGGTCTAGAGGATAAAGGTCAAGAACAATCCAGCAGCTATGAATTTTAAGTGGAAACTCATCTGGTCCAGAGAATTCTTTCAAAGTTTTATGTTAAACTTCCTTATATCCTTAATCCAGAATCAGGATGCGCATGGGCCTAATTGGTGGTTGAGACTCAAATCTAGCACCACAACCTGGAGGCCATGCACACCTCCTTGCGCCTGATCACCTTTGCTGTATTTGGTGTACGTGAGGCAATGATATGCAAACCTAGGCACAGACCACAGGCCCACTTTTAAAACTCAAAAGGAAAATAAAATCCTACACAAATCAGACTTGATAAGAGATTCCATACTGCATATGATTTCACCAAACCACCAAATCTGCACTGATGTTTATAGAAATACATATACGAAAATTGAAAAGGTTTCAAAGTTACACTATCTGAATCATATTATATGCTGTTTCGCAAAATTCATTGGCAGTCAATCAATCTGTTGTTACATGATCAATATCAAAGTAAACCTTTTATTCAGCATTCTAATCTATCTCTACACTGGTGATATCACAGTATCACTTCATGACAAACAGTCAGCATATGACGGCTAGAATGAATACACATAAACTGATGCAGAAATGTTTCCCTACCTTTGTCACGATCAATATCAAAATACAATCAGAACTGAGTATGCTTTGACAGAATACAGCACCCAATATTTTAACACAGATAACCAAATATGCATCCGAAGCTTTACACCAATCCACCATCTTGCTCCAGATTGTCATGAGCTTCAACTTTTTAAGACGGTTATGCTAGCAGAAGGATCTTGCACCACTGTGACATTTACATAGTGACAGACAGAAGCAACATACAGCAATGACTTGGATAACCATATTTCTAAACATGAAACTGACACAAACTCCAACAGAAGTTCAATTAGGGACAAGAGAAAAGTCACACCTAAGGAGCATAAATTCATGGTTTGTCGGAACCATTTTCGTCACCTGAACTCATGAAGCTTCAACCAATTTCTGTACCTTCACACCTCTGATCGTATCTAAAATCCAATCCTAAAAGCCACATGCAACAGAGATTAAATACAGGCCAAGAATTGTTGCTTGGTAGGGAATGTCACTGTCCTATCTTTCACATGTTCCTCAGCTGGATTATCGCAGCTTACACTCAAGTAAGAAGATTAGAGGTATGGAATGCTAATGTTTAGCATACACTAATCATCACTTCGAATTTAATTTCTTGACTTCATTGTCTATATTCTTCTCAAATGATTATGCATCGGATAGGCATCATGACGGTCAATCTTACAAATAAATATGTTCATCCCCTAGAGTCAATTTAAAGAGATAATGGCAGTATATAATAACTTCAACTTAACCTTCAAATGTCAATTCAGAACACAGGACCACAGAAGAGATGAAGAGATGGAGACGCAAACTTGCAAAGTGTAATGTATACCAATTCTATACCATTCCTTTTTATCTATTCACAATAGCAAACACCATTTTCTCTGCAACCAGAGCACATGAAGCAATACAAAGATTCAGTTCAATAATAGGGCACACAACCCACAAACCCTAAACTAATACTATTCCATCATAACTAGACCCACTTAGCGTAAGTACAAAATAAGGGCACACTATGAGCAACAGAGTTTTTCTCAAACACGTTATGTATGATCCCATGTCAAACCAAGGATAGTTTTCCTTTTCTAGGTCCTTGAGAACAAGCTATAAGAACGAGCCAATCGAACTGTCAGGCTCCCACCGGAAACACTAGCCTCTTTCTCAACAGTTTCCAGCTTATAAGTCTTGCGGCACCCAGGGCAACGGCCATCCTCTTCCACAATTCGTTTGTGACAGAACAAGCAAAGCCGAAATCCGCATGGGCATGGAAGAAAGCTTGAGTCTGTCAAATCCAGATCTTCACAACAAATCGGGCAGCTCTTCGGAACAGGAAAAACAGGCTTATGGCCCCAAGGATCAATCCCACGGCCAGAATGTTTCTCAGCATCCATTGGAAAACTGTTCTGTTTTGACAAGTTGGGCAAGCCATGAGGCCTGAAAGCATCATCTGGTCTCCAAGCGCTACAGTTAGCTACAGGCCTTGATTCAGTTGCAATAATGTCCGACCTGGGTTTTTCACCCCCGGCTCCCAAAATGCCTTTGGAGGTATCAGGTAGCTCCCTCTTTGAACCTGACTGGAGAACCTCTTTTTCAGTAGCATATTTCTGATTATGTGTTGGCTTGTCCCGAACAGAGGCAGCTGCCAATGCATCAGCAATAGCCTCCCAGTCATCCAAGCATCCAATATCACCACCTTCATCCTCGGTTATGCTCCCAGAGCCATAGCCACCACAGCTGAAGCTAGAACTACTACTACTACACTGGCTGCTTCTACTGCTGACGCCACTGTAGCTATTGCCTACTCCATTCCCACCAAAAACACTGCTACTGGGGCTGTTAGCTGGTGATTCAGAGTCACTATCAGGGTGGACTGGTTCACAGTTCACATCACTCCTCTGCCTCTTCATTTCTAAATCCTTTATCCGATGCTGCTCAGGCTTGTTACTTGTGCTGTTTGCCGGTGATTCAGAGTCACTATCAGGGTGGACTGGTTCACAGTTCACGTCACTCCTCTGCCTCCTCATTTCTAAATCCTTAATCCGATGCTGGCCAGTCTTATTAACCTCATCCCTCACCCTCACCCGTTCACTGATAGCCCCGACTACCACGCCATTAGCCTCCTCCTTGCAGCCCTTGTTTCTAGCTGCAAAACCGATTCAACTGATGAGTAAAAGCCAGAAAGAACACCGTGTGAGTAAGCATTGAATAATGAGGATAAAAGGATGTCAACACGCATGCAGAAAGGAGAGCACGAAAAGTTAATAATGGTTTTGATAAGATGATAGACATAATTACAAGTGAGCTAGCACAATGAAAGAATAAGAAATGAGACACATGAATATGATTATTAACGGGGAAGAAACAAGAGCACCAAACCATGAGAAAGCCACTGTTCACGACGAGCGTCAAGTTTGCATTGCTTCAGTTTGGCGGACCTATGGGACTGCAAGCCAGGACAAATGATGGAAAACGAAGTCACCCACGAAATCAACAAATTAAAGATAGTAAGACTACGGAACTGTTTTCGATACAAAGAGGCACTGATAGGAGGCGTACCAATTAGAAGGGGAAAATGCATTTACGGAGTAAAGATCAATCTTAAAGCAGGGATTGATACATAGACAGGGGACACAGAAAATATAAGCTTACCCTCTTCTTCTTCCCATATTCCTTCGAAACGTTGACAATCGAAGCACTGATTATCGAATTGGGATCCATGGGTACTAGCTCGTAAACGAAAATCCAAAGACTCGAATTTGAGGACGTAAAAACCCTAAATTGTCTTTTGTTTTCACAGGATATACAGAGAAAGATATGAACCGAACCCCTGAAAAAAGAAACAACAATTTTTCCTCTTTTTCTAATGAGAGATAAAGGGATAACAGACTCTTCCTGCTCGTAAATGGCAAAGATCTCTATTTTCCTACTATTATCTGCATCTGCACGAGGGAGCGCCACGCTGGCGCTGGTATAAATAACCATCTTATTACAAAAATACCCCTGTTTCTGGAGTTATTGCACGGGTACAGAAATATGCTTAGGCTTCGTTCTCAAAATGGATTATATAGTCTGGTGTAGATTTTTTTTTTATGACTTTCTGCTAATTCTCATTAACAAACATTTCATGTTACAGACTCAACTCTTTGTCTAAGAGACAAGCACTAATAATGTTAAAAAGAAGGGAAAATTCACGAGATACCCCTGTTTTCTTTTGTAATTCACAATATACCCCTGTAATTTTCGTAATTCAATTTTAAACATGCTTAAATGTTGTCCAAAATTGATGAAACTTTACATGGACGATGCTAAAGTGCTATATATTGGGTCCCACAGGTCACATGTGAGTTTAAAAAACTTCAAATTTGATATTGGACCAAAATATAATACTTTAGCATCGTCCATGTAAAGTTTCATCAATTTTGGATAATATTTAAACATGTTTAAAGTTAAATTACTAAAATCACAGGGGTATATTGTGAATTATGAAAGAAAACAGGGGTATATCGTGAATTTTCCCTAAAAAGAATGAAATAACTTTCCCACACTTTCAAACCTGAGGGGGAATCATTAAACATTCTAGCAGCTAACATACTAGGAAAATTAAAATAGTCCTTTGAGCTATTGCACACATAACTATTAAGTGTATTACACAAATTTGTAAGCTTCAATTTTTCTTCCTTGATCTCTATGATGTGATCATTTTCAGTCTCAAACAACATCTTGAGGTGCTCCTCCTTTATATTATCAAAACAGACACTATGGTTACCTCCTGAAATAGCAAGTTCCACTGCATTACAAGCCGCTTTGATAACAGCAATTTACACTTTGCAAGTGCTTAACATCTTCTTGTTGAAAGCTAGAATCGAAATTCCTTCCTCATTTCTCAAAAGACCACCAATCTGGTATGGATGATTCCTTCTTGTGAAGACATTCAAGGATACAGAGACGAAACCTGGGGGCGGGGGATTCCATATGGCACCTTCTTTGAGTTCCTGAGAATTCATATTATTAGCAGCTTTGAAAGCCTCAATATATGCAAGGTTTTTCTCAATCACATTCCACCATGCTAGATCTGAATCATGTCTACATCTATTCCTAGCATCATATATCACCCACATAAGGTTGATAACAGAGGAGAATTTTTCCTTCCCCCACACTCCTGCTTGATCAATGAACCAATCAACAATAGCAGCACCTTCATTAGTTGGAACACTTTGAAGGTTGATACTAAGACCCCAAATATCAGTAACCGCACAACACTTGAAAAAACAATGCGCAGATGAGTATCTTTATCCCCACAAAAGAAGCAAGCAGTAGCACCACCAATTCTATTACCTATGTTCCCTTGACATGGGGTAATTCCTTTCAGAAATTTCCAAAACACCATTCTAGCTCGAGGAGGAGTGATATCTTTATCAATTCTGTTTCTAAGGAGAGAAAAGCAATTAGGCATAGACGACTGACCATCTTCATTAACCTTCTGAATCAAATTGAAACCAGATTTTACCAAATACTTTTTATCTCTAGTGAATTCCCAAACCCAGTAGTCATTTTGTGTGGAGTTTATAGGTAGGGAGGCAATGTAATTACTTTCTGTGGTGCTGAGCTACTGTTGCAATCTTTGTGTGTTCCAACTATTAAGACTTGGATTGATGAAATGAGAGACCAACTCGGCGGAAGAGGATGAAGGGGGTTTTTGCGAGATAATGTGAAACTCACCTAGTCTAGGCACCCAAGGAAAGTCCCAGAACAAAGTAGAAGACTCACTCCGTACTTGCTTCCTAATACCTGCTTTTAATAAACTGATGTTGGAAAACAATGATTTCCAAATCTGACTGGCTTTGAATGGAAGTTTAGCTACTGTTACACACCCATTTGGGAAGTAGATGACTTTAAGAGATCTTGACATGAGAGAATCTGGTGAAGAAATAATTCTCCACAGTTGTTTAGTGAGCAGAGCTTTGTTGAAATCCTCAATACTCCTAAGACCCAACCCTCCAGCATCGGTTTTACTACAAACATTTCTCCACTTCAACCAGAACATGGTCTTAGAGTTTTTGTAACACCCCAACTACAAACACCATACTTAACAACATTTAGCAGCGGAATTACAACTCAACACTTAACTTAATCCATGGGTGTTACACGCCGTTAGCCACCCACGTGGCTAACAAGGCTAATACATACATAGTATACCGGTCTGATGGACAAGATTACTGAGCGCTACACTTTACGTTACCAACCGTTTCCAAACTGAAATACATACATTTACATTACAATTGTACCGAGTCTAATACATTCCATCATCGATATCACGCTAAACTAAATAACCACCCATACATAAACAGTTACCCCGTTCTACTCTCGAACGGCTACCAGCTTCATTGTACCTGAAAAGTAATGGGGGCCCCCAAAGGGGGTCAGCACCTTTGCTGGTATGGTAATCCTGCAGCCCGCATGCTACCGGGCCACGCACAACTAATTCTCGAGTGAGCATGTAGGTTATTTTATTTTAAGCACGCAAGAAAACTATAAACACATAACATACTTATAAGCACCCACATCCAATAAAAAGGTTACAAACATAACATTCACACATCACGTTGGTTAGATCACCTTATTGTATTCCTTGTCCCTTGAGGTCTCTACCTTAACGGAACTTCATTCTTACTATGCAACACTCACCCAAAATGATCGGGCTACAATTATTTCTTTCACTGAATTTGGGTTGATTTTGGTTGTCAACTTACACAACATCACCGCACATATCCTGTAACAACACGTACACAACACACCACCGTTCTTCTTAGAGAACGTACACTTTACTTAAGGTGTGTCGGACTAAATATAAGTCCGCACACCATACATATTTACTTAACTTAGATAAGTCGGTCTTAATATAGATCCGTACCCAATATACACATATCCCCCTAGTCCGACGTGAGTCAGATAAATAGCCTTGGTTAAGCTATCCCGGTCTTACTATAGAACCGTACACATTATACACATGTCCCCCTAGTCCGACGTGAGTCAGATAAATAGCCTTGGTTAAGCTTGAGGGTGGTTGTAATCCAAGAAGGAAAAACAACCATAACATAACAGAGTGGGAGTTAATTCACATATATACATCAACTCCCAAACAACACGCGTGACCAGAACGACCGAATTCCTCACCCCCATAATATATCACATTAGTTAGAAGTTACTTTATGGAACTTATCACATACATACACCATTTAGTGTTACAAGTTTGGTTAATCACACACAAGGGAGGTAACATCCCATTCGACAAACATGGACAACAACACTTGTTAAACAACGGTACATTAAACAAGGGCAACACACAACACACATAACCACAATATACAACTAAAGCACGGATAGCTGTAGTTAGTACGTTCCCGTGGGTTGGGACGTTTAATTTGAATACCGATCTCTTATGTGATCCTAGAGTCGGTTAGCTACGGTTTAACACATAATTAAGGTTAAACGGCATCGGACGTATTTACGCCACATTAATGAATTACTGTAAACTCATTTCATGCTTTATCTTGCAAGGTGGCAAACATACAGAAAAACACATAGGCATACAAGCCGGTGTAACCCGGTAGGACACAGGTTGCAAGAAAACCATACCTGTCACCAAGGTCCACTCTATTATGTCCTCTTATGTCCCTTGAATAATCTTTGAACAACTGGTAACATTACATTTGTTTCCATTAACATCGGGGCAATACAATTGTTAAACGACTAGTGCGCCCATAGTTAACCCCGTTACCCCGTTATACTTGATTTTACTCTTGTGATCTTAAGTTCACAACTCGCACATCAAACCTAACACTTGTTTACACACTTTAAGGCCTTTACATGTCACCAAACAAGGCCTAAACATCATCTAAAACCATTACCATCCAATCCCCCATCATTATAAGGCTTAAAACAATTTTTTTCTTCTCTGGTCTGGACCGCCCCTCTAGGGCGGTCCCAGTGACGGTCCACAACAGAAGCTACACGGGTTTTTTTTTTCTTCTTCTCTGCACTGGACCTCCCCACAGGGGCGGTCCAGAACAGACCCCATTTTAAAAACGGTTTTTCTACACATTTTGAACTCCAAATTCACCCCAATCTTTTCCCACTTATTCCACAATCTTTCCACATGTTTCCTACATGTTTAAACACCTTAAAACATGCACTAAACCTCTCCAAATCATTGGTTAAATCCTCACTCCAATTCTTGTTCAATTTTCAACAAAATTTCATTCCCTCTTCCACACTATGCACACTTGTTCATTTCTAGCTTCTTCTTGCTAGTGTCTACCTCCTACCAAACTTACCAAGCCACCTCATGACCATTCCAACTCATTCCTAGACCTTTGCACTTCTAGAACCCAAGTCCAACTTCATTTCCAAGATTACAAGCACTAACTCTTTTTCTTGAAATATCAATGCTTTACAACACTCATTTGCTACAGATTTTATACACTCACATATCCATCCCCCATTTACCCTTATAAGGCTACCACTACACTCTATTCAACACTACGAACACCTAAGTCCTCCCATTCACCAAGCCATCATCAAAACACTCATTTCCTACAAAAGTTTCGCCATAACCTCCCCTTAATTTTAACATGTGCCCACACATTACTTAGCTCACCAAAGCACTCCAACCATCAACTCATTCAAGGCACTATCCTACACATCAATTCCATCATTTTAACAACGATCACCTCAATGTACATAACTTTAAAAGCTTGGCTCTTAGGCTCTTAAACAACATTAAATTTAAACACTGAATTTCCTCATAGTAATAGCAACACCTGCACTACACTCAACATTTATAATTGCACCAAAACAACAAAATTTCCTTAAAACATCACATAAGCTTGAGGTGAGTTATTTATCTTGGATTTTCTTTCAAAACTTTCCCATCCCAAGTTCCAAAGTAATCAAAATAAGCATTAAGGTGAGTTCCTTACCTTAATCTCACAAATTCTCCTTTCCTTTACCAATCTCCTCTTCCTCCTTCTCTTCCCAATTTTGGTCCAATAGGTGATGGAGTTACCAAACTCCATCCTAACATCCAAATCACACAAAAAGAGCACACAATTAAAATTCTAACCCTTAAGATAACACCATTTCAATGCAAGGTTTAGAACACCATAGTTAGGGTTTACCTTTTTGGAGCTTTTAAATAGGGGTTCTCACCCTTGACTCAAGAAGGGGATTATTCCACCATTGAAGGGTTGAATTGAAGCTCCAAAACAAGAAGAAAACAAGGCATGAGGATGGGCAAAATCGGCCAATACAAGAGAAGGAGGAAAAAAATGAGTTTTTCATGAATATTTTTACCTTAGAAGAGAGAGAAGACTCCAAGCTTCCCATTGGTGTCATTTTCTCTTCAAATGGGAAAAACCCATGGAGATGAACTTCATTATTTTCGGATTTTGAAAAGAGGGAAGTGTAGAGCTTGGTGAGAGGATCATAAATATGTAATTATTTTTGTGATTTAAGCTTGGAGCTAGCTTGGACAGGGAGAAGAAGTGGAGGAAGCCATGGGGGCTGCATTGTCGTTCAGCAACAGAGAGAGAGAGGAGAAAATAGCTGGAGGAAGAAGGAAGAGGAAAGAGAGGGGAAAAAGAGAAATAAAGGAGGAGAGAGAGTGTGGGTGGGGGTATAAGTTACTTTTTGTTTTATTGCTTTTTGACTTATTTAACTAGCTAACTAGTCAAGAGTGTGAGAGAGCTAATTAACACATTAAAACCGGCCCCCTTACAGTAACACATGCTGGAGCGTTTTTTTCATTTTTTACAGAAACACTCATTTATTTACCCGGTTTAGCACTATTCACTAACCGGGCCCGTTTTCCGGGATTTTCTTGTTTATTTAATTTTTATGGCTATTAAACTCCCATTAATGTTTGTTTATAGTTATGTAGTCAACTATAATTTTTACGGGGTCATTTGACCGTTTAAAGTCACGTTTTCGGGTTTCCTCGAAAAACGCGCTTTAAGACTCCGTTAGCGTTTTAACACATTATTTGGATCCGTTTTCTTCTGAAATTTTTTTCCCACATGTTCTTAGTGTGTAATCAGGGTATAAAAATATATTTATATCCCTATTGAAGGTTATATACCTCCTAAAATAATTAAATACAGGTTTTCACGTTTTGTGACTTTTACGCATTTTCTTTTTCTTTTTGGTTTTTATTTCTTCACCAATGATCTTAAGGACTTAATTAGCCTTAGAAAATTGTAATTACTTAATTAATTAACATATTAAGGTTTGGGGTATTTCAATCTACCCCCCTTAAAAGAACTTCGTCCTCGAAGTTCACAATTTCCCTCATATCCTTTTAATCGGAACACTGGGATTATTTGCAAGATACAACTTCCATACTAAAAAACACTTTACATAACAACCTCGGACTTAACGGTCCGGGTAACATATCCACATCCATACATGACACGCTTACATAATAACCTCGGACATAACGGTCCAGGTAACATAACAACATTTGTACTTACATAACAACCCTCAGACTCTCAGGTCTGGGTCACATAACAACATTCAGACTTTAAGGTTTGGATAGTATATCACTTTCAGGCTCATAGGCCTGAATAACATCTACCCCACATATCACGCAACATGTCTTAGCATGTATAACAAACAGAAATTCCTTTTCCATCTCTTCATGGGCTCAAGTCCCATGTCGAGTACATATACACTGTGATCCCGCAAAACCCGGTCGCGATGGACACCTTCTGGTCCCCGTTCCTTTGGGAGATCAAAACAATCACATACATTTTTAAAATACTTCTCATGTCACCGGTCCGAAGACAAAGGCTCCTACGTCCTCAACTCGTGAGCAAGTAATACAAAAATATTCTTTATGGGGTTAAGTATAACAAATCCTTTATTGGAAGGATACTAATTGAAAATCCTCTATAAGGTCAACTAAAGAAATCCTTCCTTTGAAAACACCATTTAAGATTTTTTTTGGAAATATTTATTGAAGTCTTGAAAATACCAATTTAAAATTTGAAAACACCAAGTTAAAATTCTTTTTTTTTTTAAACGCAATACAACTCCTAGTCCAATTTATGCTAATTGCATCTTATTCTTAACGTGATTATTTGTGACCACTTATAGGAAGTTTCAAGAGTCATCCAACCCTGATGTGATTAGCATCAGTGTTGAACTATCTTTCCACCCCAATTTGTGTTCGGCTTCCCTTGATCTCATGATAATCAAGTTTCACCTCCCAATTCATTTTCAAACAGCAACTAATTCAAGCATGTACCATTTTCTATCTTTTAATCCATCTAGTCATAATCATTACATCTCCAAGGGTGGAACTCTGTCCATCGATCATCTTCCATATCCATCTTAAATCAAGTTACCTAGGGAATTTAATTCTCACTAGGTTCTATGTTGGTGTCATACCTCTTCATAAATCGTAATACTGTATATATATACTTTTATCAAAATACAATACACGGTTTTACATTTAGTATTATATGAACATACATAGTCGGGGTTTTAGTTCCCCGGGAGTTTCTTACTCCCTTACACTTGTACTCTCACACATAACAGTTAACAAGGTATATACATTTATTACAATGGTATTCGCATCTTCTGTGCGCAATTACCATAATTAAATCATGAATGAATACGTATGTTCATGTACCATACGCACCAATCATCAGAATAAAGTGTTTTATGTTATACATCACATCATAACAAATTATTTTGTGTTACACACAACATTGTTCACGTACAATTGTACATAAACATTCACTAAGTGTTCTTGCGCTCTACCCCCCTTAAAAGGGATTACGCCCACATAATCAATCACTGAACATTGATTTAAAATGTTCTGCCACCGTGAAGTGTTTTAATTTCCACGCGGTCTGTTATACAATGCGTTCTGGTTAGAGGATCTTAACCATATTGGTGGTTTAGTCCCTAAGCCAAGAATTCTCATTGGAGTTTATTTAACTCATCACCGGTTTTGATTCTGGCCTGTGAGGCTTCTTGTCGTTAATAACCAGCCATTATTCATATTCACAATGTATCTGAAGCATGGATTCACTGGCCTCTACTATGCAACTCTGACAACTTATAGCTTAGTTTGCCCCATCCGTTATTCTTACTGTATTGTACACCTCCCATTTATCACCTTCATCTTGGTAATAATGGTTTCTCAACCGACGCGTGGTATCTCTTACTGTGAGCGAATTTGGTGAGTTATAAACTTTCTATCCACTTCTGTGATAGTTCGCTATGTATACCGCTATGTATTTCTCAATGTTTGACTTAATTTCTTCTGACTTACTGTTGGTTAAGATTGAGCTAGTGCTCTCTCGATTAGTTCCCACACTTGAGGTATATTCCATACCAATATTTGGTATTTCGTGTTACTACAGTTACTTATTGCTATTCATGCCACCACAATTGGTTCTGTACCAGTACTCTTTCATTGGTACGACCTTGCATTTCCTATGCCTCGGTCTTATGACATTATAAGCCTTTTGTTGTTCTACCACAATTAACATCTTCCCAATTCCTAGCTATCTCACTCAATCATTACCGCGCAAGCGCAATACCAAAACACTCAGTCATACAGAGTGCAGAGGCGTAAACTCTTGGCAGTAAATCTCTTATGGGATTGCAACAGGAATGAACACTGTGTTTCACTGAGATGCTTATCTCCTAATACTGGCTACTGGCTTACTTCCTAGTCTATTTGTTATCACTTACCATTGTATCTCCACCGAGTCTAACTCATAACTCTGCTTTTTGGCATACTATTTAATAATACTTATACAACGGTCGCTTCCGTGCACCGTGCTCTTTATAACACTGACTTACATGACTGGCATTCATTCACTGTCTATTCATCCGCTCATATACTTTCATCCTTAGTATCCTGGTTCATCCTCATTTGAATGACTACTGAATACAATGTTCCTCAAGTCTTTATGCTCCTGGAGCGTTGTCCACCCTACATTTAGCATCACACACCTATATTGGTTGCTATTTGACTTATTACTCTTTCCGGTCTCCACAACCGGTACAAACATTTCTTCTCATACTATTCTTATTCAAATCACCCTGGGTATAACAACATGGTCAATCTTTAAACATATTTCTTGAACTTGGTTCACATAACTACCTACCGCGCCCGCGGTTTCACAATATCGAGAGGTATCCCCACTCTTAAAGCAGTGGTTCGTTTCTCCGCTCCATTCACTTGTACAACACAACTTCCATAATCGATTAAATTTACAAACACATTTATTTTGGCTTATAAGCCTTACTGCCTCGAGCTCTGCTCATTGTAGTTTGTTCACACACATTTACTTTTCTGTACAACTCTACATGGTTTGGAGGTTGTATTGGGCTCCATGACAAGGTCGTTGCATCACACTTCCTTTCATGGGATGCCCCTTAGGAATGTCAGTCTACCTGCTGACGACTTATGTTTTACTGAGTGTAAGTTTCAGCCCTCGTTTTCCTATCACGACACTTCGTTCAACAACTGTTGACCCAAACGCCCTTCAGGACGGCTCCTGGGTGTTACTAGGTTATGCCATTACATCTGGCTCGTACACGTTTAGTTAAGTACATCGTTTTTCGTTCTTTACTGGGTTTACTATCCTCTTCTATGAAGATCTACATTCCCTGGTAGTCTGGGTGATCATTCCGGGAGTTTCGTCCTGTTTGTTGTACATTAACATGTCCATGTTAGGCATTGGCCTTACTAGGTATAGACTGGGTATTTGTTCCAACCATCACGCTTTATTCCTGGGGATTCGTGAGACATATGAGATGTCTTTACTTACTAGTCATTGCGCTCCACGCTTCTTGACTCATAAACATTTCCTTGAAATGGATTCACTAATTCCTTTAGTCTCATTAACTTAACTGGGTTCCTTTACTTCAACCATTCTTGGCAATTCGTTGCTCTTGTTTGACCTTTACTGCTGACTGTAGTACGGAGTCGACTACTTCCCGTGTTCCTGACTCCACTTGTATACATATGCGGGGGGGTACCGTACTGATACATTGCTACTTACCCGACTAACCCATAAGAGGTCTATCAGGCCACAAGCTCCCATCGGAGTGCAGTCATCCCACAATTCAATTAGTACACTCGTAGTGTCCGTCACACGCTTAGGTGGAGTATTATGTTGTCAACTCCCTCATATCGTCCTATGATAATATGCATTCCGTGCTTCCCGAATTTAATCAAGGGAAATCTGTCCACTGTCTGTATCTAGTATGAAACTGCATCCTTCCCTCGGGTTAATACCCTCGGGTTATAGGATTGTTCTAAAGTTGCTCGAAGCAAGTGGGTACAAACTTACCTACTGTGTGGCATTGAGGCCAGTGTAGGTCTTATGGTTTTGATTTTTAAGGAAATTATGAAGTTTGAGAAAAATTTTGGGCTTAAAAGGAAGTTTGAGATACTTATGAGTTGGAAGGAAATTTGGGTGTGAAAACGGTTTGAAATAAATCTGGGTTTAGAAGGAAAACTGGGTCATAAGAAAATTCTTCCCGGTATCTAAAATGTCTTCACGCTTTGACCAAGTCTAGCTTTCCGCTGACTGGTATATCTTTACATACAACAGTTAGGCCGCTAAGCCCTTCCAGGTTTTCACTCTTCAAATTCTTGGATTCTTGATTCCATAATCACTTCCTTCAATAATAGGGTACCTTACTAGGTACTTTATAGTCATTAAAATTTTCCCGAATAGCTCCGCTATAGCTGCACTTGCCATGGCAAGTGCGCCACGCTGGCTAGTTGTCGGTTCAACACATACTGGTTCCGGTACTACTTTTATCATTACCGTGTTCGGTAGCCTTGTTGGCTCCTCCTTTGACCTTACAGTTTTGATAATAGAACATTCGAGCGACTCTCATTGGTCTTGACATGGTAGTCATTAACTAGGGTGACTCTCCATTCACTTAACTCTGTGTTCTTCCTTAATGTTCGTCCCCACGCATTTGCCGTGGTTACCGAGACTTGGATTTCTTGTTTAGGTACTACTTCGTAGCCCTATTGAAGTATGTTTCCCTAATACTCCCACAGTTGTCTAAACTGTGATAATCGGGTATTACAGCCTCTTTGGCGTTGTAGGTTTGGAATCTTCCGTCCTTGACATGTTCCTTAGTCGGTTACTATACCATTGTCGGTATTATTTAACATTTGTGTTCCCGTAGACATGTGTCTCGGGTTTGTTGCTTCTCCATTGTCCGCTTCTGCGCACAGTTAATTCTTTCTTCCTTGTTGCCTGGGTTTCCTCGATTGCTAGGCATGTCGACCCAGGTCGCCGGAAATTTCAGTCTCCTATGCATAGGATTCTTCATTCTTCGCTATTAAATGCGGTTAACATTGTTCGGATGGAAACCGTCTCCGGGATTATTACTCTTGGAATCTACCGTACGACCGGTTCTCCGTACTTACAGATATGCTTAACAACTGCCAGATCGGGTTTTCCCGAGTATGCGAGGGCTTCCATCTCTCTGGCGTCCTTTCCCAAGTTATAAAACAGGGATTGTGGAGGGCGGGATGGATATTGTAGGTTTCCAGTACACGCTGGTAATTCCTAACTAGCGTATTTCTCACGCTATCACTCAACCCTTAACCCAAAGTACTAAAATCCTAACTCGGTACTTTCTAAGCTCGGTACTTCCAGTCATCAGAGCGATACTTCGCTCTGATACCACTTTTTGTAACACCCCACACACAACCATACTTAACAACATTTAGCAGCGGAATTACAAACTCAACACTTAACTTAATCCATGGGTGTTACACGCCGTTAGCCACCCACGTGGCTAACAAGGCTAATACATACATAGTGTACCGGTCTGATGGACAAGATTACCTAGCGCTACACTTTACATTACCAACCGTTTCCAAACTGAAATACATACATTTACATTACAATTGTACCGAGTCTAATACATTCCATCATCGATAGCACGCTAAACTAAATAACCACCCATACATAAACAGTTACCCCGTCCTACTCTTGAACGACTACCAGCTTCATTGTACCTGAAAAGTAATGGGGGCCCCCAAAGGGGGTCAGCACCTTTGCTGGTATGGTAATCCTGCAACCCGCATGCTACCGGGCCACGCACAACTAATTCTCGAGTGAGCATGCAGGTTATTTTATTTTAAGCACGCAAGAAAACTATAAACACATAACATACTTATAAGCACCCACATCCAATAAAAATGTTACAAACATAACATTCACACATCACGTTGGTTAGATCACCTTATTGTATTCCTTGTCCCTTGAGGTCTCTACCTTAACGGAATTTCATTCTTACTATGCAACACTCACCCAAAATGATCGGGCTACAATTATTTCTTTCACTGAATTTGGGTTGATTTGGTTGTCAAACTTACACAACATCACCGCACATATCCTGTAACAACACGTACACAACACACACCGTTCTTCTTAGAGAACGTACACTTTACTTAAGGTGTGTCGGACTAAATATAAGTCCGCACACCGTATATTTACTTAACTTAGATGAGTCGGTCTTAATATAGATCCGTACCCATTATACACATATCCCCTAGTCCGACGTAGTAAGATAAATAGCCTTGGTTAAGCTATCCCGGTCTTACTATAGAACCGTACACATTATACACATGTCCCCCTAGTCCGACGTGAGTCAGATAAATAGCCTTGGTTAAGCTTGAGGGTGGTTGTAATCCAAGAAGGAAAACAACCATAACATAACAGAGTGGGAGTAATTCACATATATACATCAACTCTCCCAAACAACACGCGTGACCGGAATGACCGGATTCCTCACCCCCCATAATATATACACATTAGTTAGAAGTTCTTTTATGGAACTTATCACATACATACACCATTTAGTGTTACAAGTTTGGTTAATCACACACAAGGGAGGTACCATCCCATTCGACAAACATGGACAACAACACTCGTTAAACAACGGTACATTAAACAAGGGAAACACACAACACACATAACCACAATATACAACTAAAGCACGGATAGCCGTAGTTAGTACGTTCCCGTGGGTTAGGACGTTTAATCTGAATACCGATCTCTTACGTGATCCTAGAGTCGGTTAGCTACGATTTAACACATAATTAAGGTTAAACGGCATCGGACTTATTTACGCCACATTAATTAATTACTGTAAACTCATTTCATGCTTTATCTTGCAAGGTGGCAAACATACAGAAAAACACATAGGCATACAAGCCGGTGTAACCCGGTAGGACACAGGTTGCAAGAAAACCATACCTGTCACCAAGGTCCACTCTATTATGTCCTCTTATGTCCCTTGAATAATCTTTGAACAACTGGTAACATTACATTTGTTTCCATTAACATCGGGGCAATACAATTGTTAAACGACTAGTGCGCCCATAGTTAACCCCGTTATACTTGATTTTACTCATGTGATCGTAAGTTCACAACTCGCACATCAAACCTAACACTTGTTTACACACTTTAAGGCCTTTACATGTCACCAAACAAGGCCTAAACATCATCTAAAACCATTACCATCCAATCCCCCATCATTAGAAGGCTTAAAACAAAATTTTTTTTTCTTCTCTGGTCTGGACTGCCCCAGAGGGCGGTCCACAACAGAAGCTACACGGGTTTTTTTTTTCTTCTTCTCTGCACTGGACCTCCCTACAGGGGCGGTCCAGAATAGACCCCAATTTAAAAACGGTTTTTCTACACATTTTGAACTCCAAATTCACCCCAATCTTTTCCCACTTATTCCACAATCTTTCCACATGTTTCCTAAATGTTTAAAAACCTTAAAACATGCATTAAACCTCTCCAAATCATTGGTTAAATCCTCACTCCAATTCTTGTTCAATTTTCAACAAAATTTCATTCCCTCTTCCACACTGTGCACACTTGTTCATTTCTAGCTTCTTCTTGCTAGTGTCTACCTCCTACCAAACTTACCAAGCCACCTCATGGCCATTCCAACTCATTCCTAGACCTTTGCACTTCTAGAACCCAAGTCCAACTTCATTTCCAAGATTACAAGCACTAACTCTTTTTCTTGAAATATCAATGCTTTACAACACTCATTTGCTACAGATTTTATACACTCACATATCCTCCCCCATTTACCCTTATGAGGCTACCACTACACTCTATTCAACACTACGAACACCATAATTCCTCCAATTCACCAAGCCATCATCAAAACACTCATTTCCTACAAGTTTCGCCATAACCCAACCTCCCCTTAATTTTTAACATGTGCCCACACAGACTTTGCTCACCAAAGCACTCCAACAATCAACTCATTCAAGGCACTATCCACACATCAATTCCATCATTTTAACAACGATCACCTCAATGTACATAACTTTTAAAGCTTGGATCTTAGGCTCTTAAACAACATTAAATTTCAAACTGAATTTCCTCATAGTAAAGCAACACCTACCTACATACCACTCAACATTTATAATTGCACCAAAACAACAAAATTTCCTTAAAAATAACATAAGCTTGAGGTGAGTTATTTATCTTGGATTTTCTTTCAAAACTTTCCCATCCCAAGTTCCAAAGTAATCAAAATAAGCATTAAGGTGAGTTCCTTACCTTAATCTCACAAATTCTCCTTTCCTTTACCAATCTCCTCTTCCTCCTTCTCTTCCCAATTTTGGTCCAATAGGTGATGGAGTTACCAAACTCCATCCCAACATCTAAATCACACAAAAGAGCACACAATTAAAATTCTAACCCTTAAGATAACACCATTTCAATGCAAGGTTTAGAACACCATAGTTAGGGTTTTACCATTTTGGAGCTTTTAAAGAGGGGTTCTCACCCTTGAATCAAGAAGGGGATTATTCCACCATTGAAGGGTTGAATTGAAGCTCCAAAACAAGAAGAAAACAAGGCATGAGGATGGGCAAAATTGGCCAATACAAGAGAAGGAGGAAAAAAATGTGTTTTTCATGAATATTTTTACCTTAGGAGAGAGAGAAGACTCCAAGCTTCCCATTGGTGCCATTTTCTCTTCAAATGGGAAAAACCCATGGAGATGAACTTCATTATTTTCGGATTTTGAAAAGAGGGAAGTGTAGAGCTTGGTGAGAGGATCACAAATATGTAATTATTTTTGTGATTTAAGCTTGGAGCTAGCTTGGAGAAGGAGAAGAAGTGGAGGAAGCCATGGGGGCTGCATTGTCGTTCAGCAACAGAGAGAGAGGGGAGAAAATCGCTGGAGGAAGGAAGAAGGGAAGAGAGGGGAAAAAGAGAAATACAGGAGGAAGAGAGTGTGGGTGGGGGTACAAGTTACTTTTTGTTTTATTGCTTTTTGACTTATTTAACTAGCTAACTAGTCAAGAGTGTGAGAGAGCTAATTAACACATTAAAACCGGCCCCCTTACAGTAACACATGCTGGAGCGTTTTTTTCATTTTTACAGAAACACTAGTTTATTTACCCGGTTTAGCACTATTCACTAACCGGGCCCGTTTTCCGGGATTTTCTTGTTTATTTAATTTTTATGGATATTAAACTCCCATTAATGTTTATTTATAGTTATGTAGTCACTATAATTTTTACGGGGTCATTTTACCGTTTAAAGTCACGTTTTCGGGTTTCCTCGAAAAACACGCTTTAAGACTCCGTTAGCGTTTTAACGCATTATTTGGATCCGTTTTCTTTTGGAATTTTTTTCCCACATGTTCTTAGTGTGTAATCAGGGTATACAAATATATTTATAACCCTAGTGAAGGTTATATACCTCCTAAAATAATTAAATACGCGTTTTCACGTTTGTGACTTTTACGCATTTTTTTCTTTTTCTTTTTGGTTTTTATTTCTTCACCAATGATCTTAAGGACTTAATTAGCCTTAAAAATTGTAATTACATAATTAATTAACATATTAAGGTTTGGGGTATTTCAGTTTTTGTTTCCACCCCACCAGAATCCTGCTATAATAGAATTTATTTTGGCAACAACCGTCTTTGGGAGAAGGAATAGGGTCATAGAGTAGCAAGGAATAGCTTGGAGGACACTACTCACCAAGATCGTCCTTGCTGCTTGGGACATAGGAGTACTCCATGAGGCAACTCTTTTTTGGATGGCACTAATAATTTACTCAAAAACTTGAGATTTGTTTCTTCCTATCTTCAACGGAAGCCCAAGGTACTTGGAGAAACCAGACACTTCTGTCACCCCTAGAACATTAGAGATATTGTGCTTCTGAGGACTAGCCAATCTCTTGCTGAAAAGTATCTCTGATTTATCATGATTAATGTGGTGACCAGAGGCTATGAGGAACTTCTGAAGAGTAATATGGAGGAATGTTGCGTTATCAACCGAAGCACACCCAAAGAAAATCACATCATCAGCAAAAGCTAGATGAGAAATAAAAGAACTATCAACCGAACTTCATTCTTATACCTTTAAAATCTCCCGCAAGGTCAGCTTTATTCAGATAACTAGATAAAGCCTCTTGCACCAAAATAAACAAAAAGGGAGAAAGTTGATCATCTTGTCTAATGCCCCATTGTTTGCTTAAAAAACTGACCTGGGGACCCATTGACGATAACTGCACATTTAGCAGAGGAAATATAGTTCATGACTGGAGTCAACCAGTTTGGAGGGAAACCCATAGCTGTGAGGATTTTGAAGATAAACCCCCACTCCAGCCTATCGTAAGCCTTACTAAGGTCTGTTTTCAGAGCAAAGAACCCTCTTTTTTTGCTAAGCTTTTCTCTAAATAATGATGGAGCTCACCAGCTGATAAGTGCAAAATATATAGACTTTTTAGGGTTTAATTACCTTGTAATTTGCAGTATTTTAAGTAATATTTCTCACTTATCTGACGATTTTCCTAGGTTTATGTTTTGATATGAATTGATATATTTTATGTGTTAAATGTAGGAAAAAGTGTTGGAATCAAGTAGTTTACTTCACAAGCTTTCCAACGCAAAACGGCGAGTCAAACGGACTTATAACGAAGAATCTGGAGCCGATTCAAGATTGGACTACACTCGTATATATAATACATATATAATACTTGAACATCGGCTTAACAGGCGGACGAGAGGCACAGACACAACAGAGGCGTCCGCCTCTTATCTCGCGGACAAGGTAGAGACGACCGCCTGGTAACGCGCGGACACGAAACAGGCGTCCGCCTGGTTTGGTCGCGGACAGGGGCAGAGGCGTCCGCCTCATAACATGCGGACAGCACGGAACAGAATTAGAATTTCGACACCGAACAGAGTTTTCTTCTTCCACGGCGCCGCAGTCGAACTACCTTCATTAATTGCAGACGGTCGCCCACCTTAATTTGTGCACGCTGACTGTCTCTGCAATCAATTGCTCTGCCCGATGAAATCTCTGACTGCAATCTTCACGGATCTGCACCAACTCCACCGCCATCTACTCACTAGCTCACAATTCCTGTCACTTCTCCTTTGTCTGTTTCCCATGTCCTCCGCCTATATAAACCCACACTACTGGAAGCTAAAATCCATCCATCCAGTCACGATTAATCCATCCTCTATCAGTCCACGAATTAATCCATTCACCCACGCATCCATCAATCGATCATCCCAATCATCACCACACTCCCTCACTCACGCTCACTCCATTCACTTCATTTCCCTCCATCAAAAATAATCACCCATCCACTCCATTAAATTCCATCACCGAGAAACATAACCATTAAATTTCCACGTAAACACACATATCCCACTTTTATTTCATTTCCCTGTTGCACGCAGCAGAGTTTACAGAAATAAAGTTAGCAGTCAGGGGCAACGCAAGACAAAGTTGAAGCGAGACGGAGGACGGAGTGAACTTCTAAACTGGAGTTATCTCTTACCCTTACTTTAATTTATTTAATGAATTCCCTTTTCTGTTTATCGTTGTTTGTAACGATGAGCGAGAGATATTTTAGCTTCCCGGGTGGGAAACGAACCTATTTCCTAAATTTCTGTTATGTATTTCTTTAAATAAATTTAGTTAACTGCAATAGTTCAATTCCTGTCCTTCAAGTGTTTTAATTTTGGCCGGTGTAGTTTAAAACAACCCTTGTAGTTATTTTTTAAAATGCGAGAGCTGAAATAAAAACTAGACGAAGGGAAGTTGAACTAATTAACAGCTAGAAGCCTGATCCGGCCATAGATTAATTAGACCCAATAGAAACTGCTCTTTATGCGATTAATTGGGTCCGATCTAGAGCATTAGCCTGCTGCTAGGTCTAACAATTGGTTAGGATTCATTATACTTAGTCGTTAATGAATAGTTAAAGTTTCTGAGTTATGCAGTAGAATTAAAGGAAGAAATTTGTAACAGATATAAAAGGAATAGGTAAGCAAACAACCCGGGGTGCTTTTTATTTATCACATTCATCACTCTTAAATCCCTCTGTGTTTATTTAAGTTGTTTTATTTTTCCTTGTAGTTTAGTTTCTTTCTAATCAATCAATCAATCCGAAAAAAGTGAGATTTCCTTTTTCTTTAGTTTAACTTAATTTCCCAGTTAATCAAATACTTGTCAATTAATTATACGAGGGGTCCCTGAGATCGACAACCCATTTAATCACTATACCGCAAAACGATAGGTACACTGCCTATGTGGTAGAAGAGTAGTCACATATTTCTCCATCAAGTTTTGGCGCCGTTGGCCGGGGACCTCCGGCACGGTTAATTGACAATTATTATTTAATGGGATAAGTTAAATTTTTCATTCTTTTAATTTTTATTTTCTGTTTGATATTTTTCTCTTTATTTTTGCCACGTATATAGTTAATCTAGTTTTTCCATATTCATACCAACTCGTCTCTTATGCGTCGGACTCGATCTGCAGGAGAACCTATAGCTGAATTTCAGCCAGAGATCGAAAGAGTTCTCCACAGCAGGCGACAACTACAGTTTGCCATGACGACCAGACAAACTCTGGGGGAGTACCAGCAACCATCAGTAGAAGGACGATCCTCTGCTATCGTCCTCCCTCAAGTGACGCAAACTGAGCTCGACGCCTGGCAATTCAAGACGAGCTTCATCACCACGTTGTACCACCAGGGACAATTCAGCGGACTTGACTCAGATGATGCCCCACACCACATCTCTGCATTCCTGGACTTCTGCAATACATTCAACAAGACGGGGAACCTGAACGAGCGCATTCGTCTACAGCTGTTCCCCTATTCTCTGAAAGACGGAGCGTCCAGGTGGCTAAGGAGTCTGCAACCGGGTAGCATCCACACTTGGGCTGACTTGGCAAACAAGTTCCTGGCGAAGTACTATCCACCGTCAAAGACAAGGGAAAAGATCGCTGAAATCACAAACTTTTGTCAAGAACCAGGTGAGTCCCTGTATGATTCTTGGGATAGATTCAAGGAGCTGCAGATTCAATGCCCACACCATGGTATGAGTAGCGAAGAACTAGTACTGTCGTTCTTTAAGGGATTGAATGATTCAAACAAGATGGTACTAAGTTCCTCATCTGGAGGAAACTTTATGGCAAGAACTGGGGATGAAGCGATGGAGCTTTTGGACACCATGACCGCTAGTACCAGACAGTGGTGCAAGAACAAGGGGAGAGGTGAGCCAAAAGCAGGTATGTATAATATTCCCCCACAGGATCATTTATCCGCTCAACTAACAGCTCTTACTAAAGTTGTGGAAAAGTTAGCTGTAAACCAGACGCAACAGCAAACCGCGAAGGCAGCTACTTCTTCGCCTTTCCTGAATCCTTGCTGTGAGAATTGTGGAGGAGCCCACGAAACGTTCAACTG